>OU015503.1:3789494-3989494 GCA_907164885.2 Dolomedes plantarius
GCATCATCCAGTGTCTGCGCGTACCATTCGACGCCGTTTACAGCAGAGTGGTCTGTCCGCAAGACGTCCATTGCTTTGTCTACCCTTGACGCAGAACCACAGACGTCTCCGCCGCCAATGGTACGATGACAGAAGGACGTGGACGGCAGAATGGAATGAAATTGTCTTTACTGACGAGTCACGCTTCTGTCTGCAACACCACGATGGTCGCATTCGAGTCTGGAGACACCGTGAAGAGAGGATGCTGAACAGCTGCGTTATGCACCGCCACACTGGTCCTGCACCGGGTATTATGGTATGGGGCGGTATTGGATATCACTCTCGCACACCTCTAGTACGCATTACCGGTACTTTAAACAGCCAGCGCTACATCTCCGAGGTGTTGGAGCCAGTTGTCCTTCCTTACCTTCAGGGCTTGCCCACAGCCATATTTCAACAGGATAATGCGCGACCACACGTGGCACGCATTGTCCAACGGTTCTTCGTCAATCGCCAGATTGAATTGCTTCCCTGGCCACCTCGCTCTCCCGATCTTTCGCCGATAGAAAACATGTGGTCCATGGTTTCTCTACGATTGACCCAGATTCCATCCACAGCTGCAACAGCAGATCAACTTTGGCAACGTGTGGAAGCTGCTTGGTCTGCTGTACCCGAATAACTCATCCAAAGTCTCTTTGAATCAATGCCGAGGCGTGTGGCAGCGGTGATCTCCAACAATGGCGGCTACTCTGGCTACTGGTTTTGGCAGGAACCACACTTCACAGAAGTCTATAAATTTAATCATTTGATACTTGGTCAACATGTTATCTACAAAATAAATTTTTTGTGATATCTCTTGTCTTTCTTGGTGTTGCAATTTGGGTGGCCAGCAGTGTATTTATTATACACCAATTATTGTTCTTTTTTTGTTTATTTTGTATTTGCTAAGCAAATTGTGCTATTATTGGATATTTTTGAAGGACAGTGAAATATAATTATGTTTTATTTACTTTTCTATTTTGCGTTTAGTTAATTTTCCAATTGTTCAGAAATTAATTATTCAAACAGAATTTTCAAACAGAACTTTAAATATTTCAATGGGGGGAGAGGGGTTACAGTTTATTCCTTCATCATTTTTTATTATCATTCTGAAGTAGGAATTATGGTGACTGTCTACGTTCGGAGTCAATTTTAAAAAAAATTAAAGGTTTTTTTTTCTTTTATGGTAAAATAACACTTAAAAATTAAAAAAAGAGACAAAAACTTACTTGTAAATAGCATACTTTTTTATAAATTGGTCAATTTGAAGTAATTTTTAATGAAATTTACCTAAAACACCTATCTCTCTGCACAAAATCTTAAAGCCCTCGCACATGATATTTTTATTTCCCTCTCACACATGATACATATGACTGTTATCTTCTAAATTACCTACAATCTAAGAGAAAATTTTAAAATGCAAAATAATACATGCAATTTTATATTTCAATATGAAAATTTCCCCCGATTCGTGATTCCTTTCCTTATAAAAACAGCCCTAAATAAAAAACTATTTATTATACACCAATTATTGGTCACTTTTTGTTTATTTTGTATTTGCTAAGGAAATTGTTTTATTATTGGATATTTTTGAAAGCCAGTGAAATATAATTATGTTCTTTACTTTTCCATTTACTTATTTTTTTAATTGTTCAGAAATTAATTGTTAAAACAGAATTATGTTTCAATATGAACATTTTCCCCGATTCGTCATTCCTTTCCTTATAAAAACAGTTGTTCACAAATTAATCGTTCAAACAGAATTTATTACTTTAAATATTTCAATGGGTGTGGGGGTACAGTTTATTCTTTCATCATTTTTTATTATCATTCTCAAGTAGGAATTAAGGTGACTGTCTACGTTCGGAGTCAATTTTAAAAAAAAATTAAAGGTTTTTTTTTCATCTTTTATGGTAAAGTAGCACTTAAAAATTGAAAAAAGAGATAAAAACTTACCTGTAAATAGCATACTTTTTTATAAATTGGTCAATTTGAAGTAATTTTTAATGAAATTTACCTAAAACACCTATCTCTCTGCACAAAATCTTAAAGCCCTCACACATGATATTGTTATTTCCCTCTCACACATGATACATGTGACAGTTATCTTCAAAATGACCTAAAATCTAAGAGAAAATTTTAGAATGCAAAAATAATACACGCAATTTTGTGTTCCAATATGAAAATTTTTCACACTTTATTGAAACTTCATCTGGTGGACGGATGGCTTGAGAGTAGCTAGGCGAAGCCCGAGCCTAGCCGGGCTTCGCCCGGCTAGTTTATAATAACATTGTTTGTGAATGTATTCAGAAGATCATAGAGATTGTGTGTTCATGGTGTTTCATTCTTTATATTAACTCTAATATCATTACAAATATGAAATGTTAAATGTATAAAAACTTCACGTTTCATTTTTGTAATGAATATAATACACAGAAATTACATACGGAATTTTGTATAGAATTAAAGATATGTCAAATGATGTACTGTCGATTTGTTGAATGAACAAAACGGGATCTGTAATGGCCGCCTGCCATCATCGCCGAGGCGGGCTATTGATATTTTTTCTCGCTTTGAGCTCCTTTTTGGGCCGCACTAATACTTGCTTTGGGCCACGGGTTGGACACCCGGGGATGAAATCTTCAAAATGAGCTCCCGATAATAAAATTTAAAAAAAGAAAAAACATTCTATGGGTCGCTAACCGCTGAGATTATCTGCAACAAGAAAACCAAACAGAGGTGCGAATCTCCCTTTTATATATATATATATATATATATATATATATATATATATATATATATATATATATATATACAGTATGCCCACTAAAGTCCCTTCCCACCCTCTTAACTTCGGAACGGCTGCGGCTATATTCATAAAAGGTATAGTAAAGTAGGCATGCGCTACTTAATGAAACCACCTACCACGCCACCTGGTGGAAAACTGCGGAGTTAGCATTCCTATCTCGAAAACGAAACGAGATAGGGAAAAAAAGTGATTTACAAAGTTGTAGAAAATCATAGTTTTAGTACGAAAAGATACCTTGTGGATGTTAATGAGAAGACTACAATGGTTAAAACGCGCATTTGTTTTTTCGTGATTTCCTACACTGTGACGTGACAAAAGGATCTGATACAGAAAAAAAACAATTTTAACAATATACCTTTATTTGAGATGTTCAAACTTCTCACCGTCAGCTGCAACACACATTTGGATCCTCATTTGAATCTCACGTTGCACACGTTGGAGCATAGAGCGTGACACGTTGGCACAAGCATCCGTAATGCTTCGTTTAAGGTCCTGCAATGTTTGTGGAGGGGTCGCATAACCCTTCTGTTTCAGGTATCCCCACAGGAAAAAGTCCAGTGGAGTCAGATCAGGCGAACGTGGAGGCCACTCTTCGAAACCGCCATACCCAATTATTTGGTCCCCGAATTCCTTGACGAGGTACTGCTTCACTGGAGATCTCAGTTTTCGAATACTCAGCCATGACCACGAGCATCAACATACTACAACCCCAAGAAGATGTCTCTTTTATAGCTGTCTCAGGTGAACAGGCGTTCAGGTGAACAGGCCCCTTGTTCAGTCGAAGTGTAGGCAAGAACCATTGATAGCTTTGTTGACAGTTTCAAATTACGAGGGGGTTTTACTACCCCTTCTCAACTATCCCCTCTCTGATTGGTTGCTTTTCTGTCAACCATGTCGACATAGTCCCTGCCTTCCTCGTGAAGGTTTCTTGTGGGTTTTAGCGAACGCGGGGGAAAAATAACTCCAGTGGAGCCTTAACCCGTTCAGGACCGGCGAAAGGAGAAAGAAGCGCTTCCCCAGGCCCGCGCGCTCAAAGAGACTACGCACGCACGGGACCGGGCATTTTTCCCCGTTAAGCCTAATTTCATTTAAAAATTCATAAAAAATCATTACTGCAGTTAAATACGTTGAAATTTGCAGATTATTATCATTGATAGTATCTGAATAAACTGTAGTAAATTTTTCACGATATTTAAAAACACAATTGCGTAATTTAAAGAAAATATTTTCATTTTGCTAAAAAAAAGTTACATAAAATAACAAAAATATAAATAACAAAAAATTATAAACTTACGAGTATTCAAAATATAGATAAAATATTATAAAACTGAATATAAGAAAATATAAGATAAATGTAAGAAAACTACTCAATAATATTTAAAACTTTTGTAACTTATGATACATTTCAAAACACTCTCCAGGACAAAGCCCTACGTTGCAAGTTTTGCATTCATAATAAGTCAACTTGCGTTTTTTTTTCTTTTACTGAACTTTTTTTGCATACAATGCATTCTCTTCGTGCCTTTTTACCTTTTGCGTCTACATATATGTTAGGAAAATGTCGCCCAGTCAATCGCAAGGGGTTTGCAACTTTTGCAGTTTGTAGTTTCGAGGGCTTATTTTCTTTATGTCTTTGGACAATTTGCTCAACAACATTTGTTCGGAATTCCAAAGATGAAATTTTTCTGCCTTTTTGCTTGCAGAACAGTATGTTTGCATTTAATAACGCCATGTCAAGAAAACCGAAAAATAATTTCCTATACCATTTTACAGTTTTTCGGAAAGCTGGGTAATGATGCATGATGGAGTCCCCTGTATCTACTCCTCCCATATACTTATTGTAATCAATAACGCAATGTGGCTTTCTTATGTCCTCTCCTGTTTTTCGATGTTTTTTTCCTGTAGGAATTAGTTCCTTACCTTGAAAAGTGGTCAACATGGTGACATCTTTCTTTTTGTCTTTGAACCCTATGACATTCATACCCTGCTTTTGAAACGCAACAATACGATCATTTTGGAAATGAGTCGGTAAATCTTTTGGCATGCCTTTCCTGTTTTTTTGCACAGTGCCACACACAATTGTTTTTTTCTGCAAAAGATGAGTGGCTAGTTCAGGAGAAACAAAAAATCTATCAAGGTATAGATTATAGCCTTTATTTTCTAAATCTGCCAACAGAGTCTTCACAACACGTTCTCCATAAAGTGCACCTGGCTCCGATAGTTCAGTGTCTTTGCCAGTATAGACAAGACAATTCCAAATGTATCCAGAATTGGAATCACATAATTTGTAGATTTTTATGCCATACCGTGATCGTTTGGAAGGAATATACTGACGGAAGCCGAGTCTCCCTTTCCACGGAAAAAGACTTTCATCGATAGAAATTTCTCTTCCGGGAATATAAAGAGTTCTGAAATTGTGTACCAGTTTTTCCAGAACTGGGTTTACCTTTTCAAGTTTTTTTGCATCCTGTTTTGATGTAAAATGAAGACATCTCAAAATTTCCAAAAACCTATTTCTCGACATGACAGAACCAAAAAAGGAGTGCAAAGCATTGGATTTGTAGAAAAATACATTTTGATTGTGGGTTTCTTGATTATACTCATTAGTATAATCAAAGATATAAACACCCTAATTTCATTTCCTGTCACGTCTACAATGCATCGAGGATCTGGAGATTTCGATGAACTTGCTTCTGTTTTGGATTTTTCAAAAATAAATTTTGAAAAATTATTTGTTTCATTTACTATAATTTCAATAATTTCATCCGTGAAAAACAAATTAAAAAAATCTAATTCCTCATCAACTGGTTCTGCACTGTTTATGTAGATACCACTATTTGCAGAAAACTCCATACTTGGCAATTCTTTGATATCCGTTTGCCAGTCACTAGCACTTAAATTGTCCGCACTATTATCGGCATAATCAACTATTTCAGTGTCATCTGAATAGTCAGATTCACTGCTGCTAATATTCGAAAAATCACTTTCCTCCGTTTCACTATCAGATTCGTTCATCAATTTAAAAATCTCGCTCTCACTTAAATATTTTATTCTTTTCGCCATGATGGCTAAGATAAAACTGACCCAAAACGTACAAAATACTATCTTGCTAACTACTCCCAACCCTAAGCAATAAACATTTCATCCTTTCCCCCAATCCGCGAAGAAAAAAAACAAAACAGCGCTCTGTAAATCACAGCCCTTTAAATGCTCAAACCTTCGGAAAAGAGCGAACACGTGCAGTTGTTTACATTTTCGAATCCCCCTCATACAACAACAAACAAAAAAAAAAGCTCGGAACCGAAAGTGCAAATTGAAGGTCAAAGCTCTCTGGAATGATATTTGAAAATGTAACGGACTTCAACCGCCATCTAGTGCCGTTTAAAAATTCAAATAAAACGTTCGAATCTGAAATCACGTCTGTGCGATGATGGGCCGGCTGGCACGGAAACACTGATCACAAATACGATATCGCGGGCGGTGAGGGGAGAATCGTCTGATCACATATACGCGATCACGGTCCTGAACAGGTTAACTCAAACTCGGAAGCGAACGGCAAGCAATGCATTGCCAGGTGCACAACTCCGCTACCCTGCCAGATGAGACTGTCCGCCTTTTATGCTGGAATGATTTTGCATACAGCGTGGCTAGACCACGCCTCCATCTGGCCGGTGTCGTCACTAACAAGTGACCGAGTAGATCAAAACAGAAATTGCAACTACCCCAGCCTAGCTTCCGCGTGGCTTTGTCATAATTTCCATTTATTGAGTGAAAATTTTGAATTTTTTTATGATGGTTATCCATATAATTTGCAAACAAAATCACGTCATAAAACTTCTGACAAAGTTTTTAAAAAATTTTAAAATTTAATTTTTTTTTAAAAAGTGAGGTAATTTAAAATTGTTATAACTCGAAATATAAATTGTCAAACTTCAAAATTTTTTTATTTAATTAAACAGAAATATATAAGTTTTAATTTTTAGTCACCGTTTTTTAAAATATTAATTTTAAAAAATAAAAAAAATTAGAGTAAAAATTTTTAAAAAAATGATGTAACTTATTTTTAAAAAATCATAATTTTAAAAGTAACTATTTTTTCAAATTTGCTCGGTCAAAATTAAAGGAAAATAAGTGAAAAAGACATGTTCAAATTTTGAACCATTTATCATCAACGGTTTTTGACTTATAACAATTTAAAGACGAGAAAAGGGGAAAAAACCCGTCGTTCAGAAAAACGCAGATTGGCTACTATTAAAATGTTGCAAAAATAAAATTAATATCTCTTGTTTTAGTTAAAATAGAAACATAGTTTAAACAACATTTTAAGCGGAAAAGAACACAGAATTTTTTAATGCAATAATTTATTTTTTTCAAAAATTTGAAGACCTTTTTGACCTGGACCCACTTAAAACTACAGTAAAATTGTGTAATTGCTAACAAAAAAAGAGATGAAGCTGGATCAAACTCAGTGTAACTGATAAAATCTTCTACATTGAGATTGTCAAGAAGCATGATAATCCACAGAGGAATATTATCATTTTCTGGCGTTTTGAAAGCAGATTTATAGCCTACAACCAGCTCAAACAACGTCAAAGGGATGACTGATTCAGGAGTCAAGACAAGGCTAGTGACGGAACGGTGACGCTGTGCTATGTCTCAGTATAATAAGGCTCTAACGATTCATGTCTACTTTCCACTGATGACATTTTCGACCAATCCTATCCCCCCTCTCCCACCTATTCTTCCCCGACAGCCATACTACTATCTAGTTTTAATAAATTATTTTTTATCAAACTTCGTGAGGATGTGGGGAGGTGAAGGCAACAAATAATTATCCTTTTCCCACAACGAAACGCCTCCGCCTGTAATACATTGTCTCTTGAGCTGCATTTTCACCCCGTAGCGATTTTGACGTGAAAACCTCTGCAAAAACATGACCCATGTCAAGAAAAATAACAGAAAAAAAAAAGAAAAACAAAAACTCGTTACAAGATTTTGAATTCACACCAAAGTATTATTATTCAATATGTTCTTTTCCATCTCTCTGCTAAAAACTCGCCAAGTCAGTTTTATATAACTATTTATGCCGGAAATTTTGGCGAACTTGGAAAAGGCAAAAGCGGAAATCTGTCAAACTGATAACAATCGCAACTAAGTATGGGATTAAAAATTGTTAAGGGAACCGTGGACCTTTATTTCAGCAAATCTTTTCATTGTAATATTAATTGTTATTGAAAATATATACATACATCCATACATACATACATACATACATACATACATATATATATATATATATATATATATATATATATATATATATATATATATATATATATATATATACAGTAACCACCGCTTATAGTGGTCAGTGGTTATAAGAATCAACCGTTTATAAGAATCAATATCATGAAAACAAAAACAAATGTATTATTTCCATGTTAAAATTTTCGCTTTAAAGAATCAATCCACCGGTTTTAAGTATCAGTTTACACTCTTCGCTTTCCTTTCATTTTTTGCAAAAAAGCCACTTAAGCCCTCAAAAGGCACGAAGTTGTTTCTTTTTTTTTTTTTTTTTTTTACAGAACGATTGATAAGATGGGATGGAATATAGTCATAAAATTCATCCCTTTATTTGTTAGACATACTAATAGATTCGCTTAAATGCTTTAGCACAACACTGTCCTAATAGCTTGACCCGGGGGCATCTTTACCCGTCCGGATCCGATTTCACTTTTCTCCACTGACAAACAAAAATAGGGAATCTTTTTATCCACCTCCCACATTCTGGTTGCGGCTTTCTGGACCCTGAAACACATAAATCTTCGACGAAGTGTCCACTATCACTTAAGCAAATGTGACATTAGTAGATTCAGCACGTTATCAAACCGTGAAAAGTAAGCTAGAAGGTGAATCTTCGTCTGAGACTATTAGTATTGAAAGAGTATTGAAACAGCCTTCTGAAAACTTCATTACGTCAAACTACCACAGAAAACTTTTTCTTGCTCCCTTCCTGTAGTTGAAATGTTAAAACTGTTAAGCAGGTATGTTGTAACTTGTAACAAATATTGGATTTTTTTCTTCTCTTACTATAATCATGTGTATCTACTTATAGGTCTAGAAATTAAGTTGTATTTTTAAAATTATAAAAAATAATTTTAATAAAAGATAATTAACGCAAATTAAAGAGTATTTTATGGTAAATTACCTATTATATGTATATATAGGTGTGTGTATGCCTGTCCAAAAACCTAAATTTCGGCTATAAGAATCAACCGCTTATAAGAATCAAAAACAGTAATAACAAACGTTATTCTTATAAGCGAAAATCAGTGTATATCTTTATATATAAAAGGCAAAGTCTGTGTGTGTATGACCGAGTTTTTGTCTGCTCGTGGCGCAGCGCAAAGACGGTAGGTCGGACAGTCTTGAGATTCGACACGAAGATGCCTCCCGAGGTCTCATTATGCACCTCGAAGCCCTTTTTTCGACTTTTTAATTAGATTTTCCGTAATTAAATATTTAGTCGCGATTTGGAGCTCCCGGACGAGTAAAAGCTCCGTAAATCCTAACGTATCCGTCCAAGAATTTTTTTTTTCGGACGAGCCTATACGGGAAAGATGACACTATACGGAAATCACAATTAAAATTGTCTGTCTTAATTTATCGATTAATTATGATTTTTTTTTCGATCGCCTGTACGCACCCGTTTTTCGGAAAAAAACACGATTTTGTCCATGACCCTTTTTTCCAAATTGTCGAATCGATACGTAAATGTCGTTACATTTTTACGAAATTTTTATCTCAGAGACCCTAGACATCACAGTTTCGAAAGCCAGAACCAAAATTAATTTACAAATTGTAGTTATTTTTTAATAATTTATTTTATGATTCGGAAACTCTTGCGAGAAATCTCATTTTGGAGATTTTGTTCTTCATTTCCGGACGAAGGTACAGCGGGTGAAAATAGAAAAACCAGTTTTTCGACGTCATGCACGTGATGTGTTGGGGCGTTTGTTTTCTATGAGGGATGGTTAAAGGAAATCGATTACTATTGCAGTGATAATCGATTAAAAAATCACATTTAGTAATGCCGTAATTTTTTTGGCCAGCAGTTAATATCATATAATTTGTGGTGTATTTGTGGAAAAAATCTATGAAGATTTCAAAGAATTTCAGCATGTGAAGGATGTGATATATTCGCTTTCAAGGAAATCAATTACTATTGCAGTGATATTCGATTAGTAATCCTATGTCAAAAATTTTGCCAAAATGTGCCAGAAAGGATTAAATTTATATGGGTAAAATAATGTATCGTGGTGAGGAAAAGGATGACAGCGACGCCCATTAACAAAGGGTTAAGGCTACTAAAAAATTGGTAATTACATTACCCGAGCAACGCCGAGACGGGTACAGCTAGTATATATATATATATATATATATATATATATATATATATATATATCTGTAGGATAATAGTACCAAAATAGTTTTTTTCAAGTAAAAAATCTATATATTTAAGTTGCTATGCTAACTTTTTGGTCAGTCCGTGAGAGAAAACTACTGCATCCATTTACTTCATTTTGGTCTTAAACGAAAGATTGTAATCTGTAGATTTGTCAAATTTGGTTTTTGTAACCGCAATTTCTATTAGTTAGCGATAATTTAGAATTGAAAAGTGATTACTGCGCATTCTCAGTGGAATGTTTAAATTTGGCTTTAGAATCTTACTGTTTCTACGCATGATCAGTGACATATTTTAATGATTAACACATTTATTCCGAGGAAGTTTCTCTAGATCTCGCTGCCATTTTTATTTTTATGATAATTATGTTTGTGAAATATAAGATTAAACCTGATGGAAATTGTTTATTTCGCGCTGTTTAATTAGAGATAATTTGCAGTTTAAAAAAATGCTTTCTGCGCATTTTCATTGACATTTTTAAATCTGGCTTTAGATACTCACTAAGCACAAGGCCACTTAAACACATTAATTTGATTCTGCGCATTATTATGATTTTCCACATTTGGCAATGCTTTGTTGAGTATAATTTGTGTATTAGTACATTTATTTACTATCTAGCCGTCATGTTTTGACGGGTACCAACTAGTCATTTGTGAAGCTTCTACGAAGTAATTTATAAAGGGCAAGTGTAGTAATAAACTTTAAATCTGTTTTTCTCAAAACAGATTTTTCGAGGTTTTTAGATATTTTAAATTCTCCATGCGACTTAATTTTTGTTCAAAATCCATGAAATTGATAAAGAAAAATCTCGATGCAATTTACAAAGAAACTGGGTATGTATTTTACAATTCGACTTTATAAAGGTAATTAAATTTGATTTATAACTTATTAAAAGACAAAATTTTGATGAAAATCGGGATGGAATTCAGAAAAAAATATCTATACAAAAATTAACTATACAAGGGAAAAAATAATTGATACCCAGATTTGTTTGTAATACAGTTTAAAGTGATTAAAATGCAAAATCGAGGAAATATCTCAAAAATTAAGTAGCAATTAGAATTTTAAAATTTTGTTTATAAATTTCAAATTTAAAAAAAAATTAAATTATAATAAGATTGGAAATTTTTTTAAGGTATTCTATATATGTGTAGGGAAATGTAAATAAGCACAAAATTTCGTATGTCTATGATAAAAAGTAAAAAATAAATAAATTTTAACGTCCACCGTTCCCTTAAAATGCTACTGAAATGTGGCTGCTGTTCCAGTCACCTTTTGTGCATGTTTTTCTCACTTGATAGGGGGGGGGGGGGACGATTTTTAGCCAGATCTTGGTATTTTTGAATTAATTGTTTGTTTCAACATGACCAATAGACGGCATTTCTTCAACGGACTTTCGCCAAAGATTAGAAAATGATCAAGAAACTGCCAAGTATGTTATTAGATCAACAGCTTTAAAAAACGCTTTTAATTCAGTAACTCCTGATCATTGCAATCATTTCTTCGTTAATGTATATTCCCATTTAGGGAACTTTTTCACGAGTCGTCTTTGTTGGGTTTATTTATACAAATGCCAGGCATTTGGCCACTAAGCCATTAGCCTTAGTCTAGCTTCCCAATTCTGAACAATAAAATTAAAAGCCTATAAGGCAGTACATTCGTCGATATGCCTCTTATCCATACACTGTCCAGAGCCACATAGAAAACAGACAGGGGAGTCTCTAAGACCAGTTTTGTGAAGGTCGGAATTCAAACAATCGTGCCCAGTCAATAGACGACATAATCTTTGTTGAGTTTAATTACAGACAAACGAGTATTATTAACAGATACTTTAATCCTGGGTACCAAATACATGATAGTCAATGAAATAGGCTGAATAATAATAATAATAATAACTATTAAGGCTGACGAATACTAACCCTATTGGATACGCTCACCTCCTTGTTAACCTACGGAGAAAATTTGTCCAAGGATTGCAGACTTTGATTTAACACGGTTAAAAATAAATTCAAGAATTTAAAATTTTTAACTGAAAAAAATGGTTAAATACTTTAAATTTTGAACTATTTCTTACCAATATGTATTAAATTAGTATATATTTAGATATATTTTTATGCAGGTATGCCGAGCTAACAATCTGATATGGTTTATCCGTAAAAATATATGCATTGTTTGTACAGTCCTTATTTTTCAAGACCAATATTTCCGAAGAGCCAATATTTCTGTTATTTGGAAAAGGGGGAAGAGACGAAAAGTAACTAACATTTTTCCGGTATTATTTTAAAGATGTCTGCCTGTTTTCTATACTGCCGTCAAATTGACGGCTTTCAGCCTTAGTAGGTATACAACACATTTTTACAACACATTATCTCCCCCTTATTACTATCGAATATAATTTTGTAAAGGTGTGTGCATAAGGTAAGTTGGGGTAACTGGGCCATAGATTTTCAATTTTTTAATATACTATATTTTTAACACATTAAAATCATACTAATATGTATAATTTTCAAAAATCTTTGTATTACATGTATTGTAGTAAGTCTTAGGGAGTATGTTTATGCTATGATATTGGTTTTTATTATATATATATATGTTATATATAAATATTGTATATATTTTTAAATACAGGTGGGCCCAGTTCCCCTGATAATTGGGGTAACTGGACCACCCAGGTCTATTTCTCATAATAAACAATAGAATCTGTGACTGGGTAAATAGGTCCAATGCTTGTATATCTAGAAAGAAAAAAAAAATGTACCCCCATTTAAAAATAATTTTTCAAAGCAATTACCAATGTTGCAAGATTGATTGCGAACACCGGAAAAAAATAACACATAAAGTGATTGAAAAACTCAATGTAATTGACTATAAACACATTTTCGAAAGTACAAACATACTTTCTAGATTAGTTAGTAGCTGCAATAGCCTTTTCTATTGAAAAATGTAATATTAATTTGAGTTTAACAAGCCCTGAGTTCTTCAGCCAATCTGGAGACCAAAGGGCTTTTGTTTTGTTGACTTCTGCTTAGCAGTGTTGCCACAACAGAGTGGAATTACCCCCTGATTTGTAAAGGAAAAATCTGGGAGGGGATGGCCCAGTTACCCCATTGGCGCAGTTACCCCAACTTACCTTATTTCGCGTAAAATTAGAAAAAGCCATAAAATTTCAGAAGCCTGACGACATAAATACAGACATAGCGCTCAATAAATAGTATGTTCGAAACCGTCAAAATGACTGCAGCCGTCTTTCTAGTGTTAAATTTTTTTTTTCTTTTTTAAAATTGTACTCCCGTTATAGAGAAAGAAATTTTTCTCCTTGGGGCATATTTCGTTTAAAAAAAAATTGCACGTAATATTTTTAAATTTAACTTATTCGGGAAAAAAATCTGGCTTTGTGTGTTTTAAACGCTCCTAAATTCCTTTGGTTGACGCAATGTTTAAAACGAATCCTGTTGCAACGTGCAGAAAAGTTAGGGCTATCTGAAAATACCATTTTGATTGGATTATCAGCATTTATGTAGCTGTCAATTGAAGACTAATTTTCTCCATAGGTTAACATTGAGGTGAGTGAATCCAGTAAGGTTAGTAAACAACAGCCTTTGACGAATGTGCGATGTCATTTGAATCGTTCCCGCTGGAAACTGGGTAAGTTCCAAAATTTCCAAATGTATTTTTTCAAAGGTTGTTCCAAGGCTAATGGCATAGAAAAGGAGGTAAGTGCCTAGCTCAGAACTAAACCAAACTATCTAGGTACTTACCTCCTTTTCCACGCTATTAGCCTTTGAAAAAACCCTTATATCAGTGAATACTCTTCGGTAATTTTGGCACTAACCTGCTTTTCCTCGAGAATGCCTCAATTGACGACGAAGTACAGCTATCGACGAAGGAAGTTTTAATTGATTCTAAAGACAAATTCTGTATTTCGAATGGAATTCCCCTGTAATGTCTCTGTATCAGTATGTAGTTGTTGAGCTCCCGCGGAATATCCGAGATCTTCCACTCTCCGTGCGGAAGTTTCCCTGCCTCCAGGAGGCTTTGCCTTACTCGACAACGGCATTGGTGCTTCAAGGTTCTTGGTCTTACAGGACCCAGGCTCTTTGGGAATTCTTCAACAAATATGTCGCAGTATTGATTTATTTCACTTTCCCTGTCCAAGATTACACGCAGGAGCCTGAAAGAAATATTAGATTGTTTTTTTATACTAGCAGGATACAAAATATTCACAGTCTTATACTTAAACACTGTGAATGGTCTTGAAATATGATATTATAAGATCATATTTCAAGACTCGGGTACTGTCGGATACCAAATTTCGCCAAAAATAGGAAAAAATATGAGAAAAGGGGAAATTGTAGGAAATTTTAAAATATATATATAGGGTGGGTGTCCCAAATATCGCCCCTATGCCTAATATCGCCTACTCGTGTTTCTAAAGTATGATTCGCGCTATGTATGAGAAAATGCAGTAACTTCTTAGTTCTGGGTCTGTACTAACAGCGGCGATAGCGACAACACTCTTATCACTGACAACAGAAACTATTATATATGACGTCAGAAGTTGTTTTGGCTGTTGTCTTCGTAAACTTTGGCTCCAAAGAATCAGAATCCAGTGAATGACCAGGTAGGTGCATCCAAATTCTAATTTTGCTTGTACCATTTGAAAGTGCATTAAACAGAGGTTTTGCTAGCAACACCTTTAAACAGATACTTCTAATTTCGCCTGGTAGGCGGTAAGAGGAACAGAGGTAGGCGATATTAGGAACCGCTCTGGAGTTCACTGGAAATTTCAGTTTTTCCCATTTAGCAACATAACTTAAATTGGCACTGGTTTTGGAGCTGGTTGATCTCAAAGGAAATAGTTCTTAGGGATGTTCTTTGAGTTTCCAGCCTAATCAGAAACTAAAAAGTGGATGAAATGTCGAAAAAAAGTTAGGGTAGGTGATATTTGGGACACCTACCCTATTAAAGTACTGTAAAACCTCGTTTATCTGGACTAACTGGGACATAGGCAATCCGGTTAATCGAAAATGCGGATAATCCGGGTAATATGGGTAATAAGCAAAACGACATCCTTAACTAAGCAGATTTACCATTTATTACGATAGAAACTTTGTTTTGTAACAAAATTACACAGTATTGTTTACAAGAGTTAAAATTTATAAAAATGTCTTTTCACATCATACCTTAACAAAGAATTGTTAAGTCTAGTAAAGCTTTCTTAAACTCAACAAAAAGTTGGGACCATAGATATTCCGGACAATCGAAAATTCGGATAATATGGGTAATAAGCAAAACAAAATCTTTAACTAAGTAGACTTAACCGTTTATTACGATAAAAATCTACGTTTTGTAACAAAATTACATAATATTGTTTACAAGACATTAAAAAATAAAAAAATAACTTTTCTGAGTCATTCCACGTCAACGCCAAGTGACACTCTAGTAAAGCTTTCTTAACGTCAGCAAAAAGCATTTTATTACTATAATTTACAGTACAATCTATGCAAGAACTGTACATTGAATCAAACTAAAAAGCGAATATTTCGCGTACTTATAGTTACGTTCTTGCTATCATAGTTAAAAATTGTTATCTAATGTGAACATTAAATAATAATTACAAGATAAAAAGAACTTTTTATTTACCATGTTTTTAAATTTTCTGTTGAATCATATAAACTTGACAATTCTATGTAATAATAAACACTTTTTTTAGATTTTTTTGATGAATTATCCCATAAACTAGAGAGAAAATGAAGTTAATTGGAAGTTAACTTGCGTTTAACTTTTCGTTCCCGTTCTGGCCGATAGATTGCTGCACCAGTCTACAAAACAAAATTAACTGAAAATAACTGAAAATTAATTTAATTCGGCTTAAAGATGGCTAAAAGTATTAAAAAAATGCATTGTCGTCGTGTTCTGGGCTATTCTAAAAGTTTCAAATGTCTATCTAGTCGGGAAGTTAGTTAAAAATCGATTGCAAGATTTGTACTTGACAAACACGCACACAAACACACATACACACAAACAAAAAAGCAGGTTAATAAAAACATGGTAAAAATAATGTCTGCAAATCTGATCCGGATTATCCGGAGATCCGGATTAACGAGGGGCAGATAAATGAGGTTTTACTGTAATGGTATTTTTGAAAGTTTCAATATTTCGTATGGAAGGATTTTTTTTTCAAGTAGAATTTTGTTGTTGTTTCTAATGCCCCTTGGCAGGAATTTCCAGACCAGGTCCATATAGGTTTCGCCCTGAAGTGTGCGGCTCCGGTTTATACAGCACCACAAGGGTCGGAGTCCGTCTTAGCTAGTTGCCACCTCAGTTTTTACCGAGCACCCCTAGCAGTGACATCTTGGGGGATCCTACCCTTTCCCACCCTCTCTGACCTCATAGAGGGACTTCCCGGTCTACTGATGTAACGTGACCATATCCGGCCTAGACATGGCGGTATTTGATGGAGCGTGTCGGAATTCGATCCGAGCAAACTCAGCACCGAAAGCCAGCTCGCTACCACAAGGCTACCTTGTGCCTTGTGGTAGCTAGCATGTACCCAAATAAACAATAGTTGCAAATGAAACGGTTCTTCTTTTGTCCTACTACAAACCATCCACCTCGCTGTAAAATATATCGTATTTTATTCGTATGCGAAATTTTAGCACGAGTCACCTAGTTAGCATAAATGTAACAAAAATTAAAGACAGGAAATGGATACAAGCAATCGACTAGGCTTTGTCTCTCTTAACCATCGGCTTTTCTACTCTTTACCCGTGTGTGGATTTTTAGTGAGGGAGAATTTGAAACGAGAAATCTCAGGACTCCCGTTAGAGCTCCTGTATAATCTGGTTGACTCACGAGCTACCATTTTGTTTCTCAATCTCCCCAAGACATGCGCTACACAATATTTTCGTTTCTATTTCAACGCCTGTTAACCTGATCGTCGTGATCCGATGTATAAGTCACTCGTAATATTAGTGTGGACACTAATACATGTCTATTTACATCTTGATTATTATAAAATCAATATCTAGACTAATATCAATATGTACACATGTGTTCCGAAGAACCATCATAAATCAGTCCATGGGCGCGGAGTTCATACATCAGTTCACTCGAGATCCTGTCTCTCTCCCTATTATCTCCGCTCACCCGCCTCGTTTGGGCAAAGTCTCAGTCTAGTCAATTCTTTTTCTCGCGGTCACATCTATTTATCCCTTTTTCTGTCTTTCTGGAACAATCTAGATTTTTCCACACCTAGTACCCCCATCTTCCGGTTCCATTCAACGTTGACTACCTATGGCGAATTTCACCCCCGTCGGCTTTCGCTTTGTTGAATGCCGCTAACGGCCTTCACTAATCATTCTACATGATGTGTCTATGGTCCCAATTATGAATGTCGGACGTGAGTCTGACAACGCCAGTCATCGTTGCCAAATCTTCCCTATTCGGCAACTTTTTGACTACTTTTCTCTCCAAGCAAAGTACCACATACATGCTATTCATAATTTAAAGTAAACGGTTATTCAAGCGAGCTATTAATATATAAAAAAATTACTGAAATAATTTTAAATTTACCTGTCCTATGAATGCCTTAAAAACTAACTGAAATACATTTACAAAACTAGATTGAAGGTCCACTTTAGTTGGCGACAATGAGGAACAAATTACCAAATTCGTCAGCTCGGATATCTAAGAGCTGTAAATACTATCTGAGTTCCTAAATATACTGGCTGACTCATCAGAATCCATCTTGTTTCGGAATCTCACCAAAAGACTCGCCACGCAACCAGTTTACGAAATTATCGTCCTCTTTTCGGGATATTTGACTCATTTGATAATTCTTCTCTTACGATTCCAAAAATTAAGTTTGAGAAACTTAATAGTTGGATTCGCGCTTACCAGTCTTTGAAATTTGAGGTAATTGAGAGGCACATATATTCATTATATACGTATACTAGCTGAATACCCGTGCTTCGCTACGGAGTACATTTTAGGATAATTACAATGACAAAATAATGAAATTGTTTTTTAGAGGATTTCCTTAAAATCAATATTTTTTGTTTCTTCATTGGGCAGAACTAATATTACCAGACCGTCCGTGAACTTACGCGTGAACAAGCTACGTAAAACTGGCCGTGGGAGAAACAATTTTCTCTTAAATATACGGCAGCGTATTTTGAAGTTTGGCCTTGAGACTTATTTATCCTCATAGCGAAGAACACTTTGATGGTGCATATACATTGGTGCAGAGTTCTCTGCATGTGCCTTGGGGAATCCAGTGATTTATGTTCACTCTGTACTCTGTATATGCGTGGATCGCCTCCTCTGGTGGTCCGGATACATAGTATCAAAGAAAGGGCGGGGGGTCAGCGGGTCAAATGGTGTCGTGCGGGGTCGACCTGTAATTTTCGACCTGTAATCGATTTCACGCCAACAATCGACATTGTAACGGAGAAAACTGTCAATTGTATACTTTCGTTTAAAAAGGAAATATCAAAAACAGGTGTCCGATAAACAATGTCTGTAATGCTACCCTCTCACAAAGAAATTCAGTGGAGTTATGTCAAGAGATCTCGGAAGACAAGGTATTGGTCCTCCACGACCAATCCATCATCCGGGAATTGATACACGGAAATGCAATAGATACTACTTCAGGAAATTTATGCTAGAAAAATCTGTTAGATTTGTTCATTCTTTTGCCGCAAACTGAATATCATTTGACCTGTTCGTGTTTTTGATATTAATCATACTTTTGATATATTTTTGACCTGTTCGTATTTTTGATATTTTTGATATTGATTTAATTTTGATTTTACTGAACTAACCAAAAAAAATTTTTTTTTGCAGTCACCTCTCCATTTTTTTCCACTACAGACTAATTAGGCACTCGGACACAAATAAATATCCCAAAGCCGAGGAACTCTGATTTAATGAATTATTTGATTCACATATATGCATCTTTCATGATGAACTCATATCCACTGAATATACGGATAATTAACAAAAGAATAGATTTGATTATAGGCATTTTTGCCGACAGAATACGTTTTTCAAAACTGCTGGCCGTTTTCTCTCTACGAAACCCAAAAACCGACTCCAAATGACTAAAAAATTCAAAGTTCGGTTTGGTGATCACATGATCTCAGCATTTTACACGAAGAGAGTGTCATGCCAGACGAATCGACACCCTCATTTCCGCAGCTTTTTGTTTTCCAGTCACCATCTAAATATATACAGTGGAATCTCGATCGATCGTTTTCGGATCCATCGGTTTTCCGTATGTGTCGTTCATTTTATCCAGTCCCAACGATCATATTGCTTTGTTATGTTTCTGCATCTATCGTTTTCCCGCATTTATCGTTCATTTCAATCGGTCCCTTGAAAAACGATAGATCGAGATTCCACTGTATATATATATATATATATATATATATATATATATATATATATATATATATATATATATATATATATATATATATATATATATATATATATATGATGCAACTCATGAAAAATAAACCTTTAATCGGGAACGTATATTTCATAGGGGAGAGGAGAAACTTTTTTCAGAGATAAATGGCCGATTTTCAGGTTTGAACGCTGGCTGATTCTAGAAACATTCGGCAACATGTATACAAAAGATTATCCTTCGATATGTGGTTTGTTTTGTGGCGTCAGTTCTTCCAACAGAGTGAGATGATAACAGTGTGACTGTATGTTTACATTTACTGCGAAGCTGTACCGAATTTCTAACCAACGAAGCTTATTTTTTTCTTTTTTTTGTAGATACACTCTAAAGCCTGCTTCATAATATACATTGAACCTGCTCCATAACATACATTGTGTGTGTGTGTGTGTGTGTGTTTGTTTTATAGTATGCAATGAACCACTGGATATTGAGTACTAAAAGTATACTTTAAATGCTGCTGTTCTGCAGCACTTTATGTCCCAATTTTTTGTTTTCTGTTTCCCAAACATTGAAAGTCGTTTTTCTCAAAACTATGATTTTTCGAACCCTATTTTTAAAACGCATCTCCCTCTTTTTCTAACTAACCGATTATTTTTTTAATAATATACACCCCACAGTCTGCTGAATAAGATGCATTCAAAACCTGGATCGCGATTTTTTACATGTTATTATTAACTCGCTTTCTTGTTTGTTTGTGTGTTTGTCCAGTCCAAATCTTGCAATCGATTTTTAACTAACTTCCCGTCTAGATAGACATTTGAAACTTTTAGAATAGCTCAGAACACGATGACAATGCATTGTTTCGATATTTTTAGTCATCTTTAAGCAGAATTTAATTCCTTTTAAGTTAATTTTGTTTTGTAGACTGCTGCAGCCATCTATCGGGCGGGACGGGAACTAAAAGTTAAAACGCAAGTTAACTTCCAATTAACTTCATTTTCTTTCAAGTTGATGGGATAATTCATAAAAAAAATTTTTAAAGTATTTATTAATGCATAGAATTGTCAAGTTTATATGAGTCAACAGAAAATTTAAAATCATGGTATATAAAAAGTTCTTTTTATCTTGTAGTTATTCCAAACTTAAGTTACCTTTTCCTGGACTGCATTACATATACCAAAGACAATTTCTTTATGAAAAATAATCAGTGACATAGAATACTTACGTATACATTTTTTTTCTTTTACACATTGCATAGGTGTGAAGATCGCACCTGACTTATCCTTATTTTGAAAAGATGTAACTATTTTTTAAGTAAAACGGACAGATTATTTAGAACTTTTTCAGAGGTCCAAACATACAATGGTGCAGTGCATAGTTTCTTAAGTGTAAAAAATGATCATTACTAAAGAAGATGGACAGATCATGAAAAACGGTTAGGAAAAGAGGATTTGCACACAAAGGTGCGAGAACAAAAGAAGAAGCGACCGTCCAGAGACCCGCTGATGCAAAAACTGCAAACCAGCGCCGGACACACGCAGATAGATAGATAGATAGATAGATAGATAGATAGATAGATAGATAGAGAGAGAGAGAGAGAGAGAGAGAGAGAGAGAGAGAGAGACTCTTTTCTATAGCGGCCAGTCATAATTCTGAAAAAAATTGGCCGTTTTGAGGGATGGACGTGGAAAAAGGGGTAAAATAACATTGGCTCTATGGGGTGTATTTAATCGGAGTTCTGAACAAAATAAGGCTGTTTAGCGGGCTGACCGGCTAGAGAAATTTCACTATATATATATGAAACAATATCATTCCACCTTCATTAATTAAACGCCTCTTCGAAATTTTCCAGTTTTAACTCAATAAAGTATCGCCCCTTAATCCAAATTCTGACCTTAAGATTACCAAATTAACCAACAAGATTATCCCCTATTGCGAGTGTAAGAAGTAAGTATTAAAAAAGCAGTGTGACGCAATTCTTCTAGAAATTTCGAGACATCTTTCGATGATATTCCATGGGATCCCCCATCTGACGTGCGAGGGCAGATGACCTCAACTAACCAAATGAAAGCTTGCATTCGCGCTCTCGCATTCTCGCGCTCAGCAGGCGCTCTCGCATTCGCGCGAGCAAGCGCCTTTTTCGCAACCTTTGCGTGTTCTGCCCTGTCCCGTCAACATGTATTTGTAGCGCGCTGCGTTCCTTTAGCGCTTTCCTGTGCTGCCCCGGTGGGTCCCGGATAGTTTGAGTGTGATATTTTGTCAAAATGTGTCCAACTGTGATTTTATGAAGCCGATGTACCGTCACGCAACGAAATGTTCCAGGAGTAAAACTGATATTTGAATTGAATGGGTACGTCTTTCCCTCTTTTTTATGCGTGTCTCCCCGTTCCACGACTACCAGATGATTCAACGGTATTTCTCTCTAAAGACCATCATTACATAGATATATATATATACATACATACATACATATATATATATATATATATATTTATATATATATATTTATTTATATATATATATATATATATATATATATATATATATATATATATATATATATATATATATATATATATCAGATTATGATCAGATTAAGTTCAGATTATGATTTTACTATTGTTAAATTTCAAAATTACCTAACTTGTTTACATAGATCTGTTTTCAATAACATTATTGTAAATCAGCTAGTACGTATAAATAGGCTTTGTTCTAAAAACAATAGGAATAAGCATATTTTAGACTTGTAAGTTATGCTAAAACGTAATCATTACCCCGATAGTCTTTGCAAGCACATAATTGGTTGTTTTAGATTTAATGAATAGCATGTTCTGTTGCAATTCATTAGTAATACAATATAATACGATTAATTAGTGAAAATAACTACTAAAAACTAAAATTAATTAATAATAATTAAATTCTTAGGTAAAAATAATATTAAATAATAAATAATAATATATTACTCTAAGTAATAATAAAAACACTAATTTAATTTAGGTTATTAGTCCTATAACACAGTCTCCATAGTAAGTCTGCTTCTGTGTTTTCATTAGCTCCACGGTTGCAAGATTTGCGACGTTAGTCTTCTTGCGGTTTCCTACTCTTAACTTAAACTTTGTCTAGCGCCAGGCTTGGTGTTCTATGATTAAGCAACTATTTATTCAATTCTTCAGTTTCTTATGGATTGTACGGAGTCTAAGTATGTTTATTGATTAGATCATACTTATCAGAATCAAACCATTGGTTTTTAGACAGTATCGGCACCGCTGATGAAGAGATGCTGTGTAAAACCTATTTAATCCTTATCTTTTCATGTTTCTAGTTCCTGACTGCAAGTAGTTTTAGAGCTTATACTGGTTTTTCACTTTCAACTTTGTCTTATATATATATATATATATATATATATATATACGACGAGCCTGACTAAATGCCGGCTCGAAGCGTGCTCTTAATATCGTAAATCTCTCTCAATTACTCCCTAGTACTTATTAATAATATTGCAGTCAGTAAACATAGGCCGTGTTAAATGATTACAAATTAATTACATCCAACAAGTTTATTCCAACTATTAATTAAAATACCCTCGAATTCAATCCGCACATAATTTAATTTTCCAAGTAATCATCTCAGTCCTGCGACGCGTGACCGCCCAAATCAAATGCTAATCCCGCTCTGCTGAAAACTCTATTGTTCCTCAAGGCGTCTAACCTTATCACGCATGCTCATTGACGTCTGCCGAATGTTCCAGAAGGACCTTTTGCTTACCTTGCAATTATTTTTCGCGCGAAACCCACTCTAAACTCCAAAACATCTCCCCACGGGATGAATGCCTGCGATTCTACTTTCTTGTTTCTCCCAAAGGCCATCCAACTCTATTAATAACTCCTATAATCTATGCATTCGTAGACGCGTGTAATCTGATTGACTCTGAATAAACACGGCTTTTAACGTTAGAAATTAGTTATTTTCAAGCCCTTGTAAATTGCCTCATTTAATGTTTTGACATATATATCTTGAATGTCTTGCCTCCAAGATTCTGGCGTATAAATAGATTAAAATGAGCATCATTTGCAAATAAAGAAATATATCGCTTACCTTGAAAACTCCTGCACCGAGATAAGAGGCTCCGTTATCGTTTTGAACACCAATTTCAAACTCTCTATGGAGTTGCGATGAAAAACATCACCCCTCACCTTCTGACTGATGACGTCGATCGCCAGCAGGACGAATTTCACTCTTCTCAAGTCACCCGGTCTCGGATGATCTGCAACGATTCTTTTGAGCAACGAATATACCCTGTGACTCATCGGTTCAAGATCTCTGAAAAAATAAATGAATAAATAAATTCTGAAACAGAAGGGATAAATTTAAGAGAAAATGGAGTACCAAATTGTCATTATAACTATCTATTACTGTAGGTAGGAAAAAGAGAAAATTTTTCACTGAAAAATGTTCAACAAACGGACCAGAATTTAAATTATCATTAAAAAAAATTGTCGGGACCTCGTGGTAAAGTAGCTTGTTTATGGTTTCTATGGACACATAAACTACTCTTTCCTTACATCTATATATAAAAAACAGTTCCGTAACTGACTGACTGACTGACTGACATACCACGCATAATCCAAACCCCCGGACCTAAATGGCTTAAATTTTGCATGGCGATTCTTCTTATAGTGTAGGAATGCACTAAGAAAGATTTTTGAAAAATTCTTCCTAGATTTTTTTAAAATTAAATTTTTAAGCTGTTTTAGTAACTTTTTAAAGTTTGCATTTAAAATAATAATTTGAGGGTTATAAAATTTATATCACGAGAAAGAGCTTAAAAATTCCTTTGAAATGAAATCTTTTCCGAATCTTTACCTGCATTTTCTGATTTTTGGTGAATTTTTGAAGATTAATTTTTAGAATTTAATTTATAAAATGCTGGTCACGTGATTTCTTTTTCTGGTACTTTAAATTAATTTATCGTCACATTAAATTAATCGTCACTTTAAATTAATTTATAGTCTATCCAAAACCATAACTGGTTGTTTTTGTTTTAATGAATAGTTTGTTCTGTTGCATTAAATATGTTAAACATAACAATAAGATAAAATAGAAAAAATAACTACTAAAAATAAAAATTAGAATAAAAATCATAAGTAAAAATCATAATAAAAAATAACTCTTAGTAGTAATAATAATAAAAAACTAAATTATTAATCGTAAAATAGGCCTAAAATACGGTAACCTAAGTAAGTCTGTAACTGAGAATCCACTACCTCAATGGTTGCAAGTTTTTTGACGTCAGTCATCTTGCGGTTACAAGTTCTTAACTTCCACTCTGTCTAGCGCCAGGCTTGGTGTTCTTTGGTTAAGTACTATTATTCAATTTTTAATCAATTCTTCTGTATTTCATGGATTGTACGGTGCCTGAGTGTGTTTATTGTATAGATCATACTCATTGGAAACAATCCTTTGGTTTTTAGACAGCATTGACACCGCTGATGAAGAAATGCTGTCTAAAACCTCTTTTATACTTATCTTTTCATGTTGTTTGTTCCTGGCTGCAAGTAGCTTTAGAGCTATTACTGGTTTTCTCTTTCATCTTTTTCTTATATATATATATATATATATATATATATATATATGTGATGTCCCGAATGGACATCACAAGAAATAGGAACAATCATCGTGGCCGGAAAATAATACAGTCAGCTTCAGGAACAATCGAATTTATTTTACGAGTAAAGCAACACATCCATCTCACTTCGAGTCAATCCAGCGTCTACCGCAAAAGAGCCAAAATAGAATTAGCTCAGAGTGGTTGTCAGAATTGGCGGAGGAAATTAGTGTGAGGAAAGGCGAGGCGTTTTCGCCAAGAAGTCGAAAAAGGGGTTACCAGAACAGGGAGAAAGTTCAGGATGGGCGATTATAGGTTTTTAATATTATCATAATATATATAATATATATATATATTATATTATATTATATTATTGGGTAATCCTGGGATCTGGGATGCTTGAAGCAATATTCTGTATAGAAGTATCCTGATAATTCCAAACTTTTAAATTTTAGCCACATCGGAATAGCTTAATAATCTTTCAAAATTCGCTAAAGAGGGAAAGGAGTGAGAGCTATTTTTTGTTATGGGTAAGATGAATATCTGGAATGATAAAAATCGCTTGGAGCAAAATCAAATCCATCCGAAAATAATGGTTACATTTGGATAAATAAATAAAAAATTCGACTTGAACCAATTCGATCGGAACTTTTCATTTTGGTTCATATCCATTTCAAGCCCTGGACAAGAAAAGTAGCCACGGGCTGAGTCAACAAATAACCCAAACAACAACATTGGATGACATAGTCGCATTGCCCATAACTATTTATCTATAAAAATGAAAAAGTATAAAAACATGACAGTAATATTATATTGAACATTTGCCAAGCAATTAAAGCCCCATCCGATATTACAGGGGTCCCCACAGTGCCCTAGCCCAGAGACCTATAATGTCTTAATCCAGCCTTGACAGTGTTCGTCTTCTATTCTGAAAACTGAAATTGAACTAAATTATACAATAAGGATCAATCAATAAGTTAGTTGCAAACCTCCGTAAAAATCTCGGTAATAGAGACATTTCGTTGAAACTTTCTGGCAACACAGAGCATCAGGTGCTGTGGTAGGTGTAGTAGCAGATTTTACGTGGCAGTTTTAGTTCTCTTGCTAATCAGTCGTAAATACAGTGATTTCCGCTTATAAGAATCACGTTTGTTATTACTGTTTTTGATTCTTATAAGCGGTTGTTTCTTAAAGCCGAAATTTAGATTTTTGGACAGGCACACATACACTTATATATACATATATGAGATAATTTACCATAAAATACTCTTTAATTTACGTTAATTATCTTTTATTAAAATTATTTTTTATAATTTTAAAAATACAACTTAATTTGTAGACCTATAAGTAGATACACATGATTATAGTGAGAGAAGAAAAAAATCCAATATTTGTTACAACATACCTGCTTAACAATTTTAACATTTCAACTACAGGAAGGGTGCAAGAAAAAGTTTTCTGTGGTAGTTTGACGTAATGAAGTTTTCAGGAGGGTGTTTATACGTCTTTCAATATCAATTGTCTCAGACGAAGATTCACCTTCTAGCTTACGTTTCACGTTTGACAACGTGCTGAATCTACTATTGTCAGGTTTGCCTAAGGGACAGTGGACACTTCGCCGAAGATTTATGTGTTTCAGGGTCCAGGAAGCCGCGACCAGGATGTGGGAGGTGGGAAAAAAGAATCCCTGTCTTTGCCAGTGGAGAAAAGTGAAATCGGACCCGGAATGGTAAAGATGCTCCTGGGTTAAGCTAATAGGACAGTTTTTAGCTAAAGCGTTTAAGAGGAAACTATTATATTATGTCTAACAAAGAAAGGGATGGCTCCTACGACTGTATTCCTTCCCATCTTATCAGTCTTCCTTTAAAAAAAATGAAGAAAGAACTTTGTGCATTTTGAGGGTTTAAGTGGCTTTTTTTGAAAAATGAAAGGAAAACGAAGAGTGTAAACTGATTCTTAAAACCGGTGGATTGATTCTTTAAAGCGAAAATTTTAACATGGAAATAATACTTTTGTTTTTACGATATTGATTCTTATAAACGGTTGATTCTTATAGCCACTGACCACTATAAGCGGTTGTTACTGTATTATATTACTATATGTTATTACTATATGTAATAACGCAACATTGCACCATGTTATCGCGAAGGGGTATCTCTCATTCGAGAATGGCTTTAAATATCGAGGATAGTTTCTTAATCTTCGACGACAGATGAGAACGTTGCACGCGGGAATGAACTCATTCTTCAAAACAGGCGTGCCACAGTAGACGATATCGTCTGCTCTATTGACCGACCAATACAAAGTGCAACGATTTGAAAGTGCTCTAGCATTTTTGGAACGTTATCAACAGGAAGGAAATGTTTTTAGGACTAAATCGGGACCGGCGACGAGACTTGATTCATTGGAAACGGATTAATGCAAGCACTTCAATTTTGGACGCCACTGGCAGCTGACGAAACATATTCACGACTGATTAGCAAGAGAACTAAAACTGCCACGTCAAAGCTGCTACTGCACTTACCACAGCACCTGATGCTCTGTGTTGCCACAAAGTTTCAACGAAATGTCTCTATTACCGAGATTTTTACGGAGGTTTGTAACTAACTTATTGACTGACCCTTGTACATTAGAAGTTAATCATGATAAGAAAGTCTCTCTCTTCTAAAAAAAAATAACTCCCGCCGCCGTGGTCAAAAGATTGTTACGCTATGTCCTCCGAAACCGCTGGGGGTATGGGGTCGAGACCGATACCAATAGATGCAGAAAAATGTGGGGAACAAAGTAAGACATGTCTCATCTTCGTCAGACTTTAAGTTCTTTTTTTTATTTTATATTTTGTGGGAAAATATTGACTTTTTCATCTACAGATTACGATAACTAGCCAAAAAATGATCGTAGAATTTTGATCTTTTTACAATCTAAGACTGCAGACATTTCTCTTTCAAACTAGACCTCATTTGTTTAAACACATTTTAAAACAGACTAATATTTTCATCAAAAAATGAAACACAGTTTTTCAAGAAATATCGTCCCCTATGTGGATGTAATATCGATGCTCCTCGAGTTTTTATCTTACAAAGAAAATATTTACATCATCTGGAAGCTGAAAGCTTTCTTATTCATATAAACCTCATTTCAAGTCTCTATCTTAAATTTTCGATTTTTAATCGAATTTTAAAACTGATAATTCAACAGTGATGATACGACCTTCGCATTAAGAGTGACAACAGTAAATGGATGGAAGCTGTTACATTGCAAGAGAATCACCCCAATGCATATCGCTATTAGCCATAACAGAGGAGCGAGCGTAGCGATCCTAGGGGCGAAGCCCCTAGTAAAAGAAAAAAAAATACTTACAGGAGAAGACCCAATATATGGCGAGTGTAACTCCAGTGCCTACCTCCATCGATAAATCTGATGTCAAACTGCACACCGTATTGCAAAGCTCTTTGGATGCCTTCCAGATCCTGAAACATGGAAGGCTGCAGATGCGGATCTCCGTAAAACCGAATTTCTTTAACATGACCTGGAATCAGGGCCGGCGGTAGGGGCGGGCAAGCCGGGCCCCTGCCCGGGGCGGCAACCTTAGGAGGCGGCAAATGGGCTGTAAAATTAACTAGTTTATGAAAAAAATGATTAAACCAAGATTCATTTGAATACTTATGAAAAATTAATAAGAGGACTTTTAATAAAATTTGCTTTTAATGTGTTTCACGAACTTTAATAAACTCCCGCTTAAAAATGGCTTAAAAATGTATAAAATAAAAAAATGACCCTTATTATTACAATTTAAATAAATGGAAACACATACAAAGTGCTGTAAAAGAATTTTTTACCGTGTGTTTTAATTTGTCGGAACATGTATGGGGTCGTGAAAAACCAGTCATGACACGATTTTTACGCTACTATTATAAAAGGAAAAGAGGCAGTTCGATTGTTTTATTTATGCAATAATTGCCTTACAGGTTGGTTACTAGTGAAGTAGAGTGCGTTACATACAATTATTATTTGCCGTGAGTTTTTGAAAATTGTGTCATAAAGTGTGTTGTAAAAGTAAGGTGAGTAGGCAATAATTAAAAAATAGGCAGCTTTTCTAAACAAATATTTTTATAGCTTCTACAGGATGTTTTTTGAAAAACGCTCAAATCCATCAATTTTTTGGCCAATTTGATGTTTCATGCAGTAGGATACACCTCCTATGAGGGGTAATTTTTACCCCTCTTATTTAGATAGGGAATATGGGCCGAGCGGCACCTTGTTTTTAAGAGTTCTTAATTCTTCTTACTACGGTCAATTTTTTTTATAAATCGTTTAAATAGTTTTTGATATATATTTAATTTTAAATTTGCCATAAGCCATTTAAAAATTATTTTTTTAAGCATGTTATCTTTAAATTTTGACTTTTTGCTTGGACACGTCGATTTTGTTTTGAAGGAAGTCACTTTTCTTTTTATTTTGTTTTTTTATATTTATTAACCCATATGAAGGGTAATTTTACCCCTATTATTTGGATAAAGAAAGTGAGTCAAGTGGCACCTCGTTTTTAAAGGTTTATAATTCTTCTTACGACGACGTATTTTTTCGAAAATAATATGAGCCAAATAAAAATTATTTCTTTGAGCATGTTACCTAACAGAAATAAGCAAAAGTGCCTTTTTTAAAAATAAAATCGATGGGTCCAAGCAAAAAGTAGTTGTCTAGAAAAATATTTTTTCGGATTATGATAACTTTGACAGTAAATATTCTAAATCTAACTAAACGATTTCAAAAAAAAGTAATATATATATATATATATATATATATATATATATATGTGTGTAATACATAAGAAGAATCAAAAGGTAAGTAAAGGTAAGTAAGAACAGACAAGGTACCGCTCAACTCATTTTCGCTATAAATAAATGTCAGGGGTAAAAATTACCCTCGTAGGGGGGCATCTTTCCAAAAACATTCGAAAAATCTTTTGCTTTTTCGTACCCTTATTTACTTATTTCAAGGAGAGATTTTGTTGGCTTTGTTTAGGGTAAATTGTTAAACACTTTCTATTCCATGGCTGACGTTTCGTTTTTTAATCAAACCTTGAATCTCTGAATAAGGTTTGATTAAAACCGAAACGTCAGCAATGGAATAGAAAGTGTTTTTTTAGCAATTTACCCGATACAAAGACAACAAAATCTCGTAATGAAACATTCTAAAAATATTCGAAAACGCCTCTGTTTCGTTTAAAAAAATTTTATTTTTTATTGAAAAATTTTCTAAATTGTTTTTAGAATGTCTGATGAACGTAAAAGATTATCGGGTGCTCAGTACAAAAAGAAAAAGGGTCGAAAAACAAGTTCAAATTCAAAAACAGGCTGGAAGTCTGTTGTTACCTACAAGGCACGAAAAGGAACGATGACGACACAGATATATAAGATTGGGAGCACCTCGCTGAGACTTTAAAACGACATGAAACCTCTAAAAACCATATCCAAAGTCAAAAATATTGGATTGAGTTTAGTCAAAGAATATAGTACTCTAAAACGATTGACAGTCACTCACAAAGACTCATTACCGCAGAGATAAATTATTGGTACGATGTGCTTCTACGAATTGTTTCAACAATAAAAATGCTTGCTCAAAATTGTTTAGGCCTCCGAGGTACACTGCTGGCCACTGTAAATGCAACACACTGAAGGAAACATGCAAATAACATGAAATTTACAACATGCATTAGCGTAGGCGAGATATGCAAATGATTAGAATTTCAGCGCAGACGCACATCACGCGCGCCTGTGGCACCACTTCAAAGCGCTATTTAAGGCTTGGAGATTTCGACGATTTCAAGTTCGGCAATTGTGTTTTTCTTGTGGTTTTTTCAAAAAAACGATCAATTATGCATCGTCGAAAACAGCGATCATCTTTTGATCAAGTATCCGAGTTCGACAGAGGAAGGATAGTGGCCTACCGAGATTGTGGATTATCTTTCAGGGAAATCGGTAGTCGTGTTGGAAGAAACCAAACAACTGTAATGCGGATATGTGATCGTTGGATGCAGGAGGGTACGACGGACCGGCGTGTTCGATCGCATCCACCTCAGCGCACCACTTCACGTGACAGGCACATGACAGGCAAATTGTGCGCATGGCAGTGACGGATCGCTCAGTCACATCACGAACCATAGCACAGCACATGCAGTCTCTAACGCATCATCCAGTGTCTGCGCGTACCATTCGACGCCGTTTACAGCAGAGTGGTCTGTCCGCAAGACGTCCATTGCTTTGTCTACCCTTGACGCAGAACCACAGACGTCTCCGCCGCCAATTGTGCGATGACAGAAGGATGTGGACGGCAGAATGGAATGAAATTGTCTTTACTGACGAGTCACGCTTCTGTCTGCAACACCACGATGGTCGCATTCGAGTCAGGAGACACCGTGAAGAGAGGATGCTGAACAGCTACGTTATGCACCGCCACACTGGTCCAGCACCGGGTATTATGTATGGGGCGGTATTGGATATCTCTCTCGCACACCTCTAGTACGCATTGCCGGTACTTTAAACAGCCAGCGCTACATCTCCGAGGTGTTGGAGCCAGTTGTCCTTCCTTACCTTCAGGGCTTGCCCACAGCCATATTTCAACAGGATAGTGCGCGACCACACGTGGCACGCATTGTCCAACGGTTCTTCGTCATTCGCCAGATTGAATTGCTTTCCTTGCCGCCTGGATCTCCGTATCTTTCGCCGATAGAAAACATGTGGTCCATGGTTGCTCTACGATTGACCCAGATTCCATCCCCAGCTGCCACAGCAGATCAACTTTGGCAACGTGTGGAAGCTGCTTGGTCTGCTGTACCCCAAGAACTCATCCAAAGTCTCTTTGAATCAATGCGGAGGCGTGTGGCAGCGGTGATCTCCAACAATGGCGGTTACTCTGGTTACTGATTTGGAAGATAATTTGAATTCTTGGAAAGATATTCAAAATGAAATAATTATTTTTTAAAGTGAAAATATAACATCTCATATTATTAGCGAGATTAAAAGGCTAAATATTATTCAATAATTCTAGATTGTACTAATGATGTCAGCAAGATCGAGCAAATGACAGTCTTAGTAAGGTATGCATCCATTGACAAATCCAATCCCAATGAGGTTTCCATTAAAATTAATGAAAGTTTTTTAGGCTTTCTTCCGGTTGAAAGATCGACGGGCTCTGAACTCTCAACTCTAATACTTAAAAGACTTGAAACATTGGGATTGAATTTGCAGGATATGAGGGGACAGGCTTACGATAATGGGGCCAACATGGGAGGCGATAAATCGGGAGTACAATCTAGAATAAAAGCGTTAAATCCACGAGCATTTTACCTCCCATGTAGTAGCCACTCATTAAACTTGGTCGTTAATGACATGGCTAAGGCATCTTTCGAAGCCGCCAATTTTTTTAATATGGTCCCAAAGATATATCAATTATTTTCCTCATCAACTTTCGATGGACCATATTAATAAAATATGTTCAAGGACTAACTTTGAAACCCCTAAGTGATACTAGTTGGGAAAGCCGAATAGAAGCCTTAAAACCACTGAGGTATCAATTAGGAGGGATATACGATGCTTTATTTGCTGTTTGTAATAATTCGGAGATTGAGAACTCTATAAGAGTTGAGGCTTCTGGACTATTAAGTTGTGTTAAACAATTTAAGTTCTTATGCTCAATTGTAATTTGGTACAAAATCTTAAATTGTATCAATCCAATAAGTAAGCTCTTGCAGACAAAAGACTATGACTTACAATCTGGTATGGAACTCTTGAAAAATTGTAAAGATTTTTTCAGGAATCTTAGATCGGACACGGCCTTTAATGAAATGCTTTGCGATGCTCGAGAACTCGCGGACGAAATTGACATACCGGCTAATTTTTGAGCTTACCTAGCCACGTCATAGAGATTAAAGAAGGAGTGTTAATTTTGACTATGAGGCACGAGATGATCCGATAGAAGATCCTACTTTGAAATATAAAGCAGAGTTTTATTTTTTCACACTAGACCAAGCTATCAATGCACTTGAATCCAGGTTTGATTTGATCAGTACCCACAGCAACTATTTCCTGTTTTTATACAATATTTATGATTTAAAAGATACCCCTCAAAACGACTGACTAAAATATTGTAATGATCTAGAAATAGCGTTAACTGATGAGAATTCAACAGATATAAACGCGCTGGACCTGGCAAACGAGATAGTATCGGTTTTGGCCTTACTAAATAAAAATGAAAGCCAATCGAGATTTTAAAATTCATTTCAAAGCTGGATTTTGCTCCAAATCTCGGTATAGTTTTAAGAATCTTGCTTACTCTCCCAATAAGTGTGGCAAGTGGAGAAAGAAGTTTCTCCAAATTAAAGTTAATTAAAATTTTTTTACGCTCTACAACTACCGAGGAACGGCTAAATGGCTTGACAACATAAGCCATTGAACATGAGCTAGCTGAAGAAATTGATGTCAAAAAAATTATCAAAAAATTCTCAGAATTAAAAGTGAGAAAAAAACACTTTTAAGTTTAACTGAATATTTTATAATTAGGTTTTTATTTTTAGTGGTTCTATAATTTGTTTTACTATCTATTTAATATATGCATTTTATAATTATATACTAGATTTGTGTCTATTCTTTTTTTCTGTGCAACCTTAATTTCAATTTAGTGCCAAAATAATAAAATAAGAAATTTACATTTTTAGCAAATCAAAACTTCAACATTTTTAATACCAGTTTTTTGCTCACGTTTTATTTTACTACTAAGCTTGGGAAGGGTTTAGGTTATCTCTTTTAATTTTTATTATAAAGGGGCGGCATTTTACCTTTTTGCCCGGGGCGGCGAAAATGCTAGCACCGGCCCTGCTGGAATAATGAGAGTAAGGAATACATTTTCCGTAGAAAATATATGAGCACGAGGGGGCGGCACTGACGCAGCGTATTCTACTAAACCATAACTCTCCATCCTGGCCGTGGCGTAGTCTCAGAGCCTGACTAAGGCAGGGGCATACGGGGCAGTTGCCCCGGGCCCCCACATCAGTGGGGGGCCCCCAAATCGAATAGAAAGTTTAGTAATAAGTATTAAGTTCTTCATTACTGAAGTAGTGAAGCAGAGGGGGGCCCCCAAAAAAGTTTTTGCCCCGGGCCCCAATTAGGCTAAGTCGGGCCCTGCGTAGTCTTCGAGGCTAAACGCGATTTCCCGACTGTCCGTGCATCGGAACCGTTCAATCAGACTGAAAATGAACTCACAGTAGACGCTTCTCAATCTTTTGCCATGGAAACCGGGATGAATTCGGAAATCCTTCCGGGGGCGGAAATCCTTCTGCGAGATACAAGTCCAATCGATACCGCCTACCGGGTCCCACCCGTCCATGATGTGACTTTTGTAGTGGCGGGTAAATTCGGCACGTAACTTGCGTACTTTCAACTGTCGCGAGTTGTTAAAGGGAGCAGGCCATATTTGACTATTAGAGTCCGGGGGAATTTCGGGTTCGGTGAAATTGGCGGCTGGAACAAACGCGCACGAACCCATTGAGAAAAGAGAAATTTACAGCTGGATATTTTCCTGAACGGACGGCGAGTGTGGTGGGTTCCTTTACTTGAACTTCCCTCCTAGCGTCAGTTTAGTATTAGAATAAACACGTGTGTTTATTCTACAGCAGTGCTCCGCAACTGCTGTGCCGTGGCATGCTAATGTGCCGCGAGGTGATCTTGACTGTGCCGCGGTGATTTTATCGATTATGATAATAAAAAAATTTACCACCGCATTAAATAGAAATTTTTCTAAGTAAAATATTCCTCTAACTTTTTGTTAATATGTAATTTTTCTGGGTCGAAATTATACACAAAACAAAAACATGTTGTTAGCCATACATTGTATGTATGCTCGAGCGTCATATTTCTTAATTTCAGTCAAGAAAGAATATCCACAAATTTCTGACAAGGCCATTGCAATTTTGCTCCCATTTTCTACGTCATACTTATGCCAACAAAGTTTTTCGACACAGGTTCTAATTGAAAATGACAAACGATCATATTTAAAGGGCCTTGACCATGAAATGTAGCTCTTTCTAAACCCAAATTTAAAACGCGCAAATATAAAACGCACATTTATTAAAACAATCTCAAATATCTCATTAATAAATTAGTTATATGTTTAAATTAACTTTGATTTATTAGGCTTAAGTAAAGACCAAAAACAAATTTTAATATAAAAATTTAAAGAGAAATTTTTTTTACTTGTAAACTATAATTTTATATTTTTGTTCTTGTGTTGGTGTACAGTTCAAAATAATTTATATAAAACTTAAATAATTATAATTATCTTGATACATAAATCTATTTTGTTGTGTTTTTTTTTATCTAATAAAAACATATACGTATTTATTGCAATTTATATATTTGCAGGCTTTTTCTTGTGGTGTGCCGCGGAATTATCGAAAAAAACGTTGTTGTGCTGTGGACGATAAAAGGTTGCGGAGCTCTGTCCTACTTTATTATACTGTTGTCTAACTTTCAATATTCTTGTAATTTTCAGAAATATACTTTATATTACTTAGTTTCACTGTAATTGTATTTTAACCTTAGTTCTTTTTGACTATTGGTTTCGTATTAAGTGGACTTTCGTATTACCGAAGTCCGGATTATCAGGACTCTACTGTATCTGCCAAATCAGGGATACTCAACCTGTGGCCCACCAAGCTTTTATATACGGCCCGAAACAATCACCCTCGTTATCAGGCAGGTGCTTTTGTAAACATGATTTTCGAAATGAGTGCCTGAAAAATACGAAACTGCACAAAAATGTGGCACCCACAGCTCACGTTGTTCGCATCAGTGTACAGAAAAACATAGATTATCCGGCCCGCGTTGATCCGGATATCCGGATCACATTTGTAGCCATTATTTTTATTGAATGTTCGCATTAGATAATCTATATATTTAAGTTGCTAAGCCGACTTTTTGGGCAGTCCGTGAGAGAAAACTACTGCATCAATTTACTTCATTTTGTTCCTTAAACGAAAGATTGTAATCTGTAGATGTGTCAAATTTGGTTTTTTCAACAGCAATTTCTATTAATTAACGATAATTTACAATTAAAAAATTGAATTCTGTCCATGCTCAGTGGCATGTTTAAATCTGTCTCTAGAAACTCGCTGTTTTTGCGCATGCTCAGTGACAGGTTTTAATGATATAAACGTTTATTCCGAGGAGTCTCTCTAAATCTCTCTCTGCCATTTTAATTTTTATTATAATTACGTTTGTGAAATATATGATTAAACCTGGTGGAAATTGTTTATTTCGCGCTGTTTAATTAGCGATAATTTACAATTTTAAAAAATTTCTTTCTGCGAATGCTCAGTGACATTTTTAAATCTGGCTTTAGATACTCACTAAGCACGACACGTTAATTTGTTTCTGCGCATTATTATGAATTTTAACACTTGGCAATGGTTTGTTGAGCATAATTTGTCTATTAGTACACTTATTTACTATCTAGCAGTCATGTTTTGACGGGTACTGTTCCGACTAGAACTATTTGAATCCTCTTTCGGAATCACGTCACTTGTGACGTAAAGCTGTTCAGCGCGCATGCGCTACTTATGTAACTTTTTCTCTCTCTTTTATGTAGAGAAGACTAGATTTAGGTTTCGAATAGATTACATGTGCTTTAACTTTTTATTAAATTTTATTCTCAAATTTTCTCAGCATAGAATTTCTTTTGAGTGTATTCTTGATTTAGATTATAGATAAACTGAACCACACATTTAAATAGATTTAGAAAGAGATTTAGATTAAGAGATTTTAGAAACCCACCACTGAAAGCCGTACACAGTTACCAACTAGTTATTTTCAACTATGATAGCAAGAACGTAACTATAAGTACGCCAAATATTCGCTTTTTTGTTTGATTCGATGTACAGTTCCTGCATAGATTGTACAAATTATGGTGATAAAATGCTTTTTGTTCACCTTTAAGAAAGCTTTACTAGAGTGTCGCAGGACGCTGACGTGGATTGAACCACCAGCTAGTATAAAAAGCGCCGGGAGAGAGCCAGTGGCGGATTTACAGATTTGCCGCCCGTAGGCTATTCAATTTTTGCCGCCTCTAAATTTTGATATCTTAGTCCACAATCATATCAATTTTCTATCAATAAAATTCCAACTTTATGATTTGTGCGTATAGCAATAAAGCGTTTAGCAATTGTTTATGTAGAGATGTTGAAATATTTATTATTTAGCACTGTATATAGGACTATATTTCGATTTTTGTTAAATATTTTAATTTCTCTCCAATTTTCGAAATTCGTATTTTGTGTGTGTATAATAAATTTTTTTTAATTTTTAAATCGAAATAAAAAATTTATGAACTAAATTTGCCGCCCCTTAAAATTTGCCGCATTAGGCTCCAGCCTACTCAGCCTGCTGGTAAATCCGCAACTGGAGAGAGCGATGACCCTGATCGACTTTTTTTTAATGTAATAAACGGTAAGTCTGCTTAGTTAAGGATTTTGTTTTGTTTATTACCCGGATTTTCGATTGTCCGGATTGTCATAGTCCCAGTTTATCCGGATAAACGAGATTTTACTGTACTTTCATGTTTCCCTACCCCGTCCTCTTTTTTTTTTTTTTTTCTTGGAAATGTTCTCTTTTAATACTTTCAGCTTCTGGCAACCTTAAGCTTCACCTATAGCAGGGGTGGGCATTAAGGGGACTCACTCTTAAGTCGAGGAACTAAGGCATATTTTCATACTTTTTGACTATTTCTAACTATTTCAATTTACTCCCAATTTTTCCAAATTTTATGTATATGATAAATTGATATATTTAATTTAATAAACAAATTTTCAACTCTCAAAAGAATTTTAAATAATTTTTTAAAAAATGCTTTAGATATACCTTGTTTTTTAAGCATTTTTATTGTATACTGGCTTGCGCGCAGAACTATGAAATTAATTTTACGCTTAAATGTATAATTCCTGTTTTATATTTAAAATGAATAATTCAAAATACAATTGAACATAAAACATTCAACATTAAAATATTTTTTAAATTTTTTTAAAACTGCTCAAAATATACTTAAAATTTCCTTCAATTTTTGCGTCAATTTACCCCCGAAAAAATAACAAAATGTGCAGTGATTGCAATAATTCTAGTTAAGATGCAATAAAATTACATAATTATACAGTCATAAAAATTTCATGGAATTATGTTTCATGGTTTTGGAGATATCAGTTGCGGAATGATTCAAAATAACATTTTAAGAAAAATGAGTTTAAAATTTTTCTTAAAATAAACTTGATCAGTAATTAAATATTTAGAATATCAATATCTCCGGAAGTAAGCTAAATATTTTCTTACGGTTTGCTTTAGTTTGTTCAGAAATGATCAGGCTTTCACAAATATTTTTTTTCAAAAAATCGAATGTTTTAACGATTTAAGGGTAGTGAGTCCCTTTAAGTCGATCGCGATCGATCGGTGGACCACCAAGACATTTTGGGGTGACCGCCTTTACTAAGACCTAAGATGCGCATACTAAAAGAAACATATTTATGGAACGCCCACGTTATAGAAACCGTCAAAGAATAAGTTTTTTTTATAATTGCAGTTATGTAGCTAAGTACATATTCCTTATTTATTATTAAGTTATAATACATATTGTAGCCCCCCTTTTTTTTTAGCTCAACACACCTACGCCACTGGGTGGACCGCAACACCTTGAAAAAATTAGAAGTAGCCCGTACCCTGGAAAAGTCTGTCCACCCCTGACCTATAGTCTGTGTATGTAGGGAACGAATATTTGAAATACAGAATTCGAGCTTTAGTTCCAAAACTCAGAAAAGAACAAGTAATATATAAAAATAAATTTTTAAAGTCAATTCATACTTAGGTCAACAAAGAAAAATTTGGGTGGGAACTAATAGTAGGAATTGAAAAAAAAGGATTGCCTGCCAGAACCTTGCCTACTGTGCGAGATTAGGAGGGGGGGGGGGGAAGAGAGAAAAAGTGTGTCATTTTGGGGATTCGATCTCGCAACCTACAGGACGGGAGAAGCCCGCGAAACCGCAGTGCTACCGTTTACACAGTAACAAGAGGGAAATTACTATTCAAGAGCAAGAGACGCTCTAGGTCTAAAACTAAAATTGATTAATTAAATTTAATTAATGAAATAATATTTGAAAAAACTGTATTGACATCAAGTGTCATCCACTACAAGTTTAAAAAAATGCATTTGAACTTGAGTGGATGAATAAAAAATACTTTTATTAACGATTGAAAATTTGAACAAGATATATATCGAGAGAGTGTGAACTAATAGTAGGAATTGAAAAATGATCTTCAACAATGGCCGTAAAGACAACTGAAACGAAACTCACCAATTCTCAGGGGGCTTGAACTTTCTTCATCTCGAATGAGATCTTTCTTCATCTCGAATCTAAAAACACCTTGAAGGAAGTGGAGACATCGGAAAATGAATCTAAAAACACCTTGAAGGAAGTGGAGACATCGGAAAAAGAATCTAAAAACACCTTGAAGGAAGTGGAGACATCGGAAAAAGAATCTAAAAACACCTTGAAGACATCTTAAAAAGAATCTAAAAACACCTTGAAGGAAGTGGAGACATCGTAAAAAGGATCTAAAAACACCTTGAAGACATCGGAAAAAGAATCTAAAAACACCTTGAAGGAAGTGGAGACATCGGAAAATGAATCTAAAAACACCTTGAAGACATCGGAAAAAGAATCTAAAAACACCTTGAAGGAAGTGGATGGAAGCCTCCCACGCCTCTTCGTGTTCAATTCGAATGTAGAATGGAATGACAACGGAAATTAAAAGTAGGAAGAGAACGAAGTTATCCTGATTGTCTGATTGAGTACACCCGCAGAAACACATAATGTCTGATCCTTCTACCCGCTTGGTATCTAGTGGCCTCGAACGGTAATATAGCAGCACAAGTACGAAGCAATTGAAGAATCCAATGAGTACACTTCTATCCACGTGTTCAAGCTTGCCTCGAATATATGTGTAGACTGCTTTTACTTGTTCATAGATCAGACTCTGAAAAAGAATTTTCTTTCCATTAGCAAGTATTGCCTTAGTATTTTAGTATAACTTATTTTATTTATATATATAAAACAGTTCCGTAACTGACTCACTGACATACAACGCACAGACCAAACCGCTGGACCTAAAGGGCTGACATTTTGCATGGCGATTCTTCTTATAGTGTAGGGGTGCACTAAGAGAGATTTTTGAAAAATTCTTCTTAGATTTTTTTAAATTAAATTTTTAAGCTGTTTTAGTAAATTTTTAAAGTTTGCATTTAAAATAATATTTTGATTGTTATAAAATTTATATCACAAGAAAGATCCTAAAAATTCCTTTAAAATGATATCTTCTTCGAATCTTTACCTCTATTTTGTGATTTTTTGGTGAATTTTTAAAAATTAATTTTTAGAATTTAATTTATTAGATGCCGATAACGTGATTTCTTTTTCTGGTACTTTAAATAAATTTATCGTCACTTGCATAACAACTACATAGACAAAAAAAAAATTTTCTTGCTAATGCGGCAGATGATTGGACATTATTTTGTCTATAAAAATATCCCTTACGATTTTTTTATAAATTTATATATTTTTTCCTGCATCAATTGTATATACTAATCGTCGTTTTTATTATAAATATATATACATATATTTATTTTTTTTGTTATTAATTGCATACATTGACCGTCGTATTTAATTTGAATGTACTCCGTGGTGAAGTGCTGATTTTCAGCGAGTTGTAATATAAAAGCTTAATAGTTATATCTAAGGATACGTATATTTCGCATTTATTCGCACATATATATATATATATATATATATATATATATATATATATATATATATATATATATGTAATGACACGAGCGCGGGCCGACGAAGGAAGGGCTGAGTGGTATCATTTTGAGTAATGGTTCATCATGTCGCCCGGCCGTGCATCACAAATGTTCAAATCGTTTCCCGCTTTCCTCTCCACCCTCGGACACAAATGATAACACAAACTTCACGATTACATTTTATCGAGATCACCGACCGATCCGTCGGTATGTGTGCAGCAAAAGCAATTACAAAAAATCCGTCCTACTTCCGGACGTCACGAGTTATATAGACTCTATCTCATCACGTGATCGTAGTAGGGTTTAATTGGTTAAAAGTTAGGAAAATGCGTGACTAATGCGCTAAAGCATTTAATTTTCTGAACACGCTACGCAAGTTTAGTTTTCGAGTCAACAGGCAGCCATTTAATATTTTCTCTCGAGGTTATTAGAACTTAGAATCAAAAGTGAAATTAGTTTCGAACGCTGCAGGGAATTTAGAATAATGTTAGATTTTAAAATGGAATTTAACGCGAATGCCCAAAGGGAATTACCTGTTTCAAGGAATTAAAAAAGGGTTTGTAATTTGGAATAGTAAAGTGAGGAATTAATAGTTTTTAAATGTTAAGAGTGTTGAATTAAGAAATTACTAGTTTTTAATATTATAGAATATACCCCCGTCCGAGAAGAGGCTGACCTACAATGCCTGCATTGGAGGGCAGACTCACTCAGATGAGTGAGAAGAATGGGCATTAAAAAATTTGGAATAAGTTAACGAATCAATTTCAATTAAAGTTAAATTGCAAAAAAAAAAATTTTTTAATCACGTGATGAGCTGACATAACATTATCAAATTTACTGAAAAATATATATAAACTCACTAAAAAAGAAATACACATAATAATAAAATTGAAAATTTTACATAAGCATGTTTTTGAAATCTGTTGAACAGGGACGTCTCCCCACACAACAAAATCTCAGAAAAAAAAATCAATTAAATTTAACTAAAAAAAAAAAAATAAGTTATCAAATTTTCACTCTACATCAGTTTTAATTTTGAGTCGACTCACACAAATAATAGAATATAACAATGAAATTATCAAAATCAACACAAACATATTAAGTAAATGGAATAGAACATGACAATAATAATTTGAAGTTATTGTACATTCCTCCTCAATTCTCACAACATTGGGGTGAGTCCAAAAAAGTTTGTAAGGTACACATGGTAGCTTATGATTCAGTGTCCTTGTTATGTTAGCTACAGTATGTTGCTTGAGAAAAGTACAAAAAAAAAAAATCACAGTTCGGTAGGTTCGGTGACCTATCATCTCGCAAGTGCAGAATACAGAAAAAAAAAATCACAATTTCTTGGCTTAAATTAAAAAAAGTTAGTCCTTTGTAGTTGGTTCCATAAAAAAAAAATCACAGTCTTTTTAGTGCTGTGTTATTTCTGCTTCACAAACGTAGAATACATAAACATCACATTATCTCGACTTGTTTACATATAAAGAAAATTAGTTCTTTAGTTACATAATAAAAATCACAGTTTATAATAAAAATCACACTTTCAATAAAAATCACAAGTTTTAATAAAATCACACTTCAAATATATCAATTCTATATAAAAATTATAGAACATATTACTCATTATCTAGTTTTCGTATCTTTATTTATCTCATTATTTTTTCTTAATATCCCTTATCTCCTTTATTTCAATATTACTTATTATAAAAAAAAAATCTCTTTTTAATATCCTTTATATTTCTTATTATTCTCATTTCATCATTTCTTATATTCATTTTTTTTTTCGACAATTTTTATTCATTCCAAAATTCTATTCAATATTCTTTAGTTATACTTATATTTATTCTAACTTTATTTATTTATTCTCAATACTTTTCACTTTATTTTCAAATTATTTATTTACTATTCATTTGTGTACACTTATTTTAATTCTACGTGGATATCCAATTTTTGTGTTGAAGGTACCTTGTTGTATGTGTTTTACCCAAACTCTTAGTCTCAAATTCTTTAATTCTACCTCTAAGCAGTGAGGGGTTGTGTTTATGTTTGTGTAACAAGTGGGTTTTCTTTCTCCCTATTGTTCTCTGACTAATAAGGAGGAAGAGTCTTTTAGCCGTACAGTGGACTAACCGTAAATCTCCGACAGAATATGACTGCGTTGAAAAACAGCATCTTGCATAGTACAAAGATGGAGAAAAAGGAAAATGTGCAGTTGTCATACCTGTGGGAGTATAATATATAGAAATGGGAGGACAAAAGGAGTGGCCATCCCAGCCCTGTTTTAGTCATTACTCAAGCATATGATCTTCAGCGCTTTAAGTGACTGAGTTGATGAATTAAGAACAAATAGCAAAAAAAAAAAAAAATTAATAAGATCTTAAACAGTTGTGACGACATCCAACGCGCTTCTAGAGGTGGGTGATAGGAAAGTGTTTTTCAAGAAATAGAAAATTTACTGAAAGGTTAAAGAAGTAGAGTTGTCATAGTCGGTGTTTAAATTGAGATCCAAAAAAAATTCACATATAATAGTATTCTTAAGAAGAAAGTTTAAGTTAGACAGGTTTTTTTTTTTTTTTTAATATCTTTAGTAGGACAACACATAATTAATTATATCAATTTTTAAAAAATATAATGATGTTAAACATCACATAGAAAAGAAAGAAGAAAAAAATGGATCTAATGTTTGTCATTATTCGTGGTGTAGTTTTAAGTTCTCTGGTGCATTATAATATCTTAATCTGCAAGCATGGACAATTTCAGAATTTCGTTTAGTGTGAAAGTTTGGTTTATCAATTTTATATTCAATAGAATCAAAAATACACAACATATGAAAGTATTAAACACACAATAATAAAATACTCTTAATACCAATAATAACAATAATAATAATACCTTAAGATTCTCTATCAATTGCCATGATTTACTGTTAACGTCCAAATTTCAATTTCGAAAGTATTATTCTATCAATTGACACAAATAATCAAAATTCTTTTACCAATACCCATCTCAGTTTTATTAAGTTAACCATGAAATCGATAAACCAAAATTAATTTTTCTTTTCTTATATCACATTTCGGTATGAATCCCCGTTGTATACTTTCGATATTTTCTTATTTGTATTCAATATTTTATAAACATATATCTCATTATAATATTCTGTTTTCTATTTATTTATTTTCTTCTTAACTAAGTTTCATCAACATGTACTCACGAAGGTTCAAAACCAAATGTGATATTTCAATATACCAAATAAAATACTTAAATTCTTAAAACACTTATAATCTCTATATATAGTAAATATTCATGTCGCTAGCAATGAAATTTAAATACACAAAACTTAAATTATAATCCTTCACTTGAAATCAAACCCCGAAATCAACATTACATACAATTTTTCATATAACATTCTAAGAACTTTTAAAATTTCATTGACAATCTGTCTTACCTTTAATTTTTGTTGATTTAAGACCGAATTTTATTATATGGCACAAAATAAATTTACTTTAGTGAAATCCAAAATAAAAACAAAACATTCATTTTACTGAATTCAGCTCAATAGTCAAATGAATCTACTGAGAACATGAATTAGTTAATTTCTCTGTTTACAAGCTAAAATGAAAATGTGTCAGTTTAGGTTTATTCATTATTTCAAATTCTAATATTTCCAAAACAAATCTTCTATTTCATTAAATCTGACACATCCATTTAGGGTATAATCATCTCAAAACATTATCGTTCCCATTAAACATTTTCAAGAAATTACGTACTTTTATATGAAAAAATATAAACTTAAAATTCTATCCAAATGCAAATAAAAAAAAATAAAACATTTTATAAAATAAAAAACTACAATACACATTATAAGCCATTGTTTTTCCTCACTTTCGTTTTAGTTTTATCATAGTTACTTAACTAAATCAATAATTTGAAAATACTTTCACCGAAACACATTTATAATAAATTTTTATCAGTATCTATTAATATTAAAATTTTTCACCCTTAACAATAATTCGAAAATTTTAGCTTACCAATTGAAGTGGTTATTCACACTCTTTACCATTATCCTTATTAATTTTCACCATTACATATCTTCATAATTTTAACATTTGCAGCTCGGTTCTGAATTTATCTTGGTGAAGATCTTAGCTTAGCTAGTCCCAAGGTGACAGTTTTTGTTTCGAAATAGTCCTAGAACTCAGTATCCCAATTGGAGATGACACTAGATGACAGTCTGTCATAAAAGTGAATTTCCAGTTAATTGCATTCAAAACTTCGCACGTTGTATCCAACAGATTATTCCTGAAGTTCTTGGGAACAGGACAATTTTCTAATTTCGATCTCATGATCGTTTGATTTATCATACACAAGTCTTTGATATTTTTAGAGTACTTCCTCCGGTAGTGTACGGGGTGTTGAATTAATAATATTTCTTCCACTGCACATTTGAAATTTGCACACAACATATGTTTTCGCAGAATTTCTCGGGATATTTATATCCCCAGGTCAACGATTAGTGAAAATCGACGTTTCACATAATCTGAAAACATTTTTTCACGAAATCTCTGCCACGAAACTCCAGAAGTTCACACATGATTCGACGACTGAAAAATATTCATATTGCAGTAAACAAAAATAACACTGGTGGTCGACAACTCGTAAACAGCAGGTAATCCACACTCCGAAGTAAGCGACATCATCTTGGCTTAATGTAATCCAGAACTGACACTCTCTTTGACATAAAAATTTCTTTTTCAGATTCAATGAAAGTTCACTTCGTGGGAATCCACGGGATTTGTACGCGACACACTCAGCACAATATTTTTTTCGCAGCACATTTGAAAGTCGAGGAATTTTAGTTTCTGTTGGGATCGACACGGCGGTCTAAAAATTACTGCCTGTATCCGAGGGGAGGTAATCCAGCCGACTTTCTGCAATGACACGAGCGCGGGCCGACGAAGGAAGGGCTGAGTGGTATCATTTTGAGTAATGGTTCATCATGTCGCCCGGCCGTGCATCACAAATGTTCAAATCATTTCCCGCTTTCCTCTCCACCCTCGGACACAAATGATAACACAAACTTCACGATTACATTTTATTGAGATCACCGACCGATCCGTCGGTATGTGTGCAGCAAAAGCAATTACAAAAAATCCGTCCTATCAGATCATCAGACAAATGGGATAACTACGTTCTATAGGCCACGCCTTCCAACGTAGGCTTGCATAGTAATGACCAAAGAAAGGTGAAAAGAGATAGGTGGAATTTGGATCCGGGGAGTGGCTTGAGAATAGGAAGTTTAATATGATAGCGAAAGCGATGCTCAATGAGAGCAATGTTTAAAAAAGTAAGAAAAAACTTAAAAATTAAGAAAAATTTATAATTAAGAGCTCACTGCTTACCGAAGTAAGTAGTAAGATTACAAAAAGTAATGAAAAAAGAAGTATAAAAATAATTAAGAACAGAGAACGGCTCACGTACCGTATATTCACGTACCGTATTATCCACTACCTCAATGGTTGCAAGTTTTGTGACGTCAGTCATCTTGCGGTTAGAAGTTCTTAATTTCCACTCTGACTAGCGCCAGGCTTGGTGTTCTTTGGTTAAGTACTTTTATTCAAACTTAATTCAATTATAAATTAATTATCAATTTATTATATATATATATACACTGCTGGCCACTGTAAATGCAACACCCTGAAGGAAACATGCAAATAACATGAAATTTACAACATGCATTAGCGGAGGTGAGATATGCAAATGATTAGAATTTCAGCGCAGGCGCACATCACGCGCGCCTGTGGCGCCACTTCAAAGCGCTATTTCAGGCTTGGAGATTTCGACGATTTCAAGTTCGACAATTGTGTTTTTCTTGTGGTTTTTTCAAAAAAACGATCAATTATGCCTCGTCGAAAACAGCGATAATCTTTTGATCAAATATCCAAGTTCGACAGAGGAAGGATAGTGGCCTACCGAGATTGTGGATTATCTTTCAGGGAAATCGGTAGTCGTGTTGGACGAAACCAAACAACTGTAATGCGGATATGTGATCGTTGGATGCAGGACGGACCGGTGTGTTCGATCGCATCCACCTCAGCGCACCACTTCACGTGATGACAGGCAAATTGTGCGCATGGCAGTGACGGATCGCTCAGTCACATCACGAACCATAGCACAGAACATGCAGTCTGTAACGCATCATCCAGTGTCTGCGCGTACCATTCGACGCCGTTTACAGCAGAGTGGTCTGTCCGCAAGACGTCCATTGCTTTGTCTACCCTTGGCGCAGAACCACAGACGTCTCCGCCGCCAATTGGTGCGATGACAGAAGGATGTGGACGGCAGAATGGAATGAAATTGTCTTTACTGACATTGAAAGACATTCAAGCAATTAAAGACTGAAATTGCTCGAATTGTCTTCACTGCAATTGTCTTCACGCAAGTAAAGACTGAAATTGTCTTTGCATGCGTGACTGTCTTTACTGACAGTCACGCTTCTGTCTGCAATACCACGATGGTCGCATTCGAGTCTGGAGACACAGTGAAGAGAGGATGCTGAACAGCTGCGTTATGCACCGCCACACTGGTCCTGCACCGGGTATTATGGTATGGGGCGGTATTGGATATCACTCTCGCACACCTCTAGTATGCATTGCCGGTACTTTAAACAGCCAGCGCTACATCTCCGAGGTGTTGGAGCCAGTTGTCTTTCCTTACCTTCAGGGCTTGCCCACAGACATATTTCAACAGGATAATGCGCGACCACACGTGGCACGCATTGTCCAACGGTTCTTCGTCAATCGCCAGATTGAATTGCTTCCCTGGCCGCCTCGCTCTCCGGATCTTTCGCCGATAGAAAACATGTGGTCCATGGTTGCTCTACGATTGACCTAGATTCCATACCCAGCTGCCACAGCAGATCAACTTTGGCAAAGTGTGGAAGCTGCTTGGTCTGCTGTACCCCAATAACTCATCCAAAGTCTCTTTGAATCAATGCCAAGGCGTGTGGCAGCGGTGACCTCCAACAATGGCGGCTACTCTGGCTACTGATTTTGGCAGGAACCACACTTCACAGAAGTCTATAAACTTAATCATTTGATACTTGGTCAACATGTTATCTACAAAATAAATTTTGTTGTGATATCTTTTGTCTTTCCTGGTGTTGCAATTTGGGTGGCCAGCAGTGTATGTATATATATATATAAACACAGTCGAACCTCCATATATCGAAGTAGCAAATTGCCGGAAAAAAATTCGATATATAGAAATTTCGATATATAGAATTGAGCTTAGTTTTATCATAATTCTCCTAAAAAAATTAAAGCTAATTTTCGTATACGAAACTCCATTTCTTATTTATACGCGAATCCCATTAAATGAAAGTAAATAACTAAAAAATGAATTAATATGAAAGATTTATTGAGTACTACATACCTTTAAAAATAATAATAATCCAGACAGTGGTTACAATGATCACAGTTACATTCTTTAAAAAAAAAAAAAAAACTACGAGTATCTTGCTGAACAGCCAGTTTTGCGGAAAGTCCAAAGAAATGTTCGTATTTATTTAGTCCCCTAAAAACTTAATCAGGGATATTTTCGGCGAATTGAAGTCCACGACATATTGTTTCAAATGCCAAAAATTGGGATATTTTATTCTAAAGTGGAATAAAATCTCCCTATATGTCATGAAAAAAAATTTCGATATATAGAGATTTTTTCGATATATAGAAACAATTTTTCTATGTAATGAACATGGAGATTTGCTAAGAGTACGATATATAGAAAATTTCGATATGTGGAAGTTCGATATATGGAGGTTCGACTGTATATATATATATATATATATATATATATATACATACAGGTGATTATCAAAAAGCACGATGCCCCTAGCTTCATTACTAATACGTGATAGTAGAATAATAAATACACTATATTATATAAAAAATACCAGTGGCCAGACTCATTTATTAAAGACTACGAAGCACTTTCATAAACACCTCTAATATTGACAGGTGTTTCCATTATAGGCGTCATCGTGTAGAGAGCTATATTTAGAGTTTAGACAGGGTTTCGCGAGAAAAAACTGTGAACCTCAGCAGAGAGGATTCTAGAACTTTCCATGCAAAGCTAAGCAGGTGCTTGAAAAGACAGAGGCTTGAAAGGTCCAAGGGCTTGAAAAGACAAAGAACTTCAGAAGCATGTAGGAAAGTCGATCGGGTAAGACATAGTCCGTCGCGTCGCGAAATTGTGGTGTACGGGATTGAAATTAATTAAATGATTGGACAGGCGTAGCAAGTTAGGCATTGGATAGAATCTTAATACGAACGAGGGAGCTAATTATATTATTATAGTAGTATTATATTAGTATATAATATTCGTTTATATACTAATTTTAAAAGTATCTTTATATATAAAACGCGTAGGTATGAGGCACAAAAATCGGCGATATTTCTACACTCCGAATGGCAACGGCTGCAACTACCAGATATAAACATTACCGTCCAACCGTGTGTGTGTGTGTAGACTCACGGCTCGGCAATAGCACGTAATTTGGCAAAATTTGATTGCTGTATTTTACTCGTGAATAACTTTAATTTATTCAAATGTTCCACCGTTTTTCTAAATGTATGTAAGAGTAAAACATTGACAAAATATGTTTAGAACTATGAAATCCAGTATTTAGTCATTGACAGTTGTATGTAAGTTTATCTAGAGTCTGTTCTTTTGATTCTGTCACTGTATCATCTCCTACTTCTGAAATACTCAACTGTGTATATCAAGAAGTTTTAGGAATATCACTGTAAAATATTAAAAACTGTATTATATCAACTTAATAATAAGTAAGAGTTAATTTTCTACACTTTTTTTAGTACTTGCTGAACTTTTATTCCATTTTATAAGTGAAGAAATTTTCCCAAGAATTTTTTATTTGATATGATTAAGTGTAGATATCTGAATTGTGAACAGTAGTACATACAGAGGGTGATGTAATCCACACTATATTTTAGAACTTACTGAATTTTTCCTCTTTTTTTTAAGTAAAATATTTTTCTCCAACAATTTCTTATTTGATGTAATGATAAAATGTAGATATCTTAATTTTGAAAAATATTACATATCTTTAACTCTGATATGAAGTAATGAAAATTCACATATTTTAAACACGATGTTTTAGAATCAGCCTTATGGATAATTTTGTAATGATTATAAATATTTTGGCTGAGATCCCATTACCACTTAACAACGTATATTTATGATGACAGGTAATGGTAACATTCCTTATGTATGTTTCTTTCAGTTGAGTTGTTTTGCAAAAGAAAATATAAAACTAAAAGCGACCATGCTGGTCGCGCAGCGACTAGTTTTAAAAAATCTAAGAAGAATTTTTCAAAAATCTTTCTTAGTGCACCCCTACACTATGAGAATTGCCATGCAAAATTTCAACCCTTTAGGTCCAGTGGTTTGGTCTGTGCGTTATCTATCAGTCAGTCAGTTACAGAACTGTTTTATATATATAGATTGTTATATATATAGATAGAAAACTTTAGTATTCTTTCTTAAAGAATATTATAGAGTTTATATTAATACATATTACATATTATTATTAAAACATATGAAATAACACTAATAGCATATCTGCTAGTATAAACGAATTAAAGGACTATGGTTTGTCTGCGAAATTGTGGTGTACGGGATTGAAATTAATTAAATGATTGGACAGGCGTAGCAAGTTAAGCATTGGATAGAATCTTAATACGAACGAGGGAGCTAATTATATTATTATAGTAGTATTATATTAGTATATAATATTCGTTTATATACTAATTTTAAAAGTATATAAACGAATTAAAGGACTATGGCTTGTCTTACCTTACTCAAGCTATGACGACTGCACCACCAAAGAGATTTCGAGGAGTATGGTCCCGACTGCATTTTCCGGACTAGCCTCTAAGAACTGGATTTTATAATGACGCGGACAAGAAGCGTCACATATATGTATTTAAAAATTTGTTAAACGATTTTAAATACCGCGCGTCCATACAACGCAATGACAAATTCCGCCCTTTTGTTAGATGTCGCGCCATCTGCCGGTGAGTGACCATAATCGGTTCATTTTTCGAGGAATTCCCCCTTCAAGCTTACGCTGCTTCTTATAGCTTCATGGTTGCAACAAATAAAAGCCCATGAAAACTTGAAGATTAATGAAAAATTTCAACTGACATTTGCTTTATTAGCTGTGAAATGGCTGCGACGCTGTTACAGAAAATATATTAGGGATTAGTAAGCAGAACAGGGATTTCTTTCGCGCTCTAAGCATCAGAAAACGGAAGAAATAGGGGAATTTTCTGAATTTGAACAAAAAACTTTTTTATCTCGATTTTATAAAATTGTTAAATTATTTTTATTATTATTATTATTATCTTTTTTTTTTTTTTTTTTTTTTTTTTGAGACTGCTGACTTCGAGGACTCCATTTTGGATACTTCCGGACCAGTGGACCACCGGTGTAGAAACACTGGCTTAAACTTAAAAAATATATATACAATTCTGTCGACTGTGGATATTCTATTTTAATTTATACTTCCCGTATAATACGAAATCAAGTAAATTGTAAGAAGACATTGCGTTGATTAATAATTATTTATCAAAACTTATATCTTGAAATGTTAATAGATTCTTATTTTCTCCTTAGAAATCTAGGAGGTTTTATTTTGATTCTGAACGAAACGCAAAGTAATTTACGGCAAATGAACACATCTTTCTTACTTTCTTTTTCGATGAAAATAAGGGAGCTGGAGCATACAGTGACGTAGCAAGCATAACTGGCGACCGGGGCACGATACCTTTTTGGCGCCCCCCTTTCCGAAAAACATATAGCAATATAATACAGTAACCACCGCTTATAGTGGTCAGTGGCTATAAGAATCAACCGTTTATAAGAATCAATATCGCAAAAACAAATGTATTATTTCCATGTTAAAATTTTCGCTTTAAAGAATCAATCCACCGGTTTTAAGAATAAGTTTACACTCTTCGTTTTCCTTTCATTTTTCCAAAACAGCCACTTAAACCCTCAAAAGGCACGAAGTTCTTTTTTCATTTTTTTTTAATGAAAGAGTGATAAGATGGGATGGAATACAGTCGTAAAATGCATCCCTTTCTTTGTTAGACATAACATAATGGTTTCACCTTAAACGCTTTAGCACAACACTGCCCTATTAGTTTGACCCGGGGGCATCTTTACCCTTCCGGATCCGATTTCACTTTTCTCCACTGACAAACAAAGACTGGGACTCTTTTTTCCCACCTCCCACATACTGGTTATGGATTCCTGGATCGTGAAACTCATAAATCTTCGGCGAAGTGCCCACTATCACTTAGGAAAACCTGACATTAGTACAGAGGCTGTTCGCACATTTTTTAGACGATTTTGGTAAGCGGTAATAAAAAAATTGGTTGTTGCAAAAGAAATAATTGCAATTGTACTATGTTTTTAAAAGTCAAAATTATCGTCTGCGGCTTGAAAGTTTTGTTTTTATTCAAAATGGCGTTTTTTAACAAAGCAGTGGTTCGAAGGCTACATTTATGCTCTTTCCTAAGAGAAATATGCATTCTCCGTTATCCAAAAACGATGTGAGAGTCGTGGTTTTGTGATATCTAAAGCGTCGATAGGTAATATCGTCAACAAGAAAGGAAAAAAACGTCAAATTGGAGCCTCAAGTGGGACAAAAATTCCGAACAAGTATCCAAGAAAACAAACCGACATCTTCGACTATTGCAAAGGTACGTTTTTTAATGTTAAAAGAAAAATCCCCCTAGTCAAAGGACAGTTGCAAAATCATTAAAATGCTCGGTGTCCACTGAAAATAAAATGATAAACGTTGATTTAAATCTTAAGAAAGCGAAAAAAACGCAATGTGCATCGTCTTCTTCCAAATCATATCATTCCAGCAGAACACGCTGCAGAATTCTATATGACAAACACTTATCCAAAGAAAAATGGAAAACAATTGTCACAATAGATGAATCATGGGTGTATTTAAATGATTGCAACAAAAAAAGAGCCATTTATTATCATAAAAGGGGAGAAAAAAATTTAAGTACATGGTTCAAAGAATCGAAAGAAAGTTTTTCTAAGGGATTCATGATTGTTGCTGGTTTTTCTTATAATGGCAAGTTAAAAATAAAGAGAGTGGGAAAAAATGTCAAGATTAACTCCAAATACTATGAGGAATATATTTTATCGCCAATTTTTCTGAATGAAATACCATCGCTTTACCCATAGTGCCATCAATGTGTGAGACTCCATCAGGACAAAGCTAGCAGTCACACATCAAAATTCACTGTAAATTTCCTAAAAGAAATGGAACAAAAAACTGGTATCAAGGCCATACCCTTCACTGATATCCCTACTAAATCTCCCGATGTATCACCTATGGATTTTTGTGCTTTCGAACTTTTAAAATCTGCATTATCCAAACGCCGTCCCAAAACCCTTACAGGACTCTGGAAAGCTGTTCAGGAGGAATGGGATAGAATACCTCTTCTGACACTTTAAAAGGCATTATTATCCTGGAAATTGCGGTGTCGAAAGATAGTTCAGAATAAGGGATGTCAAATAGAACATTTAAAACACAATAATTTTATGTAATTTAGTTTTGTGAATACAATATACATTGTCTAAAAAATGTGTGACCAGCCTCTATAGATTCAGCATGTTATCAAACCGTGAAACGTAAGCTAGAACGTGAATCTTTGTCTGAGACTATTAGTTTTGAAAGAGGTATGAACAGCTTCCTGAAAACTTCATTACGTCAAACTATCATAAAAAAACTTTTCTTGCTCCCTTCCTGTAGTTGAAATGTTAAAACCGTTATGCAGGTATGTTGTAACAAATATTGGATTTATTTCTTCTCTTAATATAATTTTGTGTATCTCCTTATAGGTCTATAAATTAATTTGTATTTTTAAAATTATAAAAAAAATAATTTTAATAAAAGATAATTAACGTAAATTAAAGAGTATTTTATGATAAATTATCTGATATATGTATATATAGGTGTGTGTGTGTGTGTGTGCCTGTCCAAAAACCTAAATTTCGGCTATAAGAATCAAAAACAGTAATAACAAACGCGATTCTTATAAGCGGAAATCATTGTATATAGAATTAGTGAAAAGGACCATTTGGCGCCCCTGTGCGAGTGGCGCCCGGGGCATGATAGACCCCCTTGCCTACCCCTCGCTACGCCACTGGGAGCATGTTAAAATTAAACTAGTTGGTACCCGTCAAAACATGACGGCTTGATATTAAATAAATGTACTAATAAACAGCTTATATTCAACACATCATTGCTAAATGTTGAAAATCATACTACTAAGAACGGAGAAATACACTTTAAAAAATTACTATTGAACCCAATAAAAAGAAATAGGGTTACTCATCAGCGCGAAATAAACAATTTCTGTCAGATTTAATCCTATACATCACAAACATAATTAAAAATGGCCAATAGAAAGCTAGAGAGATTCTTTATGCGACATCGTTCGTGGTAAGCATCTAAAGCCAGATATAAACATATCACTGAGCAGGCGCAGAAAGAAATATTTAATTGTATATTATCGCTAATAAATAGAAACTGCGGTTACAAAAACCAAATTTGACACATTTATAGATTAAAGTCTTTCGTTTAAGACCAAATGAAGTAAATTGATGCAGTAGTTTTTTTCTCACGGACTGCCCAAAGAATCGGCTTAGTTACTTAAATATTTAGATTTTAAAAAACAAGTCTAGGGTGCTAGGGGAAAAAAGAAAAAAAAACCGCATTTTTTTTACTAAAAAGAAAAAAAAATTATTTTTACGTTTTCTAATTTTCATAGTTTTCAAATGTTTCAAGTGCAATAGTTTTCAACAATTTCATAGTTTTCAAATGCAATAATTTTCATAGTTTTAAGCAAGTTAATAAGTTTGTTAAAGAAACACAACTGACTAATAATTCTTTTACCAGGCAATAGAGTTAATTTTAACTTCACCCGGATTGGACTTAAATCATTTTGACCATTTTGTGACTTATATTCTTTTTACCTGGCACCCCAGAAATATTATAACATAATTTCATTATTTTACCGTAAAATACTTAGAGGTAAAATATTTTCTCAGACACTACACATCACTAATGTACTTACTAATTGCTCCAGAATTGCTTTGGAAACAAACCGCCGGCTACTAGCTTGTTGTTCAGCAGAGGAAATCGAACAGTTTGTGACGAGTTGTTTGCGAGGCGCCTAGTACTGTCGTGGTGGGTTCCTTTATTCGAACTTCCCTCCGAAATGTCGGACTCCGATATGTCGGAGGGAAAGACAAGCTGGGGACGCATGCGTCGGGAACTTGATCTTCCTCCAGGCTAAACTCGTTACCAAAGGGCTCGACTCAATAGTGTATGAAAGCGAGATTTCTTTCTGCTGTGGTATGGTTACAGGGTGATTATACAGAAGGTCGTTCGCACTTTATGGAAAAGATTTTGATAGTTTAGTATTATGTATAAATGACGCATTTTTTGCGGCGATTTGCGTCTATCTGATGGTGACTCACCGAAAGCCCGAATTCCCGGGAGCTCGAATTCCGAATTAACCGGAATCCACCGAAAGCCCGAATTCTGAATATTAAAAACAAAACAAATATATTTCTGAAAAAAGGTGCTTTAACGGTTAACACTAAAATTAAAGCATGTTTTATTAATATAATAAATAATACAAAACAATACTATAAAAACAATAACCAACGCTAGATAAAAATGCTCGCAGTGTTATTTCTTCGTTAGTATAGTCACTTTACTTTGTCATTACTTTTCAAATGTTTTTTATGGTGGTTTATTTCCTGCATCCAATAATGACATTTGATTCTCAGAGTTCTCATGTTGGATTTTTACTTGATTTATGAATTCACTAGCTGAAAACCCGCACTTCGCTACGGAATACATTCAAATTAAATACAACTGTCAATGTATGCAACTAATGCCAAAAAAAATAAATAAATATATATATTTATAATAAATATGACGATCAATATATACAATTGATGTAAAAAAATATATATATATTTATAAAAAAATCGTATGGGATATTTTTATAGACAAAATGTCCAATCGTCTGCAGCATTAGCAAGAAAAAAAAAATTGTTTTGTCTATTTAGTTGTTATGCACGTGACGATAAATTTATTTAAAGTAACAGAAAACGAAATCACGTGATCAGCATTTAATGAATTAAATTCAAAAAATTAATCTTTAAAAATTCACCAAAAATCACAAAATAGAGGTAAAGATTCGAAAAACATTTCATTTTAAAGGAATTTTTATGATCTTTCTCTTGATATAAATTTTATAACCCTCAAATTATTATTTTTAATGCAAACTTTAAAAAAGTTACTAAAACAGCTTAAAAATTTAATTTCAAAAAAATCTAAGAAGAATTTTTCAAAAATCTCTCTTAGTGCACCCCTACACTATAAGAAGAATCACCATGCAAAATTTCAGCCCTTTAGGTCCAGCAGTTTGGTCTGTGCGTTGTATGTCAGTCAGTCAGTCAGTGAATGAGTCAGTTACGGAACTGTTTTATATATATAGACTAGCTGAAAACTCGCGCTTCGCTACGGAGTACATTCAAATTAAATACAACTGTCAATGTATGCAATTAATGCCAAAAAAAATTATGTATATTTATAATAAATGCGACGATCAATGTATACAATTGATGTAAAAAATATATTTTATAAAAAAATCGTAAGGGATATTTATTTTTTTTGATAATATCTAATCGTCAGCTGCATTAGAGAGAAAAAAAATATTTTTTTTGTCTATTTAGTTGTTATGCACGTGACGATAAATTTATTTAAAGTACCAGAAAAAGAAATCACGTGATCAGCATTTAATAAATTAAATTCTAAAAATTAATCTTTAAAAATTCACCAAAAATCAGGAAATGGAGGTAAAAATTCGAAAAAAATTTCATTTTGAAGGAATTTTTATGATCTTTCTCGTGATATAAATTTTATAAACCTCAATGTATTATTTTAAATGCAAACGTAAAAAAAATTTAAAAAACAGCTTAAAAATTTAATTTAAAAAAATCTAAGAAGAATTTTTGAAAAATCTTTCTTAGTGCACCCCTACACTATTAGCAGAATCGCCATGCAAAATTTCAGCCCTTTAGGTCCAGCGGTTTGGTCTGTACGTTGTATGTCAGTCAGTCAGTCAGTCAGTCAGTCAGTGAATGAATGAGTCAGTTACGGAACTGTTTTATATATATAGATAAATATCAACATGCGATTTTCCAACTGCACTGTTTAAGGCATGATGCCAACCTTCAATATGATTCGTAGTGCGGGCATCGAAGTTACTATGCTGGATCCATACTTATGGCGTAAAAGAGCCTGAAAATTAAATATTTGTGATCCATATTGTATGTAGGTATGTAAATAAATTATACAAGTTTATAATTTCCCCAATTTATACTTATAATTATGTATATTTACCACCTGTCAACTGCAGCTGCAAATTCAGGATTCGAGCTTACGGGTATTCGGGCGTCCGGTAGGTAACCTATCTGATAGCCATGGTTCTTGACAATAGCTCTAGCTCGAATTTTCCGTGAAAGTGGACTTTTTCTTAGTACTGTCAAGTCAATTTTACCCCATTCCTCTTCGACCGTTTTCCAAAATCCGTTCAGTGTTCTTGGATGCCGTTTTCCCACGGTTCGTTTTAATAAACCGAAAGTCCATTGGAGAAGCGTCAGGTGATTTTATAGGTATTTCATTATATGGGATGCATATTATTCCTGTTTCTGCTTCTTTCTTTGCTAAATAAGCGGCAGTTGATTTAGACGTGTGACTAGAGCCTTTTACCATATGAAGCTCAACTTTAACAATGTCCTTTCCATATGAGGCTGGAATTTCTTCTTCAAAAATTGGTTCTAAAATATTCTGCTGATAGTAGAGTGAATTAATTTTGGCTTTACTTGAGACCTTTTTGATTTTTAATTTGCCGTTGTAACAAAATCCTGCAACTATTATGAATCACTTTGGGAACGTTTCTGTATACTGACGAAGCCATTTCGTAGCTCATTCCCGGCAGTTTACCAATAGAAAATTTATCTTTTTTTATTACAGTCATTTAAATACATCCATGCCTTATCAACTGTTATCACAAATTTCTATTTTTCAGCAGCTAAGCGTTTTTCATATAATTTTCTACAACTTGTTTTTCTTTCAGCAATATGCTTTGACAAAAGTAAATGAACCTTAGGTTTAAACATCTTTTTTAAGTTCAAATCTTTATGAATGATTTTACTTTCAGTGCCAGAAGACATTCCTAGTTTCGATGCAATGGATCTTTGAATCGGCGGATTTTCTTTTAGGATCAGCGACTTCACTTTCTTGTTATTTACCTGCGTTCGAACAGTCTTAGGATGAGGTTTCGCGGTCATGTTTTCCTTTTTACTTTCAGTTAGACGTTTTTTCACTTTCAAATTCAATATATTTTAAATACCTTTTTTTGAAATTCCCTAACCGCGATTTTTACGCCGCTTTATAATTTGTTGATACGAATATTTCTCCCCGGAAAGCGCAGTTACGTAACCTTCGAGCCATCCATCAATTTTAGGAGACATTTTCAAAATAAGTCTTTTATATTACATTCCAATCAAAACAAAACAGTAGCAGACGATTATTCTGTAGTTGCCAAATTTTTATCCCAAAATGCAAACGATAAAAATAAAACAAAACCGTTTCCATAAAGTGCGAACGACCTTCTGTAGGGTTTTGGTCAGGACACGTGTTTATATGTAAGGAGCTAAATAGCGGATAAAGTATCAATAAGACCTTAAAGGAGTAACCAAATTTTGACCCCTTTTTACCCAGAATAGCATTTTCTATTTTTTCACATGTAGGTAAACGTTAAACACTCTCTTTGCTCGTTAAAAAGAAATTCTGAAATTTTCAAGTGAATATTTTATTACTCGTCCGTCCAAGAAATAAGTCAAAATTTATCTTGTATGATCAGAAAACATATTTTCGTAAATAAATGTAGTAATTAAAAACAAATATTTAAAAACTGTACTCACCATAAGCCTTGTGATAATCCCTTGGGATGGTTTTAAATAGAATTCAAAATGCATTTTAATCATTTTTTATGAAAATAATTTGTGGGATTTTCACAAATTATGATATAAACTAGCTGAATACCCGTGCTTCGTTACGGAGTACAGTCAAATTAAATACAACGGTCAATGTATGCAATTAATGCCAAAAAAACCCCAAAAATATATTTATAAAAAAATCGTAACGGATATTTATATAGACAAAATAATGTAGAAGAAAATATTCAAATTAAATCTAATAGAACATAATAAAGAATATAGTACAGTTTGAGGAACATTTCTTTTACTGTATTTTTATATATTTTTTTGGATAATGTCCAATCGTCTGCCGCACTTGCAAGAAAAAAAAAATTTTTTTTGTCAATTTATTTCGTTGTTATGCACGTGACGCATGATTAGTTTAAAGTATCACAAAAAGAAAGGAAACCACGTGATCAGCATTTAATAAATTAAATTCTAAAAATTAATCTTTAAAAATTCACCGAAAACCAGAAAATGAAGGTAAAGATAAGGAATTTTTATGATCTTTCTCGTGATATAAATTTTATAACCCTCAGATTATTATTTTAAATGGAAACTTTAAAGAATGTTTCAAAAACAGCTTAAAAATTCAATTTTAAAAAATCTAAGAAGAAATTTTCAAAAATCTGTCTTAGTGCACCCCTACACTATAAGAAGAATCGCCATGCAAAATTTCAGCCCTTTAGGTCCAGCGGTTTGGTCTGTGCGTTATCTGTCAGTCAGTCAATCAGTCAGTCAGTCAGTCAGTCAGTTACGGAACTGTTTTATATATATAGATTATGCACAAAGACTGTAGTAGGGGTGGCTTATTTATCCACAAATTTTAAATGAGAAAATTTTACTTACCTACTTAGAATTTACTATCTATTTCTCTTCCATGTCACGGAATGTCGTGCTTAATCTAACATTTTCTTTTATCTACCTAGAATTTACCATTTCATTGATCGTTATCCTGAATCTAACAATTTTGCTAAGCTACTCTAAATTTGCTATCTCACTGTTTTCTATTTCATTAATTGTAACCCTAAATCTAACAAATTTGCCTATCTACTTCAAAATTCCTATTGCACTGTTTGCTATTTGATTGGTTATAATTCTGTGTTTGCTGTGCAAAGGGTATTAAGTCCAAAATGGGCTAAAGTGAGTTATCAACCCAGGAATGTTTGAAAAATCAAGGGCTACTGCAGGATACAGAAAGCTAAGTCCAGTTCCTCATCTAAATATTTGTATTCGTCAGGGAAAATTTGGGATATGTGAAACAAAACACTAACATGTTAGTGTTAAAGGGGCTATGTCCCAATCAAGGACTTAACACTGTCTACTCAACAAAAATAAAAATTGAAAAATTTACTTTTAAAATATTAATTAAAAATTAAACTTTAAAAAAACTGACTTTACAAAAGCCGTTTTTATTTTCAACCCCGTTTTTCTCAAAACTACGATTTTGGACTTGGCAATCTTTACACTGCAAACACAGAATTCTAAATATAACTGATTGCCTACTTTCTTTGAATTCGCAATTTCAGTGTTTGCTATTTAGTTCATTGAAATTTTATATTTAAAAACTTTACCTATCTACTTTAATTTTTCTAATTTCTTATTTACTATTTCATTGATTTTGTAAACTAATATATAACAAATTTAGCTCCCTACTCAGAATTTGTTATTTTAAAGTTTGCTATTCATTGATTCTAACCTGAAATTTAACATACTTGACAACTTACTAAAAATTAGCCCATTCGTTGCTTTTTATTTCATTGATTATAATTCTAAATCTAACAATTTTACCTATCTACTTTAAAATTTCTTATTTACTATTTCATTGATATTGTAAACTAATATATAACAAATTTAGCTTCCTACTCAGAATTTGTTATTTTAAAGTTTGCTATTCATTGATTCTAATCTTAAATTTAACGTATTTGACAACCTACTAAAAATGAGCCCATTCATTGCTTTTAATTTCATTGATTATAATTCTAAATCTAACAACTTTGCTTACCTATTTTGAATTTGCTATTTCATTATTGCAATTCTAAATTTAACAAGTTTGCAAATGTTACCTTGAATTACCTATTCAATTGATTGCAGTTTTAAATCTAACAAGTCGGCAGACCTAAATTAGAATTTACTATTCAATTGTTATAATTCTAAATCTTTCAACTTTGTTTGCCAAAAAGGCATTTTCTGTTGACGGATTGCGATTTCACGGATTTTATTTCTAAATCTAAAAATTTTACTTGCCTACTATGAATTCGCTGATTAACAATTACTTATTTCATTGATTGTACTTCTAAATGTAACAACATAGTGAAACTAATTAAAATTTTCAACTTCATAGATTTAGTTCATTTAGCGATTTCAAGTAGTTCTTAATCCTCCATTTATACTCTCAAATTATTTGAAAGCATATCTGGAATATTATATATATACAGTGGACGCTCGTTAATTCGAACTCGAAGGTTCTCGGAAAAAAGTTCGAATTATCCGATGTTAAGAGAAAATATATAACTTTACAAGTGTATCACTGAAGAAGAAAAATCTCCTAGTATGTATAACCCCAGAAAATATATTATACTATGTTATCTAAAATGAACATATTAAAACACAATACAGACTTGCCTTAATCATAAAATGAAGCAGAAGATATGCAGTAGAAAGTAAACTTTAATCAAAAATACGAATTACATTTTGGGGAAAAACTGTAAAGTGGATGTTTGGTTTTGTTTATGATGCCTACATTGTTCAGCCAACTTCTCGATTTGAAGTAAACATTTCAATTCATTTTCAGAGGAAGGTTCCATCTGAATAAATGCTTTCAGAGTTTTAATAGAGTTCATTATGGCGGCATTAAAAATATCTTTCGGCAGGTAAGTAGAAAAAAGCCCTGGCAGTTTCCTACCGAAATTAGTGCATACGTCTTCGTTTACATCAGAGCTTTGGCCACATACAGTTTGATAAGAAATATTGTGCCTTGACTTAAATCGAGAAAGTTAAATTGAGGAAAAAGAAAAATTTTTTGTCAAATTTTTAGTTTGAATTAACCGAATTGATAAAAATTTAGTTCGAATTAATGAGATATTTTTAACATTAACTCCAATACAAGTTTTTTGGGGCCTTTGGATTAGTTCGAATTAACCGAAAGTTCGAATTAACCGAGTTCGAATTAACGAGCGTCTACTGTATATATATATATATATATATATATATATATATATATATATATATATATATATATATATATATACCAGCTTAAAATATCAAATCAAAAGAAAGAATTGCAAGGAATATATCGGGACAATTTTCTCCTAAATATTCATTTTTTTGTCCTATTTTTTCCCCTTCTAAATGAAAATGCGTCCCCTCGTTTCCAAACCTATCCTAGAAACTTCCCTTTGTCCGATTACAGCCCCTCGTGTCGTAAAAGTTGACCGTAGCTCCAAACCAAACCCTTTTGTCCGCAGCAACCAGAAAGTTCGGGGAATTTTGTCCCTCCCCCTTGACCACTGGAATTCAGGGGACGTCAGTCCCCGTGGGAGGGAGAATTCCGGTTTTTCACTTTGCAGATGTTAAGAATTACTGCAGACCTCCCTTCAGAAGAGACCTGAGACCGGTTTTAAGGTTACTGCCTCGGGGAGGTCGATTCTCAAAATGAGGGGTCGGGGATAATCAACACCCCAGTACCATTTCCCGCGGAAAGTATTTATCACTCTTTAGGCATTAAGAAAATTATGAAGGTTTTAATTATTTAGGCTTTAAGAAAATCATCGCATGTTTTGATTTCCATTTTCATGTAATCAACGTATTTTGGGACTTTTTACCCTTCATCGCATTACTTACTATTTCCCGAAGTAATGTAAGGGAGTTTCAGAAAACCTAAATAAAATTTAGAGTCATGTTTATTTTTATAAATACTGGATCATACAAAAATTTATTATTATAGATACAGATTTCAAGTATTTTGGTTTTGCAACTGCTATTTTTTTCTTTCGCCAAAGGAGACGCGATCTTTATCGGTAATTTTGTTTTCATTTAAGGGGTCTCGGGAGTCTTACTTTTTTACTGAAGGTGCAATTTAGCATCATGTCACATTTAGTTTTATTTCTCATTCCCTATAAAACATAAATACATGAAATTTTTGCCACTGAAAGCTTAATATATGTTCTATGTAGAATAATTATTTCAATGTTCTACAACTGGTATTTTAATTAATTTTCCATTTTTAATTTTGATGAAAATTTTAAAATTGTGTTTTGGCTTGCATCCATTGCGCGCAAGACTGTAGCAAAACTATTGGTTCTAGATTCCCCAAAAATATTGATAAAGTTGTAAAACTAATGTATATTTAAAGTATACTCCATTTTTAAGCAATTAAAAACTTAAATTTTTTAAATTTAAATTAAAATTACAAAACTTTGAAAAAATGCATTTTTTTATTGAAAACATGTTAATTTTAAATAATTAATGCAATTAAAAATACTAAATTTGAAGTATACATTATTCCTTTCATCAAAATAAACGTATTCACCAAGTTTTATAGAAATTGCTTTATCAGTTTCTTTATCAGTCAAAAAATGACTGCAAAAAAGACACAACTCTAGTATAATTTTACCCCAATTTCCCCCTCCAAATATCGGAATAGAACTGCACTTTAAAAGCGCCGGCCTTAATTATTGCGGGGCCCAACTGCAGAAATTGCGATAAAAATATAATGTACAGATATTTTGATTAAAAATATAATTACACACTGGCTTGTGGCGTCCTTGTGGTACAGCGCGCGGGCTTTCGGTGCTGATGGTGCTCGGATCGAATCCCGGAGTTACGCCACTGAAAATGCCTCCGTTTATGTCGTCCCTTTATAGGGGGGTAGTGCTGGTCCGCTTATATGGCACCCCTATAATAAAATATTTGAAAGTGGTGTATGTCCACTTTTAAAAAAATGAGTTAACGGTGATTTTAGTAAGAAATAGACACCTTTTTTTCGTACGATTTTTTCATAAAGTAACCAAAAGAATTTTGGCTGTAAAATGTTATCGCAAAAAAAAATTTTTTTAAGTGGAATAAGTCCATTCCTAATAATTATAATAAAAGCAACTTGCTTATTGCAATTATTATTGATTATTACGACTTCAGTGTACACTACGCTTTAGCATATATTACTTAGCTAGTGTCTTAAAAACAACATCGTTAACAAGATAACGGTATTATTGTTCTGATTAAGTGGTCAGAAGTAATTTCACTGATTTTGTTTGGTTTTCTTTCGCAATTCCTACTGTTTGGTTTGTGTTTCTTACACTTATAGATTGCAGCGTGAGTATTATTTAAATATTTTTATTAAAGCAGAAAATCAAAGTTTTAGATAAATAACATTTAATACAGTTGTTACAATGAGTTCACACACCTATAAAAAAGACGATAATATGTCAATTTGCTCTGATAGTGATGTTTGGTAAGTAAGAGTTTACATTAAAATATCCATTTCACTGAAGCTAACGTATATAAAAATATGGACTTGAATTTCCACTTGTTTTTATTTTTTATAATATGTTATTTTTGAAAGTGGTATAAGTGCATTTGGAGCTAAAAAAATCGTTTATTTTTTAAATAATTTTAATAATTATTATTTCATAGTAAAATTTAAAAGGTGTATAGTGTTAAAAACATCACTCGAATTGATTAACGTTTGCCGATATTTTTAAATTCATTCAAATACAAACCTTTAAATATCTCGATACGTCAAAAAATGGACTTATGCCACTTTCAAAAATAACAGCTCATATGTTAAAGCCATTTCAGTTTAGACATATTTTTAATTTTCCCGATCAAATAGGTTCAACTCGCAAGGTCGACCCTGCCCTTTAAAGTGTGCTACCCTAATGACCTCTTCTAATGAATATTCACAATAAACTTTATCAACACTGTAAAGCTTTCCCATTTTCCATAGTAACACCTATGGCCCCGAAAAAAAGGAATACATGCATAGTCACACACACACACACACACACACACACACACACATATATATATATATATATATATATATATATATATATATATATGCTAGCTGAAAACCCGGACTTCTCTACGGAGTACATTCAAATTAAATACAACGGTCAATGTATGCAATTAATGCCAAAAAAAATTATAAATATATTTATAATAAATACAACGATCAATGTATGCAATTGATGTAAAAAAGCGAAAAAATATATTTATAAAAAAATCGTAACGGATATTTTTATAGACAAAATAATGTAGAAGAAAATATTCAAATTAAATGTAATAGAACATACTAAAGAATATAGTACAGTTAATATAGTACAGTTTGAGGAGCATATTTTTACTGTATTTCAATATTTTTTCAGATAATGTTCAATCGTCTGCCGCATAAGCAAGAAGAGAAATTTTTTTTGTCTATTTAGTTGTTATGCACGTGACGATAAATTTATTTAAAGTACCAAAAAAAAGAAATCACGTGATCAGCATTTAATAAATTAAATTATAAAAATCAATCTTTAAAGACTCACCAAAAATCAGAAAATGGATTCGAAAAAGATTTCATTTTAAAGGAATTTTTATGATCTTTCTCGTGATATAAATTTTATAACCCTCAAATTATTATTTTAAATGGAAACTTAAAAAATTTTACCAAAACTGCTTAAAAATTTAATTTTAAAAAATCTATGAAGAATTTTTCAAAAATCTTTCTCAGTGCCCCCCTACACTATAAGAAGAATCGCCATGCAAAATTTCAGCCCTTTAGGGCCAGCCGTTTCGTCTGTTCGTCGTATGTCAGTGAGTCAGTCAGTTACGGAGCTGTTTTATATATACAGATATATATACCGGGTGTCCGAAAAGTATGGCTACACTTTCAAAAATGAATTAGAAATAAACAAACAAAGATTTTCACTTACGGTTTTTTAAGTCGTATAAAAAATTTTAAAGTTTTTTTTTACAATGCTTTATTTCACGTTTGCTTTATACCACGATTTCAATGTGCGCACAATTAATCTCGCGCAACACATCGAGTCTATGCGAGATTACTCGCCACGTTCTGTGAAGCATTGCAGGATCAAAGCTCTGAATGGCCGCTGTAATTCTACTTTTCAGTTCACCAGTGTCACAAATTGGAGATTGGTAATCAATGTTTTTCACGTATCCCCAAAAGAAGAAGTTCAAAGGTGTTATGTCTGGAGATCTAGGCGGCCACGGTATTGGACCTCCTCCTCCCATCCATCGCTCGGGGAACTTTTCATCTGAAACCTTTCGCCTTTCCAAACTCCAGTGTGGTTGTGCCCCGTCTGCTGGAAAATTGTATTGGGTTGCCAGTCCTCTACTTGAGGAAACGCGAAAATTTCAAGCATATCAAGGTAATTGTCAGCGCGGACAGTTTCTTCGAAAAAGAAAAAAAGGCCCAATAATTCGATCGTGCAGTAAACCACACCACACGTTTAGTTTAGGGATGTCTCTTGCTTCCTCCAGTATGGCATGCAGAATGTGGATGTAGAACCATCTAGTTTACATTTCATTAAACAGAAACTTAATCCTTTCTTTCTTTCTGGAACATAAAAAACCGTACGTGAAAATCTTTGTCTATTTTTGAAAGTGAAGTCATACTTTTCTGACACCCGGTATACATACATACATACATATATATATATATATATATATATATATATATATATATATATATATATATATAAATTGATAATTAATTAATAATTGAATTAAGTTTGAATAAAAGTACTTAACCAAAGAACACCAAGCCTGGCGCTAGTCAGAGTGGAAATTAAGAACTTGTAACCGCGAGATGACTGACGTCACAAAACTTGCAACCATTGAGGTAGTGGATAATACGGTACGTGAAAATACGGTAACCTAAGTAAGTTTGTAACTGAGAATCCACTACCTCAATGGTTGCAAGTTTTGTGACGTCAGTCATCTTGCGGTTACAAGTTCTTAACTTCCACTCTAACTAGCGCCAGGCTTGGTGTTCTTTGGTTAAGTACTTTTATTCAAACTTATTAATTCAATTATCAATCAATTCTTCTGTTAATAATGGATTGTACAGTGTCTGAGTGTGTTTATTTTATAGATCAAACTCATCGGAAACAATCCATTGGTTTTTAGACAGTATTGACACCGCTGATGAAGAAATGCTGTCAAAAACCTTATTCATACTTTTCTTTTGATGTTGTTTGTTCCTGGCTGCAAGTAGCTTTAGAGCTATTACTGGTTTTCTCTTTTATCTTATTCTTATATATATATATATATATATATATATATATATATATATATATATATATATATATATATATATATATATATATATATATGACAAAGTTGAAAGCGAAAGTATATGCTTAAAACTCATGTGTATGCACCAGTATATGCTTTAAAACTACTTGCAGCTAGGATCTAAAAACATGAAAAGATAAGAATTAAATAAGTTTTTGACAGCATCTCTTCATCAGTGGTGCCGATACTGTCTAAAAACCAATGGATTGTTTCTGATAAGTATGATCTAATCAATAAACATACTTAGACACCGTACAATCCATAAGAAACAGAAGAATTGAAAAAAAAGTTGCTTAATCAAAGAACACCAAGCCTGGCGCTAGACAAAGTGGAAGTTAAGAGTAGGAAACCGCAAAAAGACTGAGTCACAAACCTTGCAACCATGGAGCTAATGGAAACACAGAAGCAGACTTACTATGGAGACTGTGTTATAGGACAAATAAACCAAAATGAATTAGTGTTATTATTATTACTAAGAGTAAAATAATATTTATTATTTATTATTATTTTTACTTATGAATTTAAGCATTATTAATTAATATTAATTTTTAGTAGTTATTTTCACTAATTAATATTATTATTTTACTTAATATTTTGTATTACTAATTAATTGCAGCAGAACAAGCTATTCATTAAATCTAATACAACCAATTTTGTGCTTGGAAAGACTATCGGGGTAATGATTACGTGTTAGCACAACTAACAAGTCTAAAATATACTTATTCCTATTGTCTTTAGAACAAAGCCTATTTATACGTACTAGCTGATTTACAATAATGTTATTGAAAACAGATTTATGTAAACAAGTTAGGTAATTTTGAAATTTAACAATATTAAAATCATAATCTGATCTTTTATTTTGTATATACAGTATGCCCACTAAAGTCCCTTCCCACCCTCTTAACTTCGGAACGGCTGCTGCTATATTCATAAAAGTGGTGTCTAGGTATAGTAAAGTAGCCATGCGCTACAGAATAAAACCACCTACCGCGCCACCTGGGGGAAAACAGAGGAGTTAGCATTCCTATCTCGAAAACGGAATAAGATAGAGGAAAAAAGTGATTTACAAAGTTGTAGAGCATTATCGAGTTAGTAAGAAAAGACACCTTGTGGACATTAATGCGAAGAATAGAATGGTTAAAAAGCGCATTTGTTTTTTCGTGATTTCCTACACTGTGACGTCACGAAACTTGAACGGAAGGAGAAATGATTATCTTTCGGGCAAAATACGACACCGCAATGACGGCGAGAAGTTTGAACATCTCAAATAAAGGTATATTGTTAAAACTAGTTGTTTTTTTCTTTCTCAGATCGTTTTGTCACGTCACAATGTAGGAAATCCCGAAAAAAACAAATGCGCGTTTTAACCGTTCTATTTTTTGCTTTAATGTCCCCAAGGTATCTATTTGTACTAAATCAATGATTTTCTACAACTTTGTAAATCACTTTTTTCCCCTATCTCGTTCCGTTTTCGAGATAGGATTGCTAACTCCGCAGTTTTCCACCAGGTGGCGCGGTAGGTGGTTTTATTCAGTAGCGCATGGCTACTTTACTGTACCTAGACACCACTTTTATGAATATAGCAGCAGCAGTTCCGAAGTTAAGAGGGTGGGAAGGGACTTTAGTGGGCATACTGTATATATATATATATATGTGTGTGTGTGTGTGTGTGCGTGTGTGTGTGGATATTTCTAACAATTCCTGTAACCGTGGGGTCGTAGGGAGAAGTTTTTGTAGGATAATATCAATTTAAACACACCTGAGGTCAACAATATAGAGTCTTAACAGCCTTGCAATATTTTCTATAGATGATAAAGAAATGAAGAAATTAAAATTTGATCCAATCATAAATGATTTCGCAGATAAAAAATCTAGGAAAATTGGTTTGTAAATATTTTTGTTCTAAAAATAAAATCTTTTTCTTTGTAAACTAGCTACTTTTTACTTTTCGGGGTGGTTCAAGTACTATTACGTAAGCACGTTTTTAGTAGTTTTAGACCCACCCCCACCCCCACTTTGCTAATGTAAGATTTGGCAATTTCTTGTCGCTACTTCAAAGGCCAAACGATTTTCTTCAACCATGAAATTTATTGTACCTTTCTACGTAGAAGATTATAGATGCTAAATCATTAAGAGTAAATTCGCTGAATAGCAGTTGAAAACAGTTAGAATTATATGAACGTTCTAAAGTTTTTATTGCGTTGAAATTAAACGGTATACTATAAAAGTAAGTAAATACAGATTGTAGGGAAGCCGATGGGGTCAGGAGCAATGCACTATCACCGCAGCGCACTTTCTTACATTGCTCTTATCCACACTTCTTCCTCTTTGTTCGCAAAAATAAGCAAAGCTTGAACCCTCCCTCCTACTTGACTGCTTACGTAATACTTAAACAGCCCCATCTTAATATATATATACATAATTGCCCCAGTATATGATAATATATATATATATATATATATATATATATATATATATATATATATATATATACAGTCGAATCCGGTTAATCGGACAAACCACTTATTCGGATCGAATCCTAAAGAACCGAGACAAATCTTATTACATAAACATGTTCGAGTAATTGGACCAGCCGGTTAATTGGTCCAAAATGATTAAGCGCCGATGTGGCCCGATTAACCGGAATCGACTGTATATATATATATATATATATATATATATATATATATATATATATATATATATATATATATATATATAGATATATATATAAATAAATATATATATATATATAAGTAAAAATAAAAATAATAATTAAAAACTAAATTTATAATGGTTTAATAGTCCTAAAATACAGTAACCATAGTAAGTCAGTAAGTGATTATCCAAAATCTCCATGGTTGCAAGTTTTGTGACGTCAGTCATCTTGCGGTTACATGTTCTTAACTTCCACTCTGTCTAGCGCCAGGCTTGGTGTTCTTTGGTTAAGTAACTCTTAATTCAATTTTTAATCAATTCTTCTGTTTTTCATGGATTGTACGGTGTCTGAGTGTGCTTATTGTATAGATCATACTCATCGGAAACAATCCATTGGTTTTTAGACAGTATTGACACCGCTGATGAAGATATGCTGTTTAAAACCTCTTTCATACTTTTCTTTTCATGTTATTTGTTCCTGGCTGCAAGTAGCTTTAGGGCTATTACTGGCATTCTCTTTCATCTATTTCTTATATATATATATATATATATATATATATATATATATATATATATATATATATATATATAAGAGTTCCGTAACTGACTGACTCACTGACTCACTGACATACAACGCACCATAGACCTGTAATATACCCTTATTTCAGCTCGATGCAACGCACAGACCAAACCGCTGGACCTAAAGGGCTGAAATTTTGCAGGGCGATTCTCCATAAGTTGTAGGGATGCACTAAGAAAGATTTTTGAAAAATTCTTCTTAGAGTTTTTTAAAATTAAATTTTTAAGCTGTTTTTGTAACTTTTTTGTTAAGTTTGCATGTAAAATATTAATTTGATGGTTATAAAATTTATATCAGAAGAAAGAGCATAAAAATTCCTTTAAAATGAAATATTTTTTGAATCTTTATCTCTATTTTCCGATTTTTCGTGAATTTTTTAAGATTAATTTTTAGAATTTAGTTTATTAAATGCTGATCACGTGATTTCCTTTTCTGTTACTTTAAATAAATTTATCGTCACGTGCATAACAACTAAATAGACAAAAAAAAAAAAATTCTTTCTAATGCAGCAGACGATTGAATATTATAAAAAAAAATAAATAAATATCCCTTACGATTTTTTTATAAATAAATAAATATATATATATATATATATATATTACATCAATTGTATACATTGATCGTCGCATTTATCATAAATATATAATTATTTATTTTTTGGCATTAATTGCATACATTGACCGTTGTATTTACGTAGTTTGAATGTACTCCGTATCAAAGCGCGAGTTTTCAGGTAGTATATATATATGTGTGTGTGTTTGTGTTTGTGTGTAAAGGTGGGGATACAACGTATCCCCCACCCTCTTTTTTTTTAACTATTATTTTGGTTTAATTTAACCGAAATTTTTTGAAAATTGCTAATCAATTATTAATATATAACAGAAAGTATTTTTTTTAAATTGTGAGAATTTTGTTCCTCTGTGACGGGACGTGAGAAAACACGGTCCAAAAATACACACCTTTATTTGAGAAAACACAGTATATATATATATATATATACACTGTATATATATATATAAACGCCTTCATATTTTTGTCTTTTATGCTTCTTACTTCTTATCTTTTAATGTATATTAGAATTTTGAAGGACTCTGCATGAAATTCTGCAGTTGTTCCCGCAATGTTTAAAACCTGCCGTGCAAAAGTCTATCCCTAAACCGCCTATAGGGGGCGCGATGGTTATTTTTCTTATCGTATGCTTCCCTCAAAGACGAGTTCGACGAGGAGGGTAAATGAAATTCCGCGCAGAAGATAATGCCGTGCTGTGACAACACCCCCTAAACGAAGGAGGTGTTCTTTAGGAGGTGTTGGCTGTGGTGTTTTAACCGGGTCACGTGGTTTTAAAAATGTCATTCGGCCGGATGTCCGCGGACTGTCAACCTTCGACCTCATACAGCAGAACGTGCTTTTACATGAGCCTGCACGAATTTTACAAACAGCTAGACACGTTTTTTAAACCATTCACTAACATTCCCGAACCCCATAGAATCGACTGGAGCTGCATCGAGAAATCTGAAGTCGTTTTCTCGCCTTACCTCAGCAGGCCGGCCCTGAAGGACTTGCACGTCGAATTTGTGTTAGATCTCCTCGAAAATTTTCGATGTCAGGACGAGAAACTGACTGCTCGATGGCTGCAGTCGTACTGCAGGCAACGGTATTTCAGCTACGGCTTCCTAGTCTTGAAAAGAATGTTTTTCCATTACGCTGGTCGCCATTCCTGCGAAATCCGTCCCATCCGGGTACCCAGACACGAGCACTACGTGATAGCCTATACCATGGATGACTTGGTGCTCAAGCCGTTCATTTTCCAGGACACGAGGGCCGTGCGGAGACTTCTGCGGCACGTCGTGCCGCGGAATAAAGTGATCGATCGTGACCTGCGATTTTACATCCGCGATGTGGTCTACCGTCTCAGGTCTGTATATGCCATTTTTTCACCTCTTTTCCTCTTATAATATCTAACCGATTTTTTTTAAAAATTTAGATAGTAGACAATCAAAGATACTAGTTACTCTAGGATCGGTATATGTGGTTTTCCCACTGTTTTCCTTGTATAACACCTAACCGAATTTTTTTGATTTATGTAGGAGACAATCAAAGGCATTTATTACTCTAGGGTCTACTAAGTCATTTTCTCCTCTTTTCCTTTTATAAATATCTAACCAAAAATTTTAGCTAAGATAGAAGACAATAAAATGTACTAGTTACTGTAGGATCGATGGATATAATTTTTCCCTCTGTTTTCCTTAAATGACATCTAAAGCGAATTTTTTAGTTTACATAGGAGACAATCAAAGGTACTAGTTACTCTAGGTTCGGTATATGTGATTTTCCCCCTGTTTTCCTTCTATAACATCTAACCGAAATTTTTGATTTATATAAGAGACAATCAAAGGCATTTATTACTCTAGGGTCGGTGTGAGTCATTTTCTCCTCTTTTCCTTTTATAATTATCTAACAGAAAATTTTAGCAACATCTAATCGAAATTTTTAGTTTAGTTAGGATGCAATAAAATGTACCAGTTACTCTAAGAAAGACTTTTGTAAGATCTAACCGATATTTTTAGTTTAGTTAGGAGAAAATCAAAGGTACTAGTTATTCCAGGACAATATTTATTTTTACTATTATAACTATACTTCTTATAGTCTTTATTATTACTACTATAGATTTTACTGTTATTATTATTACTATTATGATTGTTAGTATTACCATTACTAGCGTTGTAATATTTTAAGCGGAGGTGTAGAAAATAAGGAGAAAATCAAACAATTTTTTTTCAAGGTGGCAGACACATTGTTCGAAAGGCATTTGTCAATCCACACCATATGTTGGCTGTTTTACTCTGAGACCCCATATAGGCGAGGCCCCCATATAGTCCTTATGAAGGTATAGCGCAAGGTCGCCCAGGCCGTGGACGGAATTCGAACCAGGGACCACTCATGGAAGCTCGCGACCACTACACGGGGCACCTATCTGTGCTACGCTTCGACACTGAGTCTGTTCGTTCGTCAAATCGCTCCGGATCGCGGCTTATTGTTCAGCACAAAGAATCCGTGACGTCACTAGAAACATAATAAAACAAGCTTTGTTAAAAATCTATACAGTAAATTAGTAATTGTTACTAAGGCAAAGCATCTGAGATCTTTAATTCGGTCTTTCTCTAATCACAGATTAGAATTATTATTATTATTATTAATATTTTAATTATGCTTCCTGCATTAGAAAATAGACATTTGGATTTTTTATAAACTTATTTTCTAATCAGAACAATATAACACAATTTAAAAAATATATATATTATTCAAGTTTAGCTGCTTAAAGTCCAGTTGAAGGTGACTTCCTTTAAGAGAGCCTCAGAATCGAACGTTCACATTTTTTTCTGTATTTAAAATATTATATAATACTAGCTGAATACCAGTGCTTCGCTACGGAGTACATTCAAATTAAACACAATGGTCAATGTATGCAATCAATGCCAAAATATATATATATATTTATAATAAATACAACGGTCAATGTATGCAATTAAGGCCAAAAAATAAATTTCATAACCGTCACATTATTATTTTAAATGCAAACTTAAAAAAAGTTACGAAAACAGCTTAAAAATTTAATTTTAAATAATCTAAGAAGAATTTTTCAAAAATTTTTCTTAGTACACCCCTACACTATAAGAAGAATCGCCATGCAAAATTTCAGCCCTTTAGGTCCAGCGGTTTGCTCTGTTACGTTATCTGTCAGTCAGTCAGTCTGTCAGTCACTGAACTGTTTTATATACAGGGTGATTTTTTTTTAACTGACACTACTCAGAGCCATCTGTAGCGCGATCTATCAGCCAGAATTCCACCAAAATTGATAGAGGAACTAAGGACGACATGGGAAAGAGTTTCCGTGAAAAAAAAAAAAAAGTTCCAAAAGTCACCGATAGGGGAAGATATGATGGCGCTCTTGTCGGCGCACCCAAGAATTTGCATAACAGGCAAGTAAAACATCAAAATGCAAATTCACGGCTATGTAGTCGACAGCAACGCCAGTATTTCGGGCTATAAAGTGCGGAATCTGTCGCGCCTTCGCTTTACAGAAGAAAGAGTCATCAGTCGCTTTTTTCCACTTACATGGCCACCTCGCTCTCCGGACCTAACCCATGTGACATTTATCTGTGGGTTATTTAAAGTCTGAGATGTATCATGGTAGAGTCTCGAACTTGGCTGCCCTAAAGGACAACATATCCCGGACTTTGATGAACATTCCTGGTGACATGTTACGCTCGGTCGTTGAGAACGTTGCGTTCAGGATGGAATTCACCAGGACTGTGGTCACATTGAAGGAGAGAGAAGTGAATTTGCTGCATAAAGTGGTGTTGCAGTGAAATTTCTTTGATATTCATTTGTCTGCTTACAACTTTTTCGGTATTCATCCCTAATCTTTATAGCCCGAAATACTGGCGCTGCTGTCGACTACCTAGTAGTGAATGTGTAGTTTGATGTTTTACTTGCCTTTTATGCAAATTCTCGGGTCCGCCGATAACAAGAGCGCCATATCTTCCCCTATTGGCGACTTTTGGAGCTATTTTTATCATTTTTTTTTAAACGAAAATTCACTTTTCCCTCTTTCAATGTGACCACCATCCTAGTGGACGACACTTTGCATCTTCAACACGTCGTTCTCATCGGCCGAGCGTAACACGTCACCAGGAATGTTCATCACAGTCCGGGATATGTTGTCCATTAGGGCCTTCAAGTTAGAGACTCCACCAAGATACACATTGGACTTTATATAACTCCACTGAAAGAAGTCACGTGGATTAGGTCCGGGGAGCGAGGTGGCCATGCAAGTGGAGAAAAGCGTCTGATGACCCTTTCTTCTGCAAAGCGATGGCGCAACAGACTCCGCCCCGATCTTTATAGCCCAAAATACTCGTGGTGCTGTCGAATACGTAGTCATGAATTTGCATTTGATGTTTTACTTGCGTTTTATACAAATTCTTGGGTGCGCCGACAACAACAGTGCCATATCTTCCCCTATCGGTGACTTTTGGAACTTTTTTTCATTGAAACTCTTTCCCATGTCGTCCTTAGTCCCTCTATCAATTTTGATGGAATTTCGGTTGATAAACCGCGCTACAGATGTCTCTGAGTACTATAAGCTTAAAAAATTCACCCTGTATATAGATAAAGCTATGATAATGTAAATTGAATAGAAAAATCAAGTAAAATCACAGCACTCCGAAACGCTCTCAAAAATCGGATGACTTCAACTAAGTACTGACCATCGAGATAAGAATAATATAGAGATGGCAAAACCTCTGGGGTCAGGTTAAGAGTGCAGGTCCAGGTAGCGTTAATTTCTAAGGGAAACTGTATGTTTCTGCCTTCACAGTGTACACAATAGTGACTACCAAAATAATTTTTTTTAATATGAGTTGCTGAAATTATTTAGTTTATTTGGGGGCCCGAGGCATGTGCCTCCACCGCCTGTGAGGAAGTCGGCCACTGGGGGTCCCTTCTGTGTCTGAAATGGAAGGAAAAAGAGATGTTTGGTCCAAATTATTTGTTTTTCAACCCGGGTTTGGTCCGAATCATCTGTTCTCATCCGGGGCGCGGTGGCCCAGTTAGCAAGAGCAGCGGGCCAGTGATCTGAATGTCCCTGGTTCGATGCTCGTAGCCTGCAAACTCCCCACCGTGTTCACTAATGGTGGCCGGGGCACGTAAAATATGTCGTGGCTACAATGTCCTCCGAGTTCTCAAATTTACCTCTGGAGGTGCGGGGTCAAGTGTTCCGGTCTCGTCACTTGACTCGGTTCAAAATTACGGGACCGGTGTTCTTTGAGGTCAAGTCAGACTTCAGACCTTGTGGTACCTCGCCTTAAAGTGAAGCTACTTACTACCCTTCGCCAAGGACCTAGGATTTGAGGACCTAGGTCCTTTGGACTTAGTGTAGGCTTTCCTACACCAAGCGGATTGTCAACAACAACATCTGTTTTTCTGATGTAAGGCCTGCATTGCACTGGACTTTTCTTATTAGGCGTGATCCACACATCGGGCATGCTGTTGTGTCGAAGGTGAGGTTCCAGTACATGTACCCGACTCGTGCTAAGAGGATGCGACTCAGACTCGTCATCATGGCAATCGACGTCGTTGGGCAGAAGCGGAGGCGAGCTAGGTATTACCGGAATTCGATGGAGAGCTTCAAGTTAGTTTTCAAAGCGATGCCGGTGCCTCTGATCACAGTACGAGAGGTTTACAGGTGACAGACATTTTATTTTTTATGTGCATAAGTTGAATTACACACATAGGATAAGTGTCCCAAATATCGCCTACCCTAACTTTTTTTCGACATTTCATCCACTTTTTAATTTATGATTAGGCTGGAAATTCAAAGAACATCCCTAAGAACTATTTCCTTTGGTATCCTGAGATCAACCAGCTCCAAAACCAGTGCCAGTTTAAGTTATGTAGCTAAACTGGAAAAAATGAAATTTCCAGTGAACTCCAGAGCGGTTCCTAATATCACCCACCTCTGTTCCTCTTACCGCCTACCAGGCGAAATTAGGAGCACCTGTTAAAAGTCTCTGTTTAATGAACTTTCAAATGGTATAAGCAAAATTAGAATTTGGATGTACCTACCTGGTCATTCACTGGATTCTGATTCTTTGGAGCCAAAATTTACGAAGGCAACAGCCAAAACAACTTCAGTCGCCATATGGTTTCTGTTGTCAGTGATAAGAGCGTTGTCGCTATCGTCGCTGTTAATACAGACCCAGAACTAAGAAGTTACTGCATTTTCTCATACATAGCGCGAATCATACTTTAGAAACACGAGTAGGCGATATTAGGCACAGGGGCGATATTTGGAACACCTACCCAAATTATAATGCGGTAAAGTTGTAGCCATTAAAAAGAGAAAAAAAAACTAGCAGAAGAAATAGCGAATTAACTTCAGAGTGTTCAATAGCTCTTCATCATTTATTAGATTTTGCTTCAGCTGCAATCCCATAAATAGAATTCTTACAGAGCACAAGTTTATCCTTTAGCTGTTTTGTATTAACCCTATTGGATTCGCTCACCTCAATGTTAACCTATGGAGAGAATGTGTCCAAGGATTGCCGTCTTGGATTGAAAAATTTAAAAAAAAAAAAAAAAAAAATGTACTCAGTAATAGAGAAAGAAATTTTACAACTTGGGGCATTTTTTATTTTTTTAAAAAGACGCATATAATATTTTTAAATTTAAATTATTCGGGGGGGGGGCGGGAAACCTGGCACAGTGTGTTTTAAACGCTCCTAAATTCCTTTGGTAAATGAAATTTATAAAATGAATCCGGTTGCAAGATGCAGAAAAAATTCAGTCTATTTTTAAAGGCCATTTTTATTGGATTATCGGCATTTATGTAGCTCTAAATAGTAGCTGTAAAAGATCGCGTAAGTCGAATTTGCTTAGATTATAAAAATTAAATTTAACACGCTATTAAAATAAAAGATAAATGAATAGGCCCTATTCAGAATTTTAAGATTTTAAGAAATATTAAGTAAAATGAGATGGAACGTTCTTTTAAGTAGGAATAACTTTCAAGTAGATAATGAAAATTCGTATTGAGATAATTGTAAAGTCCCAGGGGGGAACTAAAACTAGCGAGAGGGGAGATTTGAAACAATTAAGTTAAAGAAAATAAATTATTAAATAATAATTATTAAGAGTTAATCTCTCGGTATAAGACTGGAAAGTAGTCTTAGAATAATATGCATATAATTGTATAGTAATTGTACATAAAAGTTGTAAATATTATATGTTTCTCGTGGGCTCATTTGACGAGAACGTTACATGGTGTTCGTTCCGCAAACTATCGGTGGGGGTATCTGAAGCTGGCGCGTAACTCGAATTTTAGCTGGCAACTCGAGGCAAAAAAATCGCCGAGGTCTGCTTGTATCTCAAAAAACTCGTAATTCAGGATACTAAGTCGAGTACCACTGTACTATGCGACACTATACTATACTATATATTATCCCCTTAATCGTCGCGTAATCTATATATATAAAACGCGTAGGTATGCGGCACAAAAATCGACGATATTTCTACACTCCGAATGGCAACGGCTGAAACTATCAGATGTAAACATTAGCGGCCGTCCGCAGTTTGCAACCGCGTGTCAATATGGATTTACGCACTGAAATCAGGAATGCTGGAAAACGAGCTGCACGATCAAGTGAAAATTGGGAACAGTCTCAAGAAAGAAAGCAAAGAAGAAATAATTCATTAAGAGAGAGCATAAATGATCGCGAGGTTAGGCTTAACCGTCGCCGGCATAGCAACCGAGAACCAGTAATAGTTAATTTTCTGCACTTTTTCAGCACTTGAAGAATTTTTACTCCATTTTTATGTGAAGAAATTTTCTCAACAATTTATTATTTGATATGATTAAGTGTAGATATCTGAGTACATACAGAGAGTGATGTAATCCACACTATATTTTAGTACAGTCGAACACCGTTATAACGAACTTCAAGAGACCAAAAGTTTTGTTCGCTTTATCCGGTGGTTCGCTATATCCGAACCATTAAGAAAAATGCTAGAGTTCACAAAATTTATAACTCATTAGTTGCAATGTGTATTCAATAATAATGTATTAAAAAATTATAAAATCTATTAAAAATGATCATTTCATTAATGATCATTTTTAATAGAATAAAATCGACTAAAATCGATTACATTAAACTGACATAATACTAATTAAATTACGTACCACAGGAAAACATCGGGACTAAAATTTTCGTTCGTTATATCAGTGAGTTCGTTATATACCGGGTTCGTTATAAGAGGGTTCGACTGTAATTGCTGAATTTTTACTTCATTTTTTAAGTTAAAATTTTCCCCAACAATTTCTTATTTGATGTAATGATAAAATGTAGATATCTTAATTTTGAAAAATAGTACATGCAGAGAGGGATGTCATTTTTAAAATCATTGGTGTTGGGTTTCTCAGTCTTATCTTTTAACTGGAGTAATGGAAATTCACGTTTTTTGATCATGATGTTTTAGAATCAGCCTTATGGAGAATACCCCTTAACAACGTTTATTTATGATAACAGGTAATACTAACATCCCTTACATATGTTACTTTCAGTTGAGTTGTTTTGCAAAAGAAAATATGAAACTAAAAGCGACCATTCTGGTCGCGCAGAGGCTAGTTTTTGGAAAGTTCGTTCAAAAATCATCGATTTTTTTTTAAAAATTGCCCCATTTTATTATTTATAAAATTCTGAGTTAATTTAATTAGTAAAAGAAAGTGTATTTTTTTTCAAATTCAAAGTGTTCAGGATCAGTGGCGTAGCGAGGGGGGGGGGGGGCAAGGGGTCTATCATATCCCGGGCGCCATTCGCAGAGGGGCACCAAATGGTCCACAAGACCATGGGAGGGGGAGGCGCCAGTTATGCTCCCTACGTCAATGTTCAGGATGGATAAATTTTTTTTAAATCACAATATTATTCACCGTATATTTGGCTTTTCTTTATACATACATGATGTGCAATGAAGCTTCAATGCAACAAATCGTGCGGCTCCAACTCGTACAAATTCTTATAATGAAGCAGTCCGATCTTCAAATCAAGTTTATTAGCTCAGTATTGCCATCTATTGAGCGCTTAAGCATTTAAAATAATCTCGGGCGAGGCAAAATCAAAGAAGTCATAATATACAGTGGAGTCCCGATATTCCGAAATGATTGGGACCAGACCCATTTCGGATTAACGAATTTTTCGAATTAAGCGATATCATTCTTAAATAAACTTAAATTACATAATAACGTGTGATTGCATAAATATTACATATTACGTGTGATTTCACAGTTTATTTTGTATGGTCTGTCGAAAAATAACCAAATCTCGGGACGATATGGGGGATAGGAGAGCGGAACGCTGCCTAGTACAGCACAGTAGTGTAAGTTGTTCTAGCAATACGTCACAGTGTTCGACAGTTGGAGAGGTGCGGACATGTTTGCAGCTGACCAACTGCTATTTTTGGTACAACTGGAGTGCCTTGTCTTGCTAGATTTATCTCCAGTGCAGCTGGAAACTTCACCGCAGCAAATATATAATGCTGATCAGTGGCACACCCAGGGGGCGGGGGAAAGGGGCAATTGCCAAGCAAAAGTCTGGGTGCTATAGAAGAAAAAAAATGCTAAAGAAGAAAAAATCAATGTAGTTCAGTAATAATTAGTTCAGTACATTGTCTAACGTTGAATTTTCTTGTAATTTTCAGAAATATACTTTATATTACTTAGTATCACTCTGGTTTTATTGTAACCTCAGTCCTTTTTAACTTTCGGTTTCGGATTAAGCGGACTTTCGGATTACCGAAGTTCGGATTATCGGGACTCTACTGTATTTGCAAAAGTTATGTGGAGTTCAGCCCGTGAGGGTCACGGGCGCGACAAAATCTGTTTACAAATGACTGCCCGTGGAGGTATCGGGAGCGACGATTAAGTTGTTATTACTACGAGTATTATTATTACTATTATTTATTATTACCATGTTTTTATTAACTTGCTTTCTTGTTTGTGTGTGTGTTTGTGTGTTTGTCCAGTCCAAATCTTGTAACCGATTTTTAACTAACTTCCCGACTAGCTAGACATTTTAAAATTTTAGAATAGCGCAGAGCACGATGACAATGCATTTTTTAAATACTTTTAGCCATCTTTATTCCATATTTTAAAATCCATTACGTAAAAATACGAGTAGCGTCTGGAGCCAAAAGTAACTGCGCTACAGGCGCCATCTATTAACGTAATATTGAACCTATTAACGAAATAGCGAAATTATTCGGGTAATGTGTTTTATATATGTTATTCAATAAATAAATGTTTGAAAATTTCTTATAATTGCTCTCTTTATTACGCATTTCATCATTTTCTTTCAAGTTGGTGGGATAATTCATCAAAAAATTTTAAAAAAGTATTTATTAATACATAGAATTGTCAAATTTATATGATTCAACAGAAAATTTAAAAACATGGTATATAAAAAGTCTTTTTATCTTGTAATTATTTTTATTTTATATTTATTATTAATAATTTTTTTTTTTCAAAATATTTCATGAATGTTTCAGGTTTCTTCAACTGATCGTTCGGAGTCCAGATAAAACTGACCTGATTAGAGATTTCTGCCGGGAATTCACGGAAGAATTCCCGGAGGCTCCCTCCTTTCTCCAGCCGAGAGGACTGAAGCATTTGAGCAAGTGCACAGTGAGGGGTACACTCAGAGATTCTAACAACCTGCTGCGAGGGGTGGAGAAGTTGGGCATCCCGAAGCAGGTGCAGGATTATATTTTAATCAAGGGGCCAGAGGACGAACCCCGGGTGTTTGCGAATTCTTTGTCAAGAGCAAGGAGGCACTATGTTCAGATATGATGAGTTTCATTATACGTGGCATGCGAATCGGAAGCAAGCAATTTCAGTATATCATTACTATGTAATGCGGAAGAATTGTGAATAAATATTAACTAGTTGGTACCCGTCAAAACATGATAGTAAATAAATGTACTTATACACAAATTATACTCAACACATCATTGCCAAATGTTGAAAATCACACTAATGCGCAGAACCAAATTATTAATGTGTTTAAATAGTCGCGTGCTTATGGAGTACCTAAAGCCAGATTTAAAAATGCCACTGAGCATGCGCAGAAAGCAATTTTTTTAAATTATAAATTATCGCTAATTAAACAGCGCGAAATAAACAACTTCCATCAGGTTTAATCTTATATTTCACAAACATAATTATCATTATGTTTCAGATAATTAAGATTAAACCAGATGGAAATTGTTGTGATCTCTCTCTGCCATTTTTATCATAAAAATAAAAATGGCAGAGAGAGATCATAAAAATAAAAATGGCAAAGAGAGATCTAGAGAGACCCTTCGGAATAAACGTGTTTATCATTAAAACATGTCACTGAGCATGCGCAGAAACAGTGAATTTCTAATGCCAGATTTAAACATGCCACTGAGCATGCGCAGAAATCAATTTTTAATTGTAAATTATTGCTAATCAATAGAAATTGCGGTTAGAAAAACCAAATTTGACAAATCTACAGATTACAATCGTTCGTTTAAGACCAAAGTGAAGTAAATGGATGCAGTAGTTTTCTCTCACGGATTGCCCCAAAAGTCGGCTTAGCAACTTAAATATATAGATGATGTCTCGGTGATGTGAAAGATTTGAGCGTGATTTATAAGAATTTCCGTGCAGTTTGAAATATTTCAGTTTGAAGAGTAATGATTAGGGGTACGTAAATTTGGCATAAAAAATGTCGAAATTTTGCAAAAAAAAAATTTTTTTTTAATGCAGTATTTAAAATTTCGCATTTATTCGCAAAAAATATATGCAAAAATTCAGAAATTTCGCATTTATTTTTTAAAAATCACAATTTTACTTACTTGGATAGGTAAGTATCAAAACTCTTAGATAAAAGCTAACATTGTAATAGTCTCCACATTCTCTTCTTTAAGTCTTTGCCTTCAGTCATTAATTATTATATTATACGTATAAAATATCTCTCAGAATCTACGCTGTTAATGGGACTATAGAGGCTTCGTATGGTTTCCTTTGCAAAATAAAGCTAGCAGCATTTCGTTGCCACTAAAATCTGTATAACTTCAACAGGAATCTCTTGGTATTGTAAGTAGCTCCCTGCGAAAATGGTTATATCCATTGATGACTCAGCTACGGACAAACTGTCCGGGTAAAATTCAGAGCAAATCCGAAGGAACGTGAGATCTCTTAGTTAAAAACCGTGTATGGTCATAGTTCAGCAATTATGTTAATAAATTATGACTATTATTACCTAATTTCGCTTGAAAAGCCGTTTATCGCCGAGTTTTCGCCGAAAAGTAGTAAAAAATTAATTTTCGCATTTATTCGCTCATATCGGCAAATTTCCCATTTATTCGCATCTATTTCGTAAATACGAAAATCACGTGTCCCTAGCAATGATTTATAAGCGGTATGAAAGATTTCTGATAGAATGATCGTGATTTCTGTTCAGCGTGAAAGATTTAGGCATAAATAATTGTGATCTCTTGCTGATTGTGGAAGATTTGAGAATAAATTACAAGAATGCCCCATAGCCTTGATTTGTTAGCACTAAAAGGCTTAGTTCTAGAGCCTTAGATTTTGACGGGTCCCCATGTCAATGTATAATTGCATCTTAAAATCAGTCAGCATCCAATAATTCTATGATAGTTGCTGACTGAGAGGTACAGTAAAACCTCGATAATCCAGATAAAATTTATGGACATTATTTTTATTTAATGTTTACATTAGATAATTTTTCACTATGATAGCAAGAACGTAATTATAAGTATGCCAAATATTCGCTTTTCAGTTTGATTCAATGTACAGTTCCTGCACAGATTGTGCAATAAATTAGGGTAATAAAATGCGTTTTGTTGAGTTTAAGAAAGCTTTACTAGAGTGTCACAGGGCGTTGACGTGGATTGACTCAGAAAAGTTATGTCTATATTTTTTAATGATATGCAAATAATACTATGTAATTTCATTACAAAACATAGTTTTTATCGCAATAAACGGTAAATCTGCTTAGCTAAGGATTTTATTTTGCTTATTACCCGGATTATCCAGATTGCCTATGGTCCCAGTTAGTCCGGATAAACAAGGTTTTACTGTAAGTTTAAAACTTGATTTTGAAGGTTTAGGCTGTGTGCACACGGAGCAACTCAAAAGACTGTAAATGCCGACTCTCTATCATATATACAATGGAAAAAAAACCAAATCTATAATTGAAAATACTCCAAAAGCGTAATTATAATTATTTATTCATGGTCATTATCAACTGGTTACAAACTCGTCCGACGAGTTTGTAACCAGTTGCGCCGTGTGCGTGACTCCATTCAATTACATAGATTACGACTCATCACGGACTGGTTTGTGACTGGAGTCAGCTATCAGTTTCTTTTGAGTTGCTCCGTGTGCAGACGGCCAAAGTCTTTGCTGGAAAACTAGTTACAGATCAAACTAAATTATTTTCCGAACTTTTGGGCTTTTTTACATTTTTTTCTTCTTTTACTCTATTTTTGGTATAGCACAGTTTGGTTTTTCTTTTACACCTACCTCTGAAGAGAAAAGACCTGGGACCTGTTTCAAGGTTGCTGCCTCGGGGAAGTCGATTCTCGGAATGAGGGGTCGGGAATAATTAACACCCCAGGAGAAGTATATATCGCTCTTTAGACAAAAATTGAAGGAAGACGAGTATTACAAGATTTCTCTCAAAAACCTGAAGCTGAACATTGAAACTGTGCCAGAACTCTTAATCACGTCAGCTGAAATTTCTATTTATGACATTTTAAACGTATGCCTCTTTAAACTTATTAATAACATGCTAGTTGGTACTCGTCAACACATGATGGGTAGATAGTAAATAAATGTACTAAGACACAAATTATACTCAGCACATCATTGCCAAATGTTGAGAATCATAATAATGCGCAGAAACATATTAATATGTTTAAGCGGCCTCGTGCTTAGTGAGTATCTAAAGCCAGATTTAAAAATGTCACTGAGCAAGCGCAGAAAGCAATTAAACAGCGCGAAATAAACAATTTCCATCAGGTTTAATCTTATATTTCACAAACATGCTTATCATAAAAATAAAAATGGGAGAGAGTAATCTAGAGAGACTCCTCGGAATAAACGTGTTTATCATTAAAACATGTCACTGAGCATGCGCATAAATCAATTTTGAATTGTAAATTATCACTAATTAATAGAAATTACGGTTACAAAAACCAAATTTGACAAATCTACAGATTACAATCTTTCGTTTAAGACCAAAATGAAGTAAATTGATGAAGTAGTTTTCTCATTTTTTTTTCATTTAAAATAATAAGTGTGGACAATTATATTAATAAGTAATGCAAACATAAAACAAATGGACTTCAAGAAAACAGACGTCACTATGAATAAATAATTATAATTACGCTTTTAGAGTTTTTTTCAATTATACATTTGGTTTTTTTTTTCATTGCATATATGATAGAGAATCGGCATTTACAGTGTTTGGATTTATTTAAGGCGTTTCTTATAGACTTAGTTTTGAAAATTTAAATTAAGTTGATATTTTGCTCCTGTGAAAATTTTGAGGTTAATTCCTAAATTTAAACTAAATTTTCCAGAAATCAAATAATTTATAAATAATTTATAAAGGTAGATAAGACATAAGAAATAAATTAGAACTTCCTTCTCGTCCATTAAAATTAAATCCCAGTTTACTCTGAATATTATGAATTTTGAAATCGGTTTCAAAAACAAAATTATCTAAAAATGCATTTTCAATATTTTTGTCATGTAAGTACTGTGAATTTTAGTCAATATTTACATTTATATTCAGTACTGGCATATTCAGTACTGTAACGCCTTTATGTAAGGCGTTTCTTATAGACTTAGTTTTAAAAATTTAAATTATGTTGGTATTTTGCTCCTGTGAAAAATTTGAGGTTAATTCCTAAAATTAAACTAAATTTTCCAGAAATCAAATAATTTATAAATAATTTATAAAGGTAAATAAGACATAAGAAATAAATTAGAACTTCCATAAGAAATAAATTAGAAATAAATTAGAACATCAAATTGTAGGAGCACTGCCAAACATATGAAGGTTATTTTTACTACCTCTCCTTACGTAAAAAGTGATAGCAAAAAATGATACATCTCTAGAGTTATTTTCCCCAATTTCTCCCTCTGAATGTTGGAATAGAACTGCACTTTAAAATGTTATGATGACTATTACACTAATGACCTCTACTATTGGAAAATGACATACACTTTTACAGATTTCTTTAACACATAATAGAATTTTAAAATTTTCCGCAGTTTGAATTTGAAAAAGTGTCATCAAACTCCAATTTCCTCTGTCAAATAGAAGTTTTTCGTAATTTTTTCCTAATCTCATAACTTGGTTTTCGTAGCCATATTTTTTGCTAGTTCAACAGTTTAGCAAAAAAGTAGAGAGATGTTTTGTTAGTTGCAAACTTAAAACACGAAAAATAAACATAATAAATCAACATTTAAAATTCTTTTATTATAGAGCAAATCCTGGTGAATAATATTTCAATTCGCATAGAGTTAAAAATTTCCTTTCAGTTATTAGCAGTAGAAGTGTATTTCCCTCCATGTGTCTTTTGTAAACTTTTCCTTTTCTTTGGCTAAACCATTAACAATAGGCAGGAAAGGCAATCTTAGACAGCTGTTACTTGAGGCCGGTGTCGTTGTTTGGCGACAATCCCCTCCTCTCCACATTCTGGGCCTTGACCAAAGGAAGGGGGTGAGATCTCATTGACCTTCACTTTTTATCACTTTTGCCCATCACTCATCAAAAATGAACCCTTTCTTCAGTGACTGGTCTTCCAGGGATCTTCTCCTGGGAGAATACCAGTACTTTTTGGCACAGTAAAATTAATGAGCGTTAACGAAATCCATTTTAAGGGGTCATGAGGTTTTTAAAACTCAAAATTTTGTATAATTCCCGAAATCTCATCGTTGATTATCGCAATATATATATATATATATATTTGTATATATATATATATATATATATATATATATATATATATATAAATATATATATATATATATATATACACACTGGTGTAAGAAATTAAGAGAATTTGCAGACTTGGTCGATTATCTCTAGAACTACTGTGCCGATTTTAATGAAATTTGATATGTACATACATTAATACAATACAAAACAAATAACCTATTACCTATAGTACTACCTGGATTATCCGGATTATCTATGGTTCCAGTTAGTCCGGATAATCGAGGTTTTATTGTATTCCCAAATGACTCTTAACACTGTTTACTAGTTAACACACTCTTGGTCACCTCTGCTAGAAACGGCGCCATTTTTGTTCTCTTGTGACAGAGTTTGCAGCTGCAGTTGACAGGTGGTAAATATACATAATTATAAGTATAAATTGGGGTAATTCTAAACTTGTATAGTTTATTTACATACCTACATACAATAAGGATCACAAATATTTTAATTTTCAGGCTCTTTTACGCCAGAAGTATGGAACCAGCATAGTAACTTCGATGCCCGCACTACGTATCATATTGAAGGTTGGCTTCATGCCTTAAACGGTGCAGTTGGAAAATCGCATGTTAATATTTATGAATTCATAAATCAAGTAAAAATCCAACATGAGAACTCTGAGAATCAAATGGCATTATTGGATGTAGACAATAAACCACCTAGAGTGAAAAAACATTTGAAAAGTAATGAAAAAGTAAAGTGACTATATTAACGAAGAAATGACACTGCAAGCATTTATATCTGCTGTTGGTTATTGTTTTGCATAGTATTATTTATTATAGTAATAAAACATGCTTTAATTCTAATGTTAACCGTTAAAGCACCTATTTTCAGAAATATATTTGTTTTGTTCTTAATATTCGGAATTCGGGCTTTCGGTGAATTCCGGTTAATTCGGAATTCGGGCTTTCGGTGAGTCACCTGTTTGGTCAGTACTCACAGAATGTTTCCATTTCCTGTAGTGGACGTAGGAACTTGCTTCGACATGAACTGTTATCTTTTCAAAGACAGACATAAAGGGAATGGGGAGGGGGTAAGAGACAAACGATTTTCTCCCAAGGTCAAAGTACCAGGGGATTTCTTCCTGTACCAGCCCCGGGGGAAAATATCCATCTCAGTTGGGAATATAAGCCACATTTTCGGAAATGGCAGTGTAACAGCATTTCCCCCAGCCTTCCTGAATAGGTGAACGACCGAGTTCCCGTAAAATCTTATTTTATTGCGATTATCTTTAAAAGATTTTGGGAGGAAACTAAAATAGTTTACTCTGAGTAAAGTAACCCTAAACTATTTCTCTCTCTCGCTGCAACAGGTGGGTATGTGAGGCAGTTTTCAGTTGCTGTACATGCCTTGAGTATTTTACGCTCTGTAAGAGTGCTTTTGTATTTACGGCAAAGATCATTAATTCATCTATACAGACTGTAATATCTTCATCGCTGGAGGTAAGTTCTTTATCATATAAATCATTTTAATAATAGCATGTCTCATTTAGTGACAACATTTTTATTTATTTATTTTTTTTAATTTCCCTTTTGCATACCTTGAATATCTGGCAAGACTGGAATCAGTGGGCATTCCAATGAGAGTGTGGCGAAAGTAGAATACAGTCGAACCCCGTTATAACTAACTTCAAGGGACCAAAGGTTTTGTTCGCTATATCCAAACCGTTAAGAAAAATGTTAGAGTTCACAAAATGCATAACTCATTAGTTGAAAAAAAAAATGATAAAATCTATTAAAAATTATCATTAATGATTCACTGTTTCGATACAGAAATAATCGGTAATCTTCTGCTGACGTGATGCCGATTTCAAAAACATTTTATGAATTTCTTTGTTCAATACATCAAATGACTCCAACACTCTTTCTTCCACTGTTTTTGATGACAAAAACTTATTAATTACACTCATCGCTGCTGTAGTATCTGAGATGGTGGGGATTTCGTCATTTATGAGCTCCTCTTCATCAGCATCAGATGCAGAATCTTCGATTTCAGAATGATTCGTTGTAATTTCTTCCCCGGTGTCTTCATCAGTCGGATTTTCTCATCTAATGACTTCATCATAACGTTTCTAGCAACTGCATGTCACAATCTGTTAATGCTGAAATTTTGTGCTTTTCTATCCATATCGCGATAAGTAAATCTTCATCATCTTGTTCTACAACATTCTTTGCTTCTTCAACATTCGTTGTAGCTTCAGCATTCTTAAAAAGTAAAAAAAAAAAATCAGTAGCCGACTGAAAAAAAGGTTCGTTATAGCCGATTCTTAACATTTCGGAGGTTCGCTATAAAAGGATAAATTAGCATTAAATACAATAGGATAACGGCGGGACCAAAATTTTCGTTCGCTATATCCGGGAGTTCGTTATATACTGGGTTCGCTATAACGGGGTTCGACTGTATTTTGCTACAGATAAAAGGGGGGGTTGCAGAAAATTAACATTGAAATTATCTTCTCTCGGTACTTCTCGGTTAAAGGGCCACGCCAGTCGTAATTGTGCGCCCAATCGCCAAATGCTGTAAAATGAGAATAAGCTGGTGAACATCGACGCAATAATTTAAAGAATCACCTAGTGGCTTACTAAATTGAATATGGCGACGATTGCATGAGAAAATGCAAATGTTTATGGCAATGATAAATGAAATCGACAGCTTTATGCGTAATCTGAAATGAATGTGGCAAAATCCATTTTGTTTTTTTCTTATTTCCGAATTTCTGTATTAGTTGCATTTATTTTACACTTAATAAAACAGTCATTCTTTTATCAAATCCAAAATTTTTTCAATATCTAGTTAGATTTTCCGCAACATTTGGGTTTTGCGCCAAGTGGCGCCCGTTAACTGATAAGTAAACCTTTTATCTGCCAATTTGCAGCCTTCTATAAGGTGTTTTCCTTACTCACAGATAAGCAGTTATCAGTAGATCAGTTTGTTATGTTAGGGTGAGTTCCATGTAATTTTATCATCTCCAAGCAGCCTGAATATCTCTATAATTAGTGGAAGATGTTTCTTTTTTGCTCTGACTACACCTTATCGGATATTCGCAAAAATTTGGAGGAATTACGCTTTTGGAACTCTTTTACAGCTATGCCACCCTGAAGAAGCCCATAGAAAACGTGGAACCTAGGTCCATGACTGCTTAATACGCTGGAGAGGAATACAGGTAGCCCTCTTACAGCACGGCATCCTACAACACAATTTCGCTCTAACACGATAGGATAAATTGCGGAACCCTCATATAACACTGCAACCGGTAACACGGTTTCGCTCTAACACGATAAAAAAATTGCGAAAACCTTTTTACAGCACTGTACTTCTACAGCACTAGATAGCATGAATTTTGTTTAACACATTTAAAAACTAAATTACCTTAAAATAATGACGGGAAGGAACAATGAACTATAGTGGCTTTACATGAAAATGTATAAACAAATTATAATTTATTCATTTATAACTCTATAAAATTGCAAGAAGGCCTAAGCTTAGCGGATAATCTTGAATCATTTTTCCTGAGTGCCGAACCTTCCGCTGAAAGAAGCCGAAAATTCTAAAGGGAGCTGCAAAATTGTCTATCTCCATACCGTGACATCTACAATGACCTAGTAAGAACCTGGAAACAAACCAAAATTGCTGATTTTTTAAAGACGCTAGAGGGTGCAAAATATCTAAATGAAGAAAGGTTCTGAAACTCTCAAAGTGATATCGTTCAACCGAAAAAACGTTCTCGTTTTATTGTACTGAGCAGTGATGAGGAAGAAATTTATTAAATTAAGGTCGCATTAAATGAAAATAATATTTTTTGTTTCTTTTCGTTTTGTGTTATACATACATTTATATTTTTAATAAAAATTAAGTTGCTTATATGGAATTTTTTAAAAAAAGTTTGTTTTTAATAATAATTTTTAAAAGTTTGTTTTAAAGTAAGTTTTCGGAATGTAACCCCCCTTCTTTGTACTGCCTCTGGGTCTCATATAACACAGTTTCACACAACACGGCATTTTCTATTAACCTATCTACCGTGTTATTCCAGGCTTACTTGTATATTTGTATAAGTGACACTCTTATGAAGGTGCATTCATTACTATTTTTCAGCTTCAAGCAATCTAAAGTTTACGCCACTTCGTGGAAAATATTAGTTCATTCGTAATATGGGTTTGATTGATTGAACCCTGTCAGTCACTTCTTAAAATTTAGAGTATTTCCGCTTTTAGAATTATTTTTCCTGTGGTGTACTTGTCTATTATGCCGTGACCACAACAAAGTCGAAACATAGTATAGTCATATTTTACAAGACATTTGAGTATGATGTCTATCACTTCAAAATTAAAATTGTTACATGAAAACAAAAAATTGAAATGAAAAGGATATTTTGAAAAACATCCACAAATCAAATTTTTCAAGTGAAAAAAATGAAAAAAAAGGAATAAAGAAAAAAAATGCAGATTTTAAAAGCATGATTTGGCAATCTGTGATTAAAAGAAATATTGAGAGGTAAATTCCCCATTGTTTTACATTGGGACTAACGATCTGCAGTCATTTTGCAGAAACCATACGATGCCCCTTACAAAACAATTAAGCTTTATCAAATAATTGACGAGTTTTTGAGAATGACATTGTGATTTTAGACTGATTTTGTTTATCCTGAGCTCTTCTTTTGCTACTCCAGCTTAAGGCTACTGTGTACTAACCCTATTGGATTCGCTCACCTCAATGTTAAGCTATGGAGAAAATGTGTCCAAGGAAAACCTGGGTTTCTAGCAGATTCCTTAGACATATTTTCTCCATAGAGTTAACATTGATGGGAGAGAATCCAATAGGGTTAATACACAGCAGCCTTAAGCTGGAGTAGCAAAAGAAGAGCTCTGGATCCAAGAAATCAAACTTAAAAGACAATGTCATTCACAAAAACGTGTCAACTACTTGATGAAACTTATCGTTTTCTATGGCACATCGTATAGTTTCTGCAAAATGACTGCAAATCGTCAGTACCAATGTAAAAACATCGGGGAATTTACTTCTCAATATTTTTTGATCACAGATTGCCAAATCATGTTTTTAAAATCGGCATTTCTGTTCTTTCTTCCATTTTTCCTTTTTTTGCTTGAAAATAGATTTGTGGATGTTTTACAAAACATACTTTTAACTTCAATTCATTGTTCAGGATGTCTACTAACATGAAAAGTAACGAAAAGTCACGAAATGGGAAAACGGTCACGAAAAGTCATGAAAAGTGACGAAATTGAAAGGAAAGGTCATGAATTTTTTCAATTTTAAAATTTTCGGGCAGGACCCCCCCCCCCTCCCCCCCTCCGAAATTCTGGAGTTTACTGTATTGCATTTTTTAACATTGAAATAAAAGTACTTTTTTAAATGTAAAATTTTTTTAAACTGCATACTTATTCAAAATTTAATTTTTAAATAAAAATTCTAATTTTTTAAATTTTTATTTACTGTCTTAATTTCAATATTTTTGCTCCAAATTGTTTTATACATTTACTGAAAAGTATTTCACAAGTTTGTGCATGGACTTTTAGATTATATAATATTAAATTTTATAATTTTTTAATATTATTATTCAATATTAATATTAAATATTATGTAAGTTTAGTAAATTTTATATTATTTTTAGTTAAAAAATAGTGAAATATCGGGGAGGCTCACTCCAGTTTGAGTTGTTCTTCATCTTGATGTTTTCAGAGCAGTTTAGGAAAGTTCCTCAAATTAAGCAAAATTAACTCAAATTGAACATTGATACAACTATTTTACAATTGCATCAGTGTAGAATTATTGAAAAGATGTTATTTAAATATCATTTACTTTAATGTGGCTTCTGTAGTAACTGTAACAAGTATGAGAATGATTAATTTTTACATCATTCCCTTTCAAGGTGTTTTACATTGCATCAATAAATTTCATGGGTGTTTGAGTCACAATCATATCTGGAATTTGTATAACAGTAACTAGCTGAAAACCCGCGCTTCGCTACGGAGTACATTCAAATTAAATACAACGGTCAATGTATGCAATTAATGCCAATATATATATATATATATATATATATATATATATATATATATATTTATTTATTTATAATAAATGCGACGATCAATGTATACAAATGCCGTAATAAGCGACGGCATAAACTGGTTGGTGCCGTAATAATTTTTTTTTGATAATATCCAATCGTCTGCTGCATTAGAAAGAGAAAAAAATATTTTTTTTGTCTATTTAGTTGTTACGCACGTGACGATAAATTTATTGAAAGTACCAGAAAAAGAAATCACGTGATCAGCATTTAATAAATTAAATTCTAAAAATTAATCTTTAAAAATTCACCAAAAATCAGGAAATGGAGGTAAAAATTCGAAAAAAGTTTCATTTTGGAGGAATTTTTATGATCTTTCTCGTGATATAAATTTTATAACCCTCAATGCATTATTTTAAATGCAAACGTAAAAAAAGTTTAAAAAACAGCTTAAAATTTTAATTTAAAAAAATCTAAGAAGAATTTTTGAAAAATCTTTCTTAGTGCACCCCTACACTATTAGAAGAATCGCCATGCAAAATGTCAGCCCTTTTAGGTCCAGCGGTTTGGTCTGTCCGTTGTATGTCAGTCAGTCAGTCAGTCAGTGAATGAATGAGTCAGTTACGGAACTGTTTTATATATATAGATAAAACTAGTAAGTGTAGCATGGTTGTAATACCATCTTTTTAAAAATAAGGTTTTCCTGATAAGAACTTAAATAATAAGCTGAATATAGTTGAAAGACTAGCCGGGGGGGGGGGAGAGACTATTTCATTTAAACATTAGTATGTACTTCAATTGTCATGAAATTTTATTTTTAAGGTCATGGAAAGTGATGAAATTGACTTTCTCAAAAGTAGTAGACACCCTGTTGTTTTCATGTAAGAATTTTAATTTTGAAGTGATAGACATCTATTATGTTTAAGTTGCTAAGCCGATTCTTTGGGAAATCCGGGAGAGAAAATCACTGCATCCATTTACTTCATTTTGGTCTTAAACTAAAGACTTTAATCTATAGATGTGTCAAATTTGGTTTTTGTAACCGCAATCTATATATATATAAAACGCGTAGGTATGCGGCACAAAAATCGACGATATTTCTACACTCTGAATGGCAACAGCTGCAACTACCAGATGTAAACATTAGCGGCCGTCCGCAATTTGCAACCGCGTGTCAACATGGATTTCAGCACTGAAATCAGGAATGATCGAAAACGAGCTGCACGATCAAGTGAAAATTGGGAACAGTCTCAAGAAAGAAAGCGAAGAAGAAATAATTCATTAAGAGAGAGCATAAATGATCGCGAGGTTAGGTTTAACCGTCGCCGGCATTGCAACCGATAGCCAGTAATAGTTAATTTTCTACACTTTTTTTAGTACTTGCTGAATTTTTACTCCATTTTTTATAAGTGAAAAAAATTTTCCAACAATTTATTATTTGATATACATACAAAGAGTGATGTAATACACACTGTATTTCAGTACTTGCTGAATTTTTACTCCATTTTATAAGTGAAGAAATTTTTCCAACAATTTATTACTTGATATACATAGAAAGAGTGATGTAATCCACACTGTATTTCAGTACTTGCGGAATGTTTAACTTCATTTTTTAAGGGAAAAAAATTTCGCCAACAATTTCTTATTTAATGTAATGATAAAGTGTAGATATCTTAATTTTAAAAAATTGTACATAGAGGGATGTAATTTTTAAAATTATTGGTGTTGGGTTTCTCAGTCTTATCTTTGACTCTGATCTGAGGTAAGGGAAATTCACATTTTTTAATCACGATGTTTTAGAATCATCCTTATAGAGAATTTAGCAATGATTATAAATTTTTGTCTGAGCTTCCACTATCCCCTAACAACGTATATTTATGATGACAAGTAATGGTAACATTCCTTACATATGTTACTTAAAGTTGAGTTGTTTTACAAATGAAAATATAAAACTAAAAGCGACCATGCTGGTCGCGCAGCGGCTAGTTTCTATTAATTAGCGATAATTTACAATTAAAAAAATTGCTTTCTGCGCATGCTTAGTGACATGTTTACAACTGGTTTTAGATACTCACTAAGCACAATGCCGCATAAACACATTAATTTGTTTTTTGCGCATGCTCAGTGACATGTCTAAATCTGGCATTAGATTCTTTCTAAGCACGAGGCCGCCTAAACACGTTAATTTGTTTATTCCGAGGAATCTCTTTACCTCCCTCCCTGCCATTTTTATTTTTAATTATGTGTGGGAGATATAGAATTAATCTTGGCGGAAATTGTTTATTTCGCGCTTTTGAGTAACCCTTTTTCTTTTTATCGAGTTCAATATTCTTAAAGCTTATGTCTCTCTTTTTAATATTATGATTTTCAACATTCGGCAATCATGTGTTGAGTATAATTTGTGTATTAGTACATTCATTAACTATCCTGCCGTCATGTTTTGACGTGTACCAACTGGTCATACTTTAATGCCTTGTTAAATATGATTATACTGGATATTTAAAAATATTAAAGAATTCTAGCTTTTTATTTTAGCATCTACTTTCAAATGCAGTAAACAGCATTAACCCTTCAGCGGGCGTGCCAATTTTTAGAACACCAGCAGGCGCCTGGGGCACAAAGTGCAACGTCTCTTTCAACCTTGATTATTCCCTTTGTAATAAGCTTTTTTATTCAGATTGAAATTAATAATTCTGCGTATTATGAAAAGATTAAAAATGTTGATAATATTGAGGTATATTTATAATTCAAGGCGAAAGAATGCAGACACAATCGCCTTGTTTCAAAACTGTGCTGTTTATTGGATCTAAGGTCAACTTGAGAATGAATTCCTATTATGCCCAAAACCTAAAAAATAATGAGATTGTCCATCTTCGTGATATGCGGGTACCATGTAATAGCCGCACACTGGATCGACTACATCAGCTCTTGCTTCTGCCGTATTGTAATCCAGTATAATCGAACCCCGTTAGAGCAAACCCGGTATATAACGAACTCACGGATATAACGAACGAAAATTTTGGTCCCGCCTTTTTCCTATTGTGCGTAATTAGTATTGTGTCAATTTAATGTAATCGATTTTAGTCGATTTAATACATTAATGATAATTTTTTCATAGATTTTATCATTTTTAAATACATCATTATTGATTACACATTGCAACTAATGAGTTATACATTTTGTGAACTCTAGCCTTTTTTTAACGGTTCGGATATAGCGAACCACCGGATAAAGCGGTCAAAACCTCTGGTCCGAAGTTCGTTATAACGGTGTAACGTTATAACGACTGTATAATCGCTGGATTACTACGGTCAAATCACGACTAACAATGAATGGAAAAGAATACTATGGTCAGAAAATGACACCTGTGTTAGATAGGGCGTAGCTATAATTAGAAACTGCTTAGAACATTCAAACCTTACATGTAAAAACAAACCATTCAAAATTACGAAAATGTTGCACTTTGTACAGGGCGCGCCCGCTGAAGGGTTGAAAAGATGTGCATTAGTTAATCTGCGAACCTTTCCGTAAAACATTTATAGCAAGGTTAATGAGTTTAATTATCTTCTAATAAATTTTTAGGGATAAATGCGCATTCCTTAAGGGGAGTGGTCACTTTTAAGTACCTTTAAAAGTATCTTTTTTAGACCTATGTTCTATTGTATGTACCTACTCATGATTTTAGCTTGATTGGCATGAAATTTTTTGAGTGACTGCCTAACATACTGTTTATTATATATATATATATATATAATATTTCAAGGTAATTAGAAAAATAAAATTAATTTTTATGCATAAAAAGTTAATTTTTTAAAAAATCGAGCATTTTGCAGTCAACTGCTGTGCGTATTCTGTCAAAATAAATTATTTAGCTACAGTAATAATTGTTTACTGTATGTGATACAATACTTCAGGCAACAAAATCACCAACATTTTTTAACCTTAATATATTTAATTTTTTTAAAGAATTTTTTTATAAGCTTTTACTTAGTATTTTTTGAAATTTCTAATTAAAAAATAGCACGTACTAAAATGTTTTAAAATATTTTAGAATAATGTTGGAGGATATTTTTGCCTGAAGTATTGTAATCACATATAGTAAACAATTTATTATTACTGTACCTTAATAATTTATTTTGACAGAATGCGCACAGCAGTTGACTGCAAAATGCCCAATTAAAAAAATTATTCACTTTTTATGCATAAAAATAATTTTTTTAATTACCTTGAAATATTATATAGATATAATAAACAATATGTTATGCAGTTGCGCAAAAAATTTCATGCAAATCAAGCAAAAATCATGAGTAGTACATACAATCGAACATAGGTCTAAAAAAGATACTTTAAAAGGTACTTAAAAGTTACCACTCCCCTTAAGATATTGTGATGGGAGACAAATATCTCTGATGACTTTTTTGGATGCAAGTCATGGTTGTTCTTAGAATCAGACTGTATCTTAGCAAATTTTCAAACCAGGTAGCCTGTCTACGTGCAAACTGCTGACCTATCTACGTAACATTTGTTATTGGTCTTTAAAATAGGCGATGTTCATAATTAGTGTTCCTAAATTATCTAGAGAGACTGTATACAAAATTTTTGCGTTTTACTGAAATATATGTTTCTAACAGTAGATCGGGCAATGGCAATGGCGCCGAAAAATACATGAAAAATTTATATCTTGGAGAACTAGCTCTTAGAATATTTCTTACAATGCCAGCAACTGTAACCTCGGATTAAATGAGATTTAGTATGTTAAAACTTGTTAAGAATTATTTGAGATCGACATGAGGACAAGAGCTCACATCAAATCTCTGTCTCCTTTCCATTAAGGGGACAGTGGACCTTCAAACCTAACTTTTTTTGTTTTGAATGGATTTGCTTGAAATTTGAATATGTGGTTAGTACCATAGATATGTAAAAGTGGTTAAAATTCAAAGATGAAATATTAATAATATATGAATTATTAATTATCAAAAATTGGCCTTAATTCAAAATGCTCCATGCGCATTTCTTTAGCATATATATGGTAGTTTTCATTTACAGGATACCTTATCAGGAACTAACAATGAAACTTATTGCTTATTTTAAGCATTCATTAAAAATATAAAGAGAAAAATTATAATAGTGAAAACACCCTTTTTATGACTTCAAAATACTCTATAAATCATCTTTTCAAGTACGAAATTTAGAGATTCTGAGCTGCGAAGCATAATTATTTTCAATAATGTTTATTTGATATGCAATTAAGTATATAAAGCTTAAATGTCAAAGCAATACGATAATTAGAAATGCGCCCGGAGCAGTTTGAATATTCGTATGACATGAAAATTTTTATTTTGAGAAAAACACATTTCAAATTATTGCTATTAGTAACCACATAATATCTAAATTAAATACAAATGCCTATAACTAGGAAAGTAATCACAGATATTAAAAATTCTTTTTGCAACACATTCCTACTCGTCCGTAGTTTCACAATTCAATAAAATAAAAAAATCGAATCTTTGGACAAATTTCACAATTTTGGAAGTCCACTGTCCGCTTAAGCATCACACATGGATTTTGGTGAAATCATAGCTAGTTTTGCTAATGATAGAACTAGAAAGGTAAAACTTTAAGTACTCACTAGTTGGTACCTGTCAAAACATGACGGATGGATAGTATGTAAATGTAGTAATACACAAATTATACTCAACACAACATTGCCAAATGTTGAAATGTCATAATATTAGGAAGAGAGAAATGCACTATAAAAAATTACTATTGAACCCAGTAAAAAGAAATGGGTTACACCAACAGCGCGAAATAAACAATTTCCCCCAGGATTAATTTTATAACTCACAAACGTAATCTATATATATAAAACAGTTCCGTAACTGACTCATTCATTCACTGACTGACTGACATACAACGCACAGACCAAACCGCTGGACTTAAAGGGTGGAAATTTTGCATGGCGATTCTTCTAATAGTGTAGGGGTGTACTAAGAAAGATTTTTTCAAAAATTCTTCTTAGATTTTTTAAAATTAAATTTTTAAGCTGTTTTTTAAACTTTTTTTACATTTGCATTTAAAATAATACATTGAGGGTTATAAAATTTATATCACGAGAAAGATCATAAAAATTCCTTCAAAATGAAATTTTTTTCGAATTTTTACCTCGATTTCCTGATTTTTGGTGAATTTTTAAAGATTAATTTTTAGAATTTAATTTATTAAATGCTGATCACGTGATTTCTTTTTCTGGTACTTTCAATAAATTTATCGTCACGTGCGTAACAACTAAATAGACAAAAAAATATTTTTTTTCTCTTTCTAATGCAGCAGACGATTGGATATTATAAAAAAAAAATGCATATCCCTTACGATTTTTTATAAATATATATATATATATATAGATATATATTTTACATCAATTGTATACATTGATCATCGCATTTATTTACAATATTATTATTTTGGCATAAATGCATACTTTGACCGTGGTATTAATGAATGTACCCGTAGCGAAGCGCGGGTTTTCCGCTAGTTAAAGATAAAAATGACAGAGAGAGAAAGATAGAGTGATTCCTCAGTATAAACAAACTAACTTGTGTATGGGGCCTCGTGCTTCGTCAGTACCTAAAGCCAGATTTAAACATGTCACTGAGCATGAGCAGAAACAAATTAATGCGTTTATGCGGTCTCGTGTTTAGTGGGTATCTAAAGCCAGCTTTAACATGTCCGAGTGAGCATGCGTAGAAAGCAATTTTTAATTGTTAAATTATCGCTAATGAATAGAAATTGCGGTTACAAAAACCAAATTTGGGACATGTATAGATTAAAATCTTTCGTTTAAGACGAAAATGATGTAATTGGATGCAGTGGTTTTCTCGCACGGTCTGCCCAGAGAATTGGCCCAGCAACTTAAATATAGAGATATTTATGTTTCTAGAATTAATTTATGTTTCTAGAATTATTTTATGTTTATAGAATTATTATTTTATCCTAAAATTACTGTTTCTGAATATGTAACTTTATGTATTATTTCTTAGTTCTCTCATAGCTTAAAAAAACCCGTTGAGTACAGCTGACACCGATTTCACGTATATAAATGTACAAACTATATATTTTGTAGTATAGCAATAGTAAAATAATTATAAAACATTATTACTGATTACGATTATACCAACTACAAACATTGTCGCCATTAAAAGGTGCGGACCATAAATTTGCCAAGGGCAACTCTGGTTTCGAACTGGCTTAAATTTTTTTCACAAAATTGTACAAAATAAAAATAAAACTAGTTGGTACCCGTCAAAGCACGACGGCTAGATAGTAAATAAATGTACTAATACACAAATTATACTCAACGCATCATTGCCAAATGTTGAAAATCATAACAATGAGCAGAAACACATTAAAGTTTTTAAGCGGCCTCGTGCTCAGTGAGTATCTAAAGACAGATTTAAAAATGTCACTGGGCATGCGGAGAAAGCAATCTTTTAGTTGTGAATTATCGCTAATTAAACAGCACGAAATAAACAATTTCCATCAGGTTTAATCTTATATTTCACAAACGTAATTATCATAAAAATAAAAATGGCAGAGAGAGATCTAGAGAGACTCCTCGGCATTGAAACATGTCACTGAGCATGCGCAGAAACAGTGAGTTTCTAAAGCCCGATTGAAACATGCCGCTGAGCATGCTCAGAAAACAATTTTTAATTATAAATTATAGCTCATTAATAAAAATTGCGGCTACAAAAACCAAATTTGACAAATCTACAGATTACAATCTTTCGTTTAAGACCAAAATGAAGTAAATTGATGCAGTAGTTTTCTCTCTCGGACTGCCCAAAAAGTCGGCTTAGCAATATATAGATTATCAATTAGTTCATTGTTTATATTCAGGATTTGATGTTACATATTTCGAAGCATCACTTTGCATCCTAATGTTTGAAACACAACTACTAATAATGAGGTGTATTTTTTTGTATTAAGGTGTTGCATCAGTTGTCATATCGTAGATCTGCAGTTCCAATGTTAAGGAAGGGGAAATTTTTCTCTTACTATATTTTTTATCAGAGTTCATCAAAATTGTCGATTAAATAAACATAGCAATTTTTTTTTTTTAAATTTAAACTTTCCTGGACTTGATTTTTTTTACAAGGCAATGGAGGTTTAGCATGAAAATTTGCACATGGAGATGGACTCAGCGTCCTTCACCCCCTTGGCGATCTAAACGTCACTGGTTCCATGCCCATCGCTGACAAATCCACCGCCGTGTACATTAATTGCGGCTGGTGCACGAAAAATCTGTCGTGACTGCAATGTCCTCCAAGTTCTCAAATTTACCTCTGGAGGTGCGGAGTCAAGTGTCCCTGTCTCGTCACTTAACTCTGTTCAAAATTACGGGACGGGTTCTTAGCCAAGTCAGACCCTTGCGGTACTAATTAAAACCGGAGTCCCCCCCCCCCTCAAGACAATAGCCTATATAGGATTTGATCTCATGTTGCTGTTGGCCAAAGGACATAAGCAAAAACAACATAATTACTCTAAAAAAACAAAAGAAGGTGGTCTGATTTAATTCTATAACTCTTTGTTCTCTCGCTTGAATTCAGTGGCTCTTCTACTTGCAAAAGGATGTTGAGTATAATACTATGTATTTATTTTTCAATTCCTACTATTAGTTCACATTCTCCCTATATATATCTTGTTCAAATTTTCAATCGTTAATAAAATACTTTTTATTCATCCACTCAAGTTCAAATACATTTTTTTCAACTTGTAGTGGATGACACTTGATGTTAATACAGTTTTTTCAAATATTAATTCATTAATTAAATTTAATGAATATCGATTAATAATAATCGATTAAATTAATTTAATAATAATCGATTAAATTTAATTAAATTAAATCGATTTTAGTTTTAGACCTAGGGCGTCTCCTGCTCTTGAATAGTAATTTCCCTGTTGTTACTCTGTAAACGGTAGCACTGCGGTAGCGCGGTCTCCTCCGGTCCTGTAGGTTGCGGGATAATTCCCCAACCTGACGAACTTTTTCTCTCTCCCCCCCCCCCCCCCCCCCTCCTTTATCTCGCACAGTAGGCAAGGTTCTGGCAGGCAATCCTTTTTTTCAATTCCTACTATTAGTTCACACTCAAATTTTTCTTTGTTGACCTAAGTAGGAATTGACTTTAAAAAATTTTGTTTTTATATTACTTGTTATCCATAATGATATACTGTGGACATGTTTGATTTTGAGATTTACAGTCTTGTAAATTTTACCATATGATATATTAGAAAACATAAAAAAATATTTCACTTAGTCTCTTCTAACGAAACTACTGCGGGTTATTAACGTAGGATTACTTATCGTTGCTTACCTCTTTTTTTTACGCATTTTGGTATTTTTCTGTTTAATTATTTACTGCTACTGGGTTTAGCGCGCTGCCAAAATTATTACTCGAGACGCCGGACAATTTTTTTGTCACCGCGGGACCGATATTGAGGAACGCAATCGTACGTTAAAAAGTGTTTTATTCAATATGAAGAGTTTTTCAGCATCACCTACTTACAAGCGCTTCATTTATCATTCTTTTAAAACGTAATCTCAAACATCTATATATTTAAGTTGCTAAGCCGACTTTTTGGGCAGTCCGTGAGAGAAAACTACTGCACCAATTTACTTCATTTTGGTCTTAAACGAAAGATTATAATCTGTAGATTTGTCAAATTTTGTTTTTGTAACCGCAATTTTTATTAATTTGTGATAATTTGCAATTAAAAATTGATTTATGCGCATGCTCAGTGGCATGTTTAAATCTGCCTTTAGAAACTCACTGTTTCTGCACATGTTCAGTGACATGTTTTAATGATGAACACATTTATTCCGAGGAGTCTATCTAGATCTCTCTCTGCCATTTTTATTTTTATAATAATTATGTTTATGAAATATCATTAAACCTCGTGGAATATGTTTATTTCGCACTGTTTAATGAGTGATAATTTATAAGTAAAAAATTGCTTTCTGCGCATTCTCAGTGACATTTCTAAATCTGGCGTTAGATACTCACTGCGCACGAGGCCGCTTAAACACATTAATTAGTTTCTGCGCATTATTATGATTTTCAGCATTTGGCAATGTTGTGTTGAGTATAATTTGTGTATTAGTACATTTATTTACTATCTAGCCGTCATGTTTTGACGGGTACCAACTAGTCTATGATTATTGTTGTTGCTCCTAATGCCCCCTGGTGGAAGTTCCAAACCAGTTTCGTAGATGCTTCGGGCTGAGTAGTACAGCTCCGGTTTATAATAGCACCACAAGAGTCGGGAGTCCGACTTGACTAGGTGTAGCCACAATTTTGACCCAGCATCCCCCAGAGGTGACACAGGGGGGGATCGTACCTTCTTTACCCACTGACCTCATAGAAGGACTTTTCGGTCTATGGATTTAACGTGAAATACAATACAGGATTTGATCCGAGCACATTCAGTACCGAAAGCCGACGCGTTACCGATAGACTACCTCGGGCCCATATGCTTATTGTACACTCCATTTTGGGATCACTAACAATACAAACAAGAAATTATCTTCATTTTTCAATTCCTACTCTTAGTTCACACTCTCCCTTTATATATCTTGTTCAAATTTTCAATCGTTAATAAAATGCTTTTTATTCATCCACTCAAGTTCAAATACATTTTTTTAAACTTGTAGTGGATGTCACTTGATGTTAATACAGTTTTTACAAATATTAATTCATTAATTAAATTTAATTAATTAATTTTAGTTTTATATGGGAGAAAAAATTTTCTCTTATATTAGCAGGATATAAATTTAGGAATAAATACCGTCTATTTTGCCACTTAATATTGTGATTCTGTCATATGTATGTACATATTTATATTAATTGTAATTATTTAATAAAAAGTAACTAAAATAAATTTTTTCTTTGTTGACTTAAGTAGGAATTGACTTTGAATTTTTTTTATTTTTTATATTACTTGTTTTAAGGCAAACAGAACCAGTGTGTGTATAATGTTAGTCAGTGGCGCACCCAGGATTTTCTCTTGGTGGGGGGGTGCCGAGATGAATGGATAAAAATATTTATAATGCATGGGAGGGGGGTCGAGATGACCGAATAAAAATATTTATAATGCAAAATCAATATTTCTACTTCTTTGGGGGGGGGGGCAGGGCCCCCTGGGCCCCCCCCCTGGGTGCGCCACTGATGTTAGTATGCTTCATAGATTAAAATAGCACTTTGCTTGTAGACGCAAAGTGTTTGAAACCATTGCCATTTCTTGAATAATCCCTCATGTTGTTGTGGCGATCCATGAATATGACGTCTGATTACGCAGAATGTGTTTCTTCCCAAATGCGGAGCAAAGAGCCGTTGGCGGAAGAACTGCGGTCCTGCCTTGGCTATGAGATGTGCGCCAACACGAATATAAGAACGATACAGGAGCAGTCCAGGCGCTTCTCGCTTCCTAGTTATTTGGCATGAAGCTATAAGAAGGAGCGCGTAAGCTTGAATGGGGAATTCCTCGAAAAAATGGACCGATTATGGTAACTCACCGGCAGATGGCGCGACATGCAATAGGGCGGATTTTTCATTGCGTTGTATGGACGCGGGGTTTTTAAAATCGTTTAACAAATTTTAATATTAATATATATATATATATATATATATATATATATATATATATATATATAAACTAAAAATAATATAAACTCAACTAAGGAGCAACAGTCCGTTGTGGACCAAGGCCGCCTGTGCCCATCTCCGCTTTCTTGACCGTGGGCTTGATGTGCCATACAGCAGTACCGGTCCGTGGATCAAATGGTACCGGGCCGCCCAAGGAACATTAAATTATCTTCATTTTATTTACTGGGGTGTATTTCTCTCGGGTTAGTGCGACTTTGTCAGGTTTATGCTAATTTATAACTTTGTAACAGAAAAAATCGTGTAATTATTTTAAATTAGTTTATTGTTTTTTAAACATTTCGAGATTATGACTTAAAATTGCAGTCATAGCCCTCCTCACCGGGCAGCGGTAAAATTATCAAACGTTAACCGGTCCGCGGCGATTTATAGGTTGGGGAGTACTGCCATACAGCATATGTCTTAGTCAGGGGGTCAACCTGACGTAGGGCCTCCAGAGTTTAGTTCACAAGGATGCTTGGTACTCATTTTATCCACCCACTCAAGGGATGAAAGGGTGAGTCGACCTTGCCCAGTCGCAGGATCAAACCCTGGACATGTGGTGTGGCAACTCTCTCTCTCTCTCTCTCTCTCTCTCTCTATATATATATATATATATATATATATGTGTGTGTGTGTGTGTGTGTGTGTGTGATATAATACCTAAAGGACTGAAATTTTGCATGGAGATTCTTCTTATAGTGTAAGGTTGCACTAAGGGAGATTAAAAGAAAAAACTCTTCTTACATTTTTTAAAATTAATTTTTTAAGCTGTTTTTGAAACATTCTTTAAAGTTTGCATTTAAAATAATAATTGGAGGGTTATAAAATTTATATCACGAGAAAGATCATAAAAATTCCTTTAAAATGAAATTTTTTCGAATCTTTACCTCCATTTTCTGATTTTTGGTGAATTTTTAAAGATTTATTTTTAGAATTCAATTTATTAAATGCTGATCACTTGGTTTCTTTTCTTTTTGGTGATGCTTTAAATTAATTTATCGCCACGGGCATAACAACGAAATAAATTGACAAAGAAAATATTTTTCCCCCTTGCTAATGCGGCAGATGGATTATACATTATCCATAAAAATATTAAAATACAGTAAAAGAAATGTTCCTCAAACTGTACTACATTAACTGTACTATATTCTTTAGTATGTTCCATTAGATTTAATTCCAGTATTTTCTTCTACATTATTTTGTCTATAAAAATATCCGTTACGATTTTATATATATATATATATATATATATATATATATATATATATATATATATATATATATATGACACGCGTAGGGCTACGCCCGTCATCTTACAAATTATGGCAGTCATGGTATATCCGGTGGTGTAGCAAAAGTAATCCAATCAATGATTGAGCAGGCATCAGTTCAATTTAATCCAGTTTTATTCTTTGTCATAATACCACCTCTCCAGATCTACGCATTTAGTCGTTCGCCATTTATTTTTTTTAGAGCCGCGGCGAAACGCATCTGATAGCATCGACTTCTATCCCACGCTCTAACCAAATTCGCGGGAATCTCCGCGCGCCAACTCTCCTTGGACATGCGCAGAGCCCGAAACAGACATCTTTCAAGGCTAAATAAAATGTAAACGTTCCTCCTCGACCGCAGAACTCAGAGGAGCGCGAAGATTATATAATAAAAAGGGAATTTCCCTTTCCCAATTCGCGTCTTTGAATACGAACAATTAGAGGCGAATTACGCCACGAATATAATTTAATTCCCAAGCCCCCTTTAAATTTAGAATAATCATTCTTTTCCCACTAAATCCTTTACACACACACACACACACACACACACACACACACATATATATATATATATATATATATATATATATATATATATATATATATATATATATATATATTGGCATTAATTGCATACATTGACCGTTGTAATTTGAATGTACTCAGTAGCGAAGTACGGGTTTTCACCTAGTATTTAATAAATTATTTGTTGTACTAAGTAATCCCTGAGTGACCCTTCCACTTTAAGGGTTTTTTTTCTTTACAGTGTAACTTACGGCAGTTTTTTGTTTTTCTTTACAGTGTAACCTGCACACGACCGAACAGTCAACGCCAGCTCTCTCTGTCATATCAGCTTCCTTACGAGGAGATATATCTTTGTTTGAAATCTACTTAATTCTGAAAATCATCCGAGATGAAGATAATCGTTTTCCTTCTCCTAACGCTGTCGTCGTGCTACGGAAACGAAATAGAATTCCTTAAAAAACATACCCTACAAGGATTTTTTAAACGTCGTTTTACTTGCCTGTCGTTTCTTATGGGATATGCCTACAACAATAGAACCGTAGGCTTGGAATTCAACCGATGCCCATATTTGTCTGATATATTCATCAGCCTAACAGACAATGCCCAGGTTGAGTACAAAAATGACGTAGAAAGACAGCCAAGCTTGTTTGTGACAGATAAATCGACTAGTATGGCAGAAGAGGCCACAGTACCGTACACGCATGTGGGAGAACACAAGAATCTCGCGAAAGAACGCTGCTATCCTGTTTCAGTAAGAGTAGGGGATTTTTTATTTTGCTACATCATCCCCATGATGTATTTTTATGACATATGGTTTAAAACAAATATAGAAATCTATTCTTTGCGGAATCGAAGATTTTGGAACATAATTTTCTCAGGTTTGCGTGTACTTACTACGTGTTTATTTATTCAGCAATTGCCTTTTGTGTTATATTTTCTTAAAATAGCCTCGCCTAAAAAGACCGACAGGATCAAGTATTTCGAAATAAGTTTTTATGAAGAAAGACTGAATTACTCCAACGTATGATGATCGTTCTCATTCTGATATTAAACTAAAAATTAAAGTCTCTCTAACGTTACCTTCAAATTTTTCGAGATTAGACAATGTGTTGTAATCATATATACACTATCTACCAATAAGTATTTGGACACCTGTGATAGAAAAGAAAAACAAAATTGAATCATATTCAACAGTTGGTAGAGCGTCCACGAGAGGCCATTACAGCCTCAACTCTCCGGGGAATACTTTCCATCAAGTCCGGCAAGTCCTTGTATGACGGATAGTGGTATTTTCTTCCACTCGGCTTGGAGAAGGCATGTAGGTTCCTTGACCGATTTCGGACAGTTGCGGCACCCATTAATTCCGAGATCCAACTCATCCCAGAGGTTCTCTATAAGGTTCAGGTCTGGGCTTTGGGCATGCCAGTCCATTCGGTTAACCCCATTGTCACCATACCAATCCATGGTGGACCTCGTAACGTGACAGATAGCGTTGTCGTGCTGGAAGTAACATGGGTCCAACCCATAAAACTGCCACAACGTAGGAAGCACACTGTCATCCAAAATAGTGCTGTAGGTGTCGACGTTGAGCTTACCAGGAAATGGGCAAAGGCTCCCAGTCCATACCAGGAGAAACGCGCCCAGACAATAATTCCACCTCCGCCGAACTTTACTGTGGGCACAATGCATTCCGGCAGGAGGTGTTCTCCAAGCAGACGCCAGACCCAGACCTTGCCATCCGAACGGTAGAGGGTGAATCTTGATTTGTCGCACCAGAGAACCCATTTCCACTGATCTACGGTCCGCATTCGACGTGCTTTGCACGACATTAACCGATCAGCGCTGTGTGATTAAACGCTTGTGGGCGGCAGCACAACCCCGAAAACCAAGCAGATGTGCTTCCTTACGGATGATATTCATCAAAACAACACTCCCGTATGCCTGTTGAAACTCCTGGAGTATGTGGGCCATCGGTTGGGTGTGGTTCTTCCGAATTTCTGTGGGCAGCATCCGTCGGTCTCTATCTCCCAGTTTCGTGGGTCTGCCAACTCGGGGCACATTCTGACAATCACCGCTCACCTTCTACTTCTGAATCACATAGGCCACTGTCGATTTTGGGTAATTCAACTCGCTAGATATGTCCCTTAAGGAGCGGCCATTTCCGTGATACCCGACGATTACACCTTTCTCGAAATCTGATAACTCTGCACTTCGTGGCATCTTTCGTGCGACTGATAACAATGTTGTTTCCTACACGATATTTAACGGCGTAGGGCGTGACGCACATCAGGACCATAGGTATCATCCTATGGTCCAATGTGCATGGGTGTCCAATTACTTATTGGTAGATAGTGTATATATGTGTGTGTGTGTGTGTGTGTTTGTTAACAAGGTACGATGAATGAACTCAAGAACATGATCAGCGTTCTCATTAATGTTCGGGTGCAATGGAAAAGATGTTTTCTAGTCTTAATAATAACTTTTTAATACCATACAGTTGACAATAATCCGAAATATTTTGTCTTGAAATTCATTCAAATAAAGAGGTTTTTCACAAAATGTTTATGTCAGTTACTGCTTACAATAAATAAATAAATATCATTTCATGAACACTACAGATCTGTGGTTCACAACCATTTTTTATTCATAAGATACCCTTTTTCCATGAATTGTGGGGATAAGGGGTGTATTTTCATAAACTGTATTCTTATAATAACAAAATGCTTGTAAATAGTATAGTTACTTTTAAATAAGTGGTAACTGTATATAAATAGACCAATAATGGGAAAGAATGAAATAAAATAAAGACTGAAAAGCTGTATATATATTTGTGTAGCATTTAAAACGATATGATTCGATGAAATCAAATTAATAAATTGCAGATTAAATTTTAAAAAAAGTACATTTCTATACAGATATGTCTCTTTTTCCGTGATTTGCCCTCTCCGTGCCATAAAAATGTTTGTAATCTAGTTAGCATAACATTTTGTAGCGGTAAAGTAAATTGGCGCTAGTGATGGAATGGAAAAACAATGAAATAAAATACTGCCTATATTTGTACGATGAAAAGAAAAATCAAATTTCATTTCATTTTGTCATTTAAAATATGTCTCATTTTCCAGGATTTGCTCTCTTCACGCCAGCAATACCATAATATTTTGTAACGGCAAAGTAAATTAGCTCCAGTAATGGAATGGAAAAAATGTGCCCATATTGGTACGATGAAAAGAAAAATCAAATTCTATTTCACTTTATCATTTAAAATATGTCTCTTCCATGATTTACCCTCTTCATGCCAGCAATATCATAATATTTTGTAACCGTAAAGTAAATTTGCGCCAGTAATGGAATGGAAAAACAATGAAATAAAATAGTGCCCTTATTTGTATGATGAAAAGAAAAATCAAATTTAATTTCCTTTTTTTTTTTTTTTTTTGTCATTTAAAATATGTTTCATTTTCCACGATTTGCTCGCTTCACGCTAGCAATACCATAATATTTTGTAACGGTAAAGTAAACTGGCGCCAGTAATGGAATGGAAAAACAATGAAATTAAATTCTGCCCCTATTTGTACAATGAAAAAAAAAAAAGAAAAAATCAAATTTTATTTCCTTTTATCATTTAAAAAAAGGGAAGGAATTCGCGTTAGTATATTGCAGATTACGTGCCTTTTAATCATTTTATCTTCTAACTAATTTAAATTTTAGTACGATATTTAAGCGGAAGGATGGGGTTGCTTATTAAATACAGTAGTTATGTGCAATTAGGGATTGCAGAACCGGACAAAGTATTCAGAACAAGGTTTCGGTTTTCAATTTTTTTCAGAAATGGGTTACCTGGTATTATTCGGGTTTGAATAACATATGACTCACAAAATATTTATCCTAATATTAATTAAATCAGGCCCGGTGGCGTAGTGGTTAAAATCTTCAAGCTGCCACACCACAGGTCCAATGTTCGACCACTCGACTCGGCAATGTCGACTCATCCTTTCATCCCTTCAGTGGGTCGAAAAATCAGGACCAAGCATGCTTGGGAACTAACTCTGGGGGTTCAGCGTCAGGTCAACACCTTCTCTCAGCGGAAAGCCCATTCGCGCTTCTTTGACGTCACTGATGGAGGCTGAGAAAATTTCGTATGATCAGAGCTTTTTTAGATGTTCATAAAGAGCGGTCGAAATTTATTTTTGCTTACTTAATCAACAATTTTCTAAGCATTAAAATATTAAAAAGATATATATAAAACTCATAAACGGTTTCCATTTTGTCGTAATTAATTTTGCATAGATAGATTGAATGAGGATTTATCAGTTTGCAGCTCCTTAGAAATTCCTTATAAGTTAAATTATAAATCGAAAGCTTGAAGTCATTATATTAATTAAAGACTACATTAAAAGTTAAGCATAAAATTTCCAGTATTTTTAATTTGCACTTCGAAGATTTTTCTTTAAAAAGTTGTAATATGTATATCTTATAAAAAATATATGTTTAGAATAAATAACACATAATCATCATGCATAAAATTTTATTGAAAATACATTTTCATATATCATTTATTTACAATATTTTTTAGGCTAAAAGAAAATATAATTTGCAAAATATTTAGATATCTGCATACAACTAGAGAGAATCATTGAAAATAAACATACTACATTAAGAATTTTTTCTTGTGAATTTAAATTGCCATTTCTTATAAACATACCAGAATCACAAATTGTATTTTAATAATAGCCATGTATCAAAATTTAACATCATTACTTAACGGAAAAGCAATCCAGAAAAGTTAGGTTATATATGTTTGACAGTAAAATATTAAATAGCTAATGAATTATATATTATCCTCATTTGGTAATAATAATTTTTATTGTCATTAAACGTATGGCTTGATTTGTGCATGATGCTGTTCATTAATTTTTAACTTTAAATATCATATATTTCAGTAAAATATTTTATTGCAGTAAAATATTTCCGTTGACAAAAGGTGTTGGTCTGGCACGCGGGCAGAATTTTTGCTTCCTTCCTTTCTCGGCCAACAGGAAGAACTTCCTGTTTCCAAATGCATTTCGCCCGCTTAGCAGATCCATGTGGAGGTTTGCTTGGTCAACGAGACGGACGTTAGCGAGTTCGCTCAAGTTGCTGAGCAAAGAAAATCGAGCGCTCGGTGTGGTCATCTAACACAGCGGTTCTCAACCTGGGGGGCGCGCCCCCATTGGGGGGGGGGGGGGCGTAGAGAAATTTCAGGGGAGGCGTGAGTTTTAAAAAAAGCAAAATAAGAAGTAAAACTAACTGTAATTTACTGTACTCAATTTTGCACTCAGAATGTAACCGTAACATATTTTCGACATACGAACACGAAGACGGTAATTGTCGTACACGATAATTTTTGTAATTGCAAAAACATGATAATTGTCGTACGTCTGGACGTTGAAAGTGACCTGAGGTGTGCTTTGTCATAGTTTAATTCTTTAATTTCATATGTTCTAATAATAATATGTTCTAAATTAAGATATGAGTAGTAATATTAAATTTTATGTATGAAATTATCTATTCTATATTTTCATTTAATAACCAGATTCAGTTTCAAATTCCGATTGTATTACTTGTATTGACCACATATGGTGGTGATGGTGGGAGGGGGGCGGGGCGTGACCTCACATCAGTGTTCAAAGGGGGGCACAGAGCCTGAAAGGTTGAGAACCCCTGATCTAACAGAATATTTGGGATTTTAATCGAACGGGTTGGGTGTGCCAGTGAAAGCCGCATGTTTCATTAACATCAGCAGGATGCTGCTAGAAAGGTAAGTTTATGCTTACAGAACGAATATTTTGGTTGTATCGCAGAGCTACGTTAAGCGGTTGCGATCGTGTTTATTTAAACCGTATGTTGGTAAACGGCATTCGTTTGAATTCTATTTTTAAACAGTTCTGTTTGGGATAAAGCAAGAGCTCTCCTCTGCAAGAAGTTATATATGTTCCAACTCGGACATTAATCCTGATTTGTTTGTTGATTGTTTAGTTTATGTATGAACGTGTTACAGTGATGTATGTTTTTATAAACATATGATCGTTAAAGAGTGAACCTGCTCGTGCAGTGCTCGTTATAGGGAAAGTTTCTATAAACAGGCATTCTATATAACAATACATGTCACATCTAACACCCTCAACTTTGTAAATAATATTTTAAAATTGTCTGTATATACAATTTTTGGTGTAATTGCGGTTATTTTTAATAGTCAGCGTTACTTTAATTGACTTCAGTGTCATTATGATCATTTTGCAATTTTTACGCCCATTTCCACTTTTTTTCAAACACTCAAATTTACTTGAATGAACACAAGCCGTAGAAAAGTCTACATCTGTAAAAAATGTTTTCCAACTTTTGATACAAGATGTAATGCTGAAGAAAAATTTAAAAAACATAAATCACTGTGCTATAAAACCAAACTTGTTCTCATTGAAATGCCCAAAAGTTGTAGCTCAAATTTTGTTAACTTTCAGAACAAACAAAGAGCTCCTTTTGTCATTTATGCAGATTTCGAAGGCATTTTAAAACCCATTTCTGGACCCACACCAAACCCGCAAAATTCTTACGTCAAACCCACGGAGAACCATGAAGTAATGGCTTACGGCTATTATATTAAAGATGTTTCGGATATATATAATGTTTACAGTACTTATGGGGCCAAAAAAGGCTTTGTACAACATTTTTTAAATTCATTAAAACAGGATTTGGAAGTTGTTAGTAAAATTTACAAAATAAATTTACCCATGGAAAAATTAACAGTTGCTCAACAAGATTCCTATGATAATGCAACTGTATGCCACATATGTGGGGAAGGAGGGTTTGATCCGAAAGATCAGATTGAAATGCCTGAAAGTTGCTAATCACAATCACAAAACACAAAAATTTAGAGGCCCTAGTCATACATCATGTAATATTAATTTTAAAAATACCTATTTCGTACCCGTTTTTCAATTCCTACTATTAGTTCACACTCTCTCTATATATATCTTGTTCAAATTTTCAATCGTTAATAAAAGTACTTTTTATTCATCCACTCAAGTTCAAATACATTTTTTTTTAAACTTGCAGTGGATGACACTTCATGTTAATACAGTTTTTCAAATATTAATTCATTAATTAAATTTAATTAATCGATTTTAGTTTTAGACCTAGAGCGTCTCTTGCTCTTGAATAGTAATTTCCCTGTTGTTACTCTGTAAACGGTAGCACTGCGGTAGCGCGGTCTTCTCCCGTCCTGTAGGTTGCGGGATCAATCCCCAACCTGACGAACTTTTTCTCTTTCTTTCCCCCCCTCCTAATCTCGCACAGTAGACAAGGTTCTGGCAGGCAATCCTTTTTTTCAATTCTTACTATTAGTTCACATTCAAATTTTTCTTTGTTGACCTAAGTAGGAATTGACTTTAAAAATGTTTTTTTATATATTACTTGTTATGCATAACTTTGTCACGATACGGCTCCGACTTTATCATTAATGAAATAGACTGCACTGAAGGAGCCATAAATGTTATTCCGGAAACCACAGAGAAATTTATTCCTTTTCAAAAGAGAATATGTGGTATGGAGCTGCCCTTCCTGGATACATTTAGATTTATGCCTTGCAGTCTTGCTAAATTATTCGAAAACTTACCAAAAAATGAATATAAAATAAAACAATTTTATAAAAAAGATGAAAAATTTAATATTTTAACTCGAAAGGGAATTTTTCCATTACGAGTACAGGTAACCCTCCTATAACACGGTAGATAGGTTTCTTGAAAATGCCGTGTTGTGTGAAACCGTGTTATATGACACCCAGAGACAGTTAAAAAAGGGGGGTTACGTTCTGAAAACTTATTAATTTTTTTTAATTCCATACAAACAACTTAATTTTTATTAAAAAATATAAATGTACGTATAGCACAAAACGAAAAGAAACAAAAAAATATTAATTTTATTTAATGCGACTTTAATAAATTTCTTCCTCATCACTGCTCAGTACAATCAAACGAGAACGTTTTTTCGATTGAACGATATCACCTTCACTTTCAGAACCTTTTTCTTCATTTAGATTTTTTGCACCCTCTAGCCTCTTTAAAAAATCTGCAATTTTGGTTTGTTTCCTGGTTCTTACAACGCCATTGTAGATTCACGGTATGGAGATAGACAATTTTGCAGCTCCCTTTTGTATTTTCGGCTTCTTTCAGCGGAAGGGTCTGCATTCAGGAAAAATGATTCAAGATTTTCAGCTAAGCTTAGGCCTACTTGTAATTTTATAGAGTTATAAATGAATAAATTATAATTTGTCTATACATTTTCATATAAAGCCACTATAGTTCATTATTCCTTCCCGTCATTATTTTAAAGTAATTTAGTTTTTAAATGTGTCAAACAAAAATCGTGTTATCTAGTTCTATAGAAGTACAATGTTGTACAAAGGTTTTCGCAATTTTTTTATCGTGTTATAGGTTGCAGTGTTATACGAGGGTTCCCGCAATTTATCTTATCGTGTTAGAGCGAAACCGTATTGTAAGATGCCGTGCTGTAGGAGGGCTACCTGTATATTGTTGGGAATCGTAAATTCCTGTTATATAACTAATCTAACAATTTGCCCGGTAACCACCAGATGGCACTGGGAATAGGCTCTGTGTGTCTGCTTCGTTCACACACACACTTCCTTATCTTTCTCTCTACTAACCAGTTGTATTAATGTTGTCCGTGGTAGTAATATGTTAATAGTCTAAGTTTTGTTTTTGTGTATTAAAGTCATTTAAAATTAGCCATGGTTCTAACTTGGATTCTCAGTTTGCCACATTTCTGAAAAGGAACATAAGTATGCGAGAAAGGTTTGGAAAATGTTAAAAATTAAAGACTTGGTACAATATACGGATATTTATTTAAAAACCGATGTTTTGATTTTAGCTGACATTTTTGAAAACTTTAGTGATATTTGTTTAGACACGTATTCTTTGGATCATGCATGGTACTTTAGTGCTCCAGGTTTAGCATGGTCTACAACAGGGGTTCCCAAACTTATTTGACCTACTGCCCCCTTTTCAGAGAAAAAATTACTCACCGCCCCCCTGACAATGTACCATTCTATGCGAGTACACAGAGATACAAAAACAAATTTTCGGCCTTTTATGTATTTGTTTTTCTACCTATATAAAACATATGTTGCTGTAAATAAGACACCTTCAAGCTTGAAATTATAAAATTATTCATTAAAATCAACCATAGTCACATTCGAATTACACACCAAAAATTAAGATGGCGAAGGACAATAGTCGTTTGTTAAAAATTACAAATAACAGTAAAACTAACGTAAAGATGAACTTGGTGCAATGCAATAAATTTATTTATATTCGGCTCTATTTTAGTCAGAAGCATTCTTAAATCACCGCGATTAGTAATTTGCAGTCGGTTTATTTTTTTTAGTAACAGATTTGTGACCGCACTGAACCCACGTTCCACTAAATGTGATGAAGGAAACGCTATTAAGAATTTTTGTACCACAGCCCATAATCCAGGCTAAAGTGTCGGTATCTCGTTTTGCAGCCAGAACTGTTGATAGCTATGCTTAAATCTAAATTTTAATTCTTCATTTGTTGATACTTCTATCAGTTCTTGTAATTTTACAGATTCCTCTGAGTTTGATGGTATGTATTTGTATGTTCATTTTAATAATATCTTCAAACCGTTGGTCGAAGTCAGAATGGAGAGCCTCCAAGTGCTTACAATCCAAGTGCTTAGATCCTCATCATGTTTTCCTACTGCTGATAAATGTGGAAATTGGCTGAATTCCTCTCTTTCTAAATTTTTTTTGTACAGTAGAAGTTTTGCCACAAAAGCGGAAATCACAGTTTTTGTTTTTATTAAATTCAGCTCATCGCCTTGGAGTTTTTGATTTGCGCCATTGAATTTGCTAAACAAGTCTGTCAAATATGTTATGTCATTTTTGGAATGGATTAAGTTGACTCGTAAATTATCATCTTTGTTTTCTAAGAACTCTAGTACTCAGTCAAAGAGTTTATAAAATCGATCCAAACAGGCACCTTTTGACAGCCAACGAACTTCTGTATGAAGCAGCAAACGATTGAATTCTTCATCGTTTTCAGTGCAAAGTTGTCCAAGCAATCTGTCATTCAATACGTTGCATCTGATTTTGTTGACTGCTTGAACGACATGCAACAATGACCTATGCAGGCGTTCATGCAGAATTTTGGCAACTAAATGTTGACGATGAATCACGCAGTGCACGGCAAATACATTCGGAACGTTTTTTTTTAAATATGCAAGAAAAACTCCTGTCATCGATGGAGCACCATCAGTAGCAACTGACAAGATATTTCTGAGGGGGATTTCTTTTTGGAAGGGATCTTCTTTGAAACACTCTTCCATTGCATGAAATATTGATTCCCCCTTGGTATCAGCTTGGAACTTTTTTACAAATAATAATTCTTGGTATATTTTTTCTTCTTGTGGGAATCGCACGTATGCTAACAGTGAGGCCTCATTTCCCGGCAAATTTGACTCATCAAGTTGAATTGAGAACTGGGATGTTTTTAATACTCACATAATGAGTCTTCAACAACTTGAGCCATTTCATCAATTCTCCTCTGGACTGTAGTATTGCTCAATGGAATTTTCTTTGTGATTTCAGAAGCTGGCTTGTGTAGCATCGTGCGTATTACTTCTGTTATAGCCGGTAGAATTAGTTCTTCCCCAATAGCATGCGGTTTTCCTGATTTAGTATTCATTAGACAAATATTATATGAAGAACGCAACGCATCGTCACAACCTTTGGATTCTACTGAAAAGAGTTTTGCTAATGTAGTCTTTCTCAAAAAATTTTCATTCTTTGCTTTAAAATAAGATAAGGTTTTATTTTTCTTATCAGCACGCACATTTGTCAAATGTTCTAGTAATCTTGATGGCTCATCGCTTCATTTGATAAAACTTTTTGGCAAAACAGGCACATGGGTAATCTGTTGTTTGCAGGTGACGATAGCTGGCATTGTCGTCCTGGAAGTAACAAGGGTTCAACCCGTAAAACTGCCACATCGTAGGGAGCACCTTGTCATCCAAAATAGTGCAGTAGGCGTCGGCGTTGAGCTTACCATGAATTGGGACCAAGGGTTCCCGTCCATACCAGGAGAAACATCCCCAGACCATAATTCCACCTCCGCCAAACTTTACTGTGGGCACAATGCATTCTGACAGGATGCGTTCTCCAGGCAGATGCCAGACCCAGACGCTGCCATCCGAACTGTAGAGGGGTTACCTTGATTAGTCACTCCAGAGAACCCGTTTAAACAGATCTACGGTCCACGTTCGACGTACTATGCACCACATTAACGGAGCAGCGCGGTTGGATTTTACGATCTACGGCTTATGGACGGCAACACGACCATGCAAGTCAAGCAGATGTGCTTCCTTACGGATGGTATTCATTGAAACAACACTCCCGGATGCCTGTTGAAACTCCCGGAGAATGTGGGCCATCGGTTGGGTGCGGTTCTTCCGAATTTCTCTGGATAGCAACTGTCAGTCTCTATCTCCCAGTTTCGCGGGTCTACCGACTCGGGGTACATTCTGACAATCACCGCTCACCTTCCACTTCTGAATCGCAAAGGCCACTGTAGATTTTGGGTAATTCAGCTCGCTAGACATGTCCCTTAACTAACTAACCAATGGCACAACAGTCCATAGATATATGTCTCTTAAGGATCGGCCATATCTGTGATACCCGACGATTACACCTTTCTCGAAATCAGATAACTCTGCACTTCGTGGCCTCTTGCATGCGACTAATGCCAATGTTTTTTCCTACACGGCATTTAACGGCGGAGGGCGTGACGTATATCAGGGCCGCAGATACCGTCATTTGTACGGTCGTCCAAATACTTTTTGTTAGATAGTGTGTGTGTGTATATATATATATATATATATATATATATATATATATATATATATATATATATATATATATATATATATATATATATATATATATATATATATATACTAGCTGTTTACCCGGCGTTGTTCGGGTATTTATTTATCTCAATTTTTTATTACACAGGAAAAGAAATGAATTCTACTTATAGTGTAAAATCTAAGTAATTTTATTTACAGGTATTTAAAAGTATATATATATATATATATATATACAATATATAAATTATAAACTAAAATTACAAATTCATTATAATATTAATTTAACCAAAAATTGTTTAAAACCAACATTTTTAGTTTTTCCTCCTGGAGCAAGAATAAATAAATTCTTGGGTGAACCCATCCTTCAGCAAGAAGCGTAAATTTGTCCGTGCGATCTTAGATCCATTCCTCAGTACTGAATAGATTGCCCCTGTGACTTGTTGATTGTGATCAACAACGCAAGTCTCACTGGAAATTGCAGTCTCTTACAGTTAAAAGGGAGATTTGTCGGAATGAGTGTTATCCGTGGGATAAAAAATGTTTCACCCTCTCCCTTTCCTGTTAAGATTGTTGCTGCAATAATATTGCCCAGCATCTTTACACACAGTTTTGTGCCGTTGCAAAGTTTTGGCAGGTCGAGGTTCCATAGTAAAATAATTGGAGATCCAACTTTAAGTAAAAGACGATGTGGTGGCAACCCAGCCAGATCAAATGAGTTTAGAAACTGTGTTGGGAAATTGATGACTTCATAGGTATATATTACGGTATCGATAGATTTGTATTCATTGACTATGCCTGGTAACATGGAAAACATTCGATTGTTTATTTCTTGTACATCTTCATTTTTAGCAGCAAGCATGGCCCTCTCTCGCAACCACTTCAAATTGGGATAGTTTTGGAAAAAAGTCGGATAGACCGCATCTATATGCTTTATGAATATGTCATCAACCCCTAGCTAAATTATGTTTTAAGAGCCTCTTTCTATTTTTAATATGTAGCTGTATTTAGCTATCCCAAAATTGGGGAATTTTTTTTAATCTCATGCCTTAATAAAAACAAGATATTGTATAAGTGATAAAAATTTTGAGACAGGTTTTAGGTTAAAAATTTCTTGAAAACACATTGATTAGTTAAGAAGATATCCTGTGCGATATTCTACAAAGTCAGATACAGAGAAAAACGGGTTTAATTTTTTTACGGCAACTTAGACAAAATATAATGAAATAAATATAGGAAATACAATATAAATAATTATACCTACAATTGCGGAAAAAAATTATTTTAATGCATGCCCTAATAAATACAACATATTGTAGGAAATGATAAAAATTTTGGTATAGGTTTTAGGTTAAAATTTTCATGAAAAAATATTAATTAGTTAAAGTGATATCTTGCGTGGCGTACAGCAACTTCAAATTGGGATAGTTTTGGAAAACAAAATGAGGAAAAAATTTTGGAAAAATAAAATGAAATAAATATATGAAATACAATACAAATAATTATGCCAATATAAATAATTATAAAATATTTTTCATAAATTTCCTTAAATTGTATGTTGTGTGTAGTATTAGAATAAAACAATTTTTTCAGTTTTAACCGAAAAAAATTGCAAAAAGAATATTATTTACCTATGTGTTGTTACTGTAAAAGTAGGAACTCAGAGTTGAAAAAACTATTCCCTATTTTTTTTCGTATTCAAATAAATCCTGCGAAGACAAGCAATTCAGCGTTTGGTCTCTCGCCTCCGGTCATAAAATTCACCCCTGTAGCAAAGTGCATATATACCTCTAATTATATTTAACAACCTCTCACTGTCCTTGGCCCCACCGGGGATATTTTCCCAAACTGTGTAAATGTGTGTCTATTTTTTTCTTTTTGCATTACCTGTACTCAAAGCCCATATGGTTCGGATATAGTTAAGGCGGTCCAGTTTAAACTTTAAAGAAGATCTATTAGGCCAGTGGTCGGCAAACTCATTAGTCAACAGAGCCAAATGTCAACAGTACAATGATTGAAATTTCTTTTGAGAGCCAAATTTTTTTAAACTCAAACTATATAGGTAGGTGCATTGTTATTAATTTAATTAGGATACTCCAAAGCTGACCTTTTCTAAAAACGTCCTCTATTTGAATGAAGTACGACGGCTGAGGTCTACCCCGTCCAACTCTTCCATGCACACTCGTTTTGTGTACTTATTTCGTTTAGCTCCATTCATTCATCCTCTCTGTATGTCCAAACCATCTGAAGAAAATTCAAGAAATATATAACCAAGAATTCAAGAAATATTAAATCACCAAGAATTCAAGCGTCAGGCTTTTATTCGTTCAAGAGTTCAACACAACTAACTACTTCAATCAACTAACAACGCTTCACGCAAACCGCGAAGCAGCCAGGTGGCGCTACCAGTACAGCAAAAGCAAATATATACAATATAATTTCAATTTGCAACACCATCTCAACCAGTAGCGCACCCAGGATTTTTTCTTGGGGGGGGGGGAGGGGGGAGATGAACGGATAAAAATGTTTATAATGCAAAATCAATATTCATCATGCAATTTCTATTTCTTTGAGGGGGCAGGGCCCCTTGGCCCACCACCTGGGTGCGCCACTGATCTCAACATACCTTCTTCAATCCTCGACACTACATTTTCTTTCACTCCACAGTGCTCCCTAAAATTAACTAATAAACTGTACTTAAAGTTTTATGTCTTAGTTAAACTATAGGTATGTTGAATGAAACTTGATATCTTACTTAATATCGATATTATTTATTGATGAAATTAAATTGTAAATTATCCATAAAATTAAATCATAACAATGACAAACACTAATGTGTACAATGGCCTCGCATCTCCTAGTTCAGGGATGGCGAACCTTTTTCTAACGCGTGTCAAAAAATGTCTTGAAACCGTAGAAATCAAAACCGCATGTCACTTAAATTTTTTTTTTTTCGGTCTTTGGAAGACCTTCGGAAATTAAAAAAATTATCTATATCTATAAAGGAAGAAGTCCTGACTTATATATATATATACATACACGTATCAACGCCCAGCAAAAACTATTGGAGATACAGATATCAAATTTTAGGAGCTTATTACTTTTGTGCTGAAGGTGTCATTTAAGAAGCGATTTTTCAAAATTCGCCCCCCAAGGGGGGGAGGGGGGCAAAACGTGTTTTTTACATATTCCTTTATATTTCAAAGAAGAAAATCGATATCCATAAGATTCTTGCTTTAAAATGTAAGAAACATGAATACCTAAAAACCAATTTCAGGATTTTTCAAAATTTGTCTCCCAAGGGGGAGAGGGGGGCTAAACGTGTTCTTATGTGTTTTATCTATATATATAAAGGAATCAACACCCAGCAAAAACTATTGGAGATACAGATATCAAATTTTAAGAGCTTATTACTTTTGTGCTGAAGGCGTCATTTAAGAAGCGATTTTTCAAAAGTCGCCCCCCAAGGGGGGGAGGGGGGCAAAACGTGTTTTTTACATATTCCTTTATATTTCAAAGAAGAAAATCGATATCCATAAGATTCTTGCTTTAAAATGTAAGAAACATGAATACCTAAAAACCAATTTCAGGATTTTTCAAAATTCGTCTCCCAAGGGGGAGAAGGGGGGGCTAAACGTGTTCTTACGTGTTTTATCTATATATATAAAGGAATCAACACCCAGCAAAAGCTATTGTAGATACAGATATCAAATTTTAAGAGCTTATTACTTTTGTGCTGAAGGCGTCATTTAAGAAGCGATTTTTCAAAAATCGCCCCCCAAGGGGGGGGAGGGGGGCAAAACGTGTTCTTACATATTCTTTCGTATCTCAAAGAAGGAAATTGATGTCCATAAGATTCTTACTTTAAAATGTAAGGAACACGAATACCTTAAATCCAATTTCAGGATTTTTAAAATTTGGCCCCAGGGGACGGGGAGGGGGGCTTAACGTGTTTTTCACGTATTCCTTCATATCTCAAACAAAGAAACAGATATCCATAAGATTCTTGCTTTAAAATGTAAGGAACACGAATACATTAAAACCAATTTCAGGATTTTCAAAATTCGGCCCCATTGGGGGGGGGGGGGGGGAGGGGCAATACGTATTTTTTACATATTACCTCATATCTCAAAGAAAGAAACAGATATCCATAAGATTCTTGCTTTAAAATGTAAGGAATATGAATACCTAAAAACCAATTTAAGGATTTTTCAAAATTCGGCCCCCAAGGGGGTTAGGGGGGCTAAACGTGTTTTTTACATATTCCGTCATATCTCAAAGAAGGAAACAGATATCCATAAGATTCTTGATTTAAAATGTAAGAAACACGATTAAATGTAACAAACACGATCAATGTCACGATTTTTCGACATTCGCTTTAGATTTTGAAAAAATTGCTAGAAACAATCCAATAATTTATATTTCCTATATATCACCATTTTGAACACCAAATTGGTGGTAGGAGAAAAGAGAGAGATCAACCTTAATTAAATGAAGTGTGGAAAGGTGTGTGTGTGTGTGAATTGTATATATTTCGGTTGTTAGTACGTATACATCTAGAGCTCAGGTTAACTCCATTTATTTTTATTATCCTGGGCAACGTCAGGTAATTCTTTGTTTATGAAACCGGCGATTTTCACAAGGGTTTAGGGGGAAGCCCTCAAACTCCTCGAAGGGCCGGGATCCAGTGGGTTATCAAAATTGAAAGAAACATTTTAATGCTGCAATTAGCATGGGGGGGGGGTTATTATAATATGCTGATGGGATGATGACCAGTGGAGAGGGGTATAGATTGCCATAAAATACAAATATACATATCATACAAGTAAGCTTTATTAAGGGTTCACCCGTGCAACGCCGGGTATATAAAGCTAGTACGATATATATTTCAAACAAAAAAAATTTAACTTTTTATCATGGTGTGTTTAAAACTATCAATATCAGAAAGAAAATAAGTACAAAAATTATCGAACTTAATATGGCACTTGTTGTCTTTCGGAAGATAATTTATTTATACGTGGTTTGATATTTATAACTTTTAATCGTACACACGCAGCGGACAAGTCGATGCCGAGGAGATTTCTATTCTTACTTTTAATAAAATTCATTGTCGAAAACAACTGTTCGCAAACGTAGGTTGATCCAAACATTGTCAAAGGAAAGCTTGATAAGTTTTTCCTCGACATTAACGAATTAGGCAACGAGTTCCATTCAGTTAAAATAATATTTTCAGTGCTTGTTGTTAAAATATATTCGTCACAATTTTCCAGATCTTGTAATTTTTTTCTAAGTTTACGTTTAATTCTGCAAATTTATTCCTCCGTACAACACTGTTGTGAAATTCAACAATTTCCGTTTCTAAGTTATCAATTTGAAGCCAATCGAAAGAGGATAATTTAAGTTTTCTCCATTTCACGAAATTGGGAGAATATTTCGTCAAATATTTCTTTTGCATTCGCTAGTACTGAAGAAGAGTGTTTTAAGTCTACTGTTTGGCAAAGAGAGGAAAAAATTAATTTCAAACTATTTTTTTAAAATTATTTCTAGTATAAATTAGATTATAGATCTCTCAGTCCGACGAATGAAAATCAAAATTTGAAAACTTAAGTTAAATAGATGTTGAAACAATGTGATCGTCTCGCGTGTCGTCTAAAAGTGTTTCGCGTGTCACTATTTGACCCGCGGGTCACAGGTTCGCCATCCCCGTCCTAGATGATTACGTCACTCTATTTTCATGAAAAATTAACGATATTCTTAAACAGTTACCGCCCTCTGTTCGGGGATGCCTTTACGTTGACGACCTACAGATCAGTTGTCAGGGAAAATACATGCGCTTTATTGAGCGCCACCTCCAAACTGTCATCACACGAATCTCTTCATGGAGAAAAAAAATAGTTTCAATTTTTCCTCAGAAAAAACCTCTTGTGTTCACTTTTGTGACAGACGTGGGATCCATCCGGATCCCGAAATTTTTATAGGGGACGAAAAGATAAATGTTGTTGATACTCTGTGTTTTTTAGTAGTCGTTTTTGACAAGAAGCTCACTTTTCTTCCCCACGTTTCGTAGCTTCGCAAAAAATGTGAGAAGTCATTAAACTTGCTCAAAGTGTTATCCAATACATCCTGTGGTGCCGATCGTACAACAATGCTGATCATTTACCGATCAGTAATTCGTTCGAAGCTTGACTACGCCTGCCCAGTATATGGGTCAGCCCGCTATTCTATTCTCCATAAACTGGACACAGTGCACCACAGTGCACTTCGCATATGTGCTGGTACCTTCCGCACATCCCCCGTTCATAGTTTATATGTACATTGCCATGAACCATCTTTATTTCATACCCATCAACAGCTCTCAATGAACTATTTCCTCCGGGTCTTGTCTCATCCTAATCATCCTTTGCGGGACATTTTTCTGGATAAACATTATGATCGTCTCTATCAAAATCGACCGTCTTGTATCCCTTCTTTCGGGTTACGCATTCGTACCTTTATCGATAAGCCTCCCCTTGAAGATGTAAATGTCTGCACACGCACCTTATTCGAATTTCCACCTTGGAAGAAAAATTGTATCACAAACATCAATCCTTTTAACAATTTTAATAAACCCAATACTGACCCTGCCATATATAAACAGCTCTTTTACTCGCACCGTGATGAGTTTCTTCACTACTTGTATATTTATACAGATGGTTCCAAGACAATACACCACGTTGGTTGTCCCCTTGTTTGTGAGTCGACTATACATAGTTTTAAACTTCCATCATACTGCTCTGTTTTTACTGCGGAAATTTTAGCCATCATTCATGCTCTTGATTTTATCTCGCATCACCACAAAAAACATTTTATCATTTACTCAGATTTATTAAGTGTGCTGGAAAGCCTCCAGTCTGGTAACATTAGCCATAGCCTAGTTGCTACTGTTCTTACGCATCATAAATTAAAATGTCGGGGTTACAGTGTTAGGTTTTGCTGGATTCCAGCTCATGTAGGAATCGCAGGCAACGAACTTGCAGACGCATCAGCAAAAAATCCAAAAGTAGTTTCAAATCAACCTGTTTCTTTCTCTGACCTTAAACATATTACGAGAGACATTATTTTGGATAGATGGCGGTCAGAATGGGACCTTGAAGGTGCAAACAAGCTCCACTATATAAAACCCACCATCACTGTCTGGCCTCCATGATTTCCCAGGAAAATGGATGTCGTCATCAAGCGGCTTAGAAATGGCCATTCAAGAATCACTCATAGACATTTGCTGGAAGGAGAAAGAACCCCAATTTGTTATCATTGCAACTGTCACCTCACCATTCGTCATATTTTGACAGAGTGTACCGGACTCACCAATTTTTACCTAAAATACTTTGGCTCAACTTCACTCACATTGAGTGATCTTGTGGGTGAAACATCTCACCCTGCTGTTTACCAGTTCTTACGGTGTCCTGGTTTTCTTTCGTTAATCTAACTTTTTTCCTTTTAAATCCATTGCCTTTGAATAAATTTTAGTGGTTTTAAGACACTTTCTATCACAATGCATTCATAATCCGTTTTAACACCCTTCATACATGACTACTCTTATCATCTTTTACTCGTATATATCCCTGTTTTTACCTTCTTATCAACGCACTCGTTTGTGATTTTAAAATGATCACTTATATAATTTTTTTTCGGTTTTACAATGTGCTTAGCGCAGCATGTCCTCTCTGGACCTTGCGCCATTGAATCTCAACGAACCAACCAACCTAGTTGATTAAATGTCTGCGCACAAAGCGCGTCTAGATGAATTTCTCTCAAAATAGAACAAACCCGTTTCTTACGCTGGTCATACTTTTCGCCCCATCTGTTGAAATTGAGACAATTTTATCGAATAGAAATATGATGTTTTTCAATACACTCAATTACAGTATTTGCTATATCCTCTAAACGTATTTGACCTTTGAGTGACAATAATTCTCAATGTTCTTCTTTAGGACCTGTAGATGAAACAAATCGTACAAAAAGTGAGACTAGTGCTGTATCATTTATGTCACAAGACTCATCAACTGCTATTAATAAAGCTGAAACTAATTTAAGATCTTCGACTTGCTGGTTGGTTATATTCGAAGACCATTTGACTAGTCTAGTGTTTTCTACTGGGACACGCTCTTCGAAGTAATACATTGCAAAACACGATGCAAAGATACGACTTGACGATAAGCGTTGACATTTAATCTTTCTAGAAATGTTTTCTCATTAAGTCGCTTCAGAGCACTCGCCTAAAGATAAAGACACCAACTAAGTACGTAAAAATAGAAATAAGAAAACCATTCATCCCGAAGTGACGATCTCACTGTACGTGTGCGGCCGCACGTAGTTTTTTGTGGAAGAGCCACACTCAAGGGGCCAAAGGGCCACATGTGGCTCGCGAGCCACAGTTTGCCGACCACTGTATTAGGCGGAATCATCAGTGACCGGAAGTGGTTAAACAACGTGGAAACGGGAAGCCTCTTCGTGCAAAACATAGATTGAGGAATATTGCCCAAGATGCCCATGGCTGTAAATAAGACCAAAAATAGAAACTAAGTCACTATATACTTAACAAGTCTCACAATACATGATTGTTTCCCACCTAGGTTTTTCCCGTATACTCTGTGTCCAGTGTCCTCCAAATATTTTAGAATTGTCTTCTTTCTTTATGCTTTCACCGCCCCCCTATTTTCGTTCACCGCCCCCCAAATGTCACCAGAGGTGCTACCGCCCCCTGGATCGTTCCAGCGCCCCCCGGGGGCGGTATCGCCCACTTTGGGAATCCCTGCTCTAGAGAAATCCACAACAGAATTAATTCATCTGTTTTGTGAAAAGCTTCCTGTTCTTGCTCGGCATGATTTTACTGCCAAGCAGCAATCTTCATTTATTAATGAAATCAAGAACAATTTGACTGATGTGGAATATGTTGTAACGTGTTACTTTTCTGAGAACTACACGTTTATTTTACAAAATCAGGTCCAAAGCTATCACTGGACCAGTGAATAAGCCACTGTCCACTCTTTTGTAATTTATTACAAAGGCGGAGGAAAGATTAAACATGCGAGTTTAGTTGTAATATCTGAATGCTTAGAACGTAACACAGTATCAGTATATTGCATGATTGATTTTTTTAAAACTAAGTTTGAAAGGATTAAAAGAATCCTTTAATATTCCGATGGTTCAGCTGCCCTATATAAAAACAAGAAGAATTTTACCAACTTGTGTTTCCACAAAAGCGATTTTAATGTAGAAGCTGAGTGGCACTTTTCCGCCACTGCACATGATAAAGAACCGTGTGATGGTGTTGGTGGCACAGTAAAGAGGTTAGCAGCTAGAGCAAGCTTACATCACCCATATGAAAACCAAATTATGACACCAATACAGTTGTACCAGTGGGCTGTAGAAAATATTCTATCAGTCAATTTTTTATACGTCAATCAAGACGAATACACCCATACAGAAAATTTTCTAGGAAATCGTCACAGTAAATCCATTACTATTAAAGGTACTCAGAAATTACATGGATTTATCCCCGTAGCTTCAAGTACATCAAAAGTTTATGGGCGCAGTAGCCCGGTTGGCAAGAGCAGAGGCCAGTAATCTGAACGTCCCTGTTTGATGCTCGTCGCTGCAAATCTACCGCTGTGTTCACTAATGGTGGGCGGGGCACGTAAAATAGGGCGTGGCTACAATGTCCTCCAAGTTCTCAAATTTACCTCTGGAGGTGCGGGGTCAAGTGTTTCGGTCTCGTCACTTGACTCGGTTCAAAATTACGGGACCGGTCATTTAGCCAAGTCGGACTCCGACCCTTGCGGTGCTTTTAAAAACCGGAGCCGCACCTTAATCGCCCATATCCTTCGGGACTTGACCTGATGTTACATGTCGGTCAAGGGGCGTAAGGCTCGGTGCACACGAGCGATCCGGTGCCGGTGTGAAATCGCATCGGTGCCGCAGGCTTCAATTCACATGAGATGCGATCTCGTTGCGGTTTTGGCTGTTCTGTGAAATTCACGTGACTGACAGGTGGTGTACACGAGTGAACAATTAGAGAACGCGAGCTGTAACATTGAGGACACGACAGTTGGAAGCGTACTCAAGAAAAAGAGTTGTGTTTTCGTACTTTGTTTATAAGTATTTAAAATACAGAAAAAGAAATTATTGGGTCCACCCACTGGTGAGTTCGAGGTTGTTAAAATGGACATTTTCCTTATTATATGAAAACTTGTGTCATGACGAAGCAAAGTTTTTTAATTACTTCCGAATGAGCAAACACTCTTTTGAAGAAGTGGTTCATTATACTTCAACTACAAACATTATTTTTCTGTGGTGTTATAAGCAATTGCTGATTCACAATATAACTTTTTGTATGTAGATATTGGCTCCTATGGCAAAGATTCGGATAGTTTAATTTTCCAAAATAGCTCTTTCAATAAAAAATTAGAAAGCGGAGACGTGAGAATACTAACAGGCAAATCCCTGCCTGGGATGGATCACCCAGTCCTGCCCTACGTGTTTGTTGGAGATGAAGCATTTTCCTTGTCAAGAAATGTTTTGAGACCGTACAGCGGTAAATTTTTGAAAAAAAAAAAATTATATATGTATAAAAATAAAATAAAATATGACTACCGACTATCTCGAACTCGAAGATATGTCGAATGTTCGTTTGGAATTTTGAGCAACAAATGGCGAATACTACATAGGCCTCTAAACGTGAAACCTGATTTTGCGATAAGCATCATCAAAACGTGTTATGCCCTTCATAATTATGTTCTCAAAAGAGATTGATATAAATTTGAAGATACATTATGTATCGAAGGATTTTATGACAGTGGCCAAAATCAAGGATTCCATCAAAATCAAGGAGGGATCAATTTAAATCAGATCAGAAATACATGGGCGGACTATTTCATTAGTGATGTCGAAAAACTGCCATGTTAAAATGACTGCATATAACAATAAATGCGAATGGAAAATGCGATATTTAAAAATACCAATAAATATTTAAAAATTTAATAAATGGAAATTAATAAAAGTTTAATAAATCAAAAAATATGTTTAATTTTTACTTTCTAACATATTGTTTAGATTTGTGTTTAATTTTTAATTAAGTTATATACTGCTATGCTCTGCTGTTTTTATCTAATTACATTTGAGAAAACATCAAAAATTAATAAGAGACTGAAATATGACTAATGTAAATTTATCTGAAATATTGTAAACCTGATCGTCGTGATCCATTAAATAAATGTCACATGGCACCTCCAGGCATGCGTTCCTTTTTGTCAGCCTGACACCCCGGGCCTTGAATTGTCTCTTTGTGGTCTTTTCCTAAAAATTTACCCCTTTTTTCCACTTAGGGAAGTGGCCCACCATTATGTATTTAACGGTCTGCTAGATTCCTTTAACAAAAAGTCACATCTGTAATGAATTTTCCAAAGGTAGGATTGAGTCTGTTTTCAGATTACAGCTCCGATTCAAAAAATTAGAATAATGAAAGAAAATATGGTCAAGAGAATTGCAAATCTAATTTTTCAAATAAATAATCAATGATATCAAATATAAATTATCATAATACAAATCTGCATATTTTGTAGATTATAAAAATATGAACATATTACAATGAAATAGAAAATATATTTAAAACAGCAAGTGAAAAAAAATTCAAAATATTAGAATACTTCATAACATGGTTCAAAAAATTAGAATAATGTAAATATATTGTACATAATTTAATATATTGTAAATATATTAAATTGTGCATTTAATTTGTGTAATTAATTTGTGTACAATTTAATATATTTAATATATTGTAAATATATTGTACTTTTCACATCTAATATCCCACAATTCACTAAACTTTTTAACTTCCTCTATTAAAAGTTCTGTGTCTACACTTTCAGCCATTTTGTTTTTGCGGCAAAATGTCGTCCGTGTGAATAGCGCAGTTGAAATGAAGGTACTTCTAAGCCGTTGCCGTTCGTGCGATGAAGCAGTACACGGGGTAGAAAAACCGGTCGTTGCGAGGCCGCAGCGACGCGAACGTCCGTGTGAATCTGTTAGTTCAACTCTATGTACTTCTAATCGCAACTGCGGTGCCGCACCGGCGCCGCATCGCTCGTGTGCACCGAGCCTAAGGGGAAGAGTTCCGTATCCTGTGCCGCTTGGCGCTATTTGGCGCGGTTTCTGAGTTTTCGGCGTTTGGCGGAAAACTCAGAATATTGTAACCTACCTAAGCGACGCCATTTTTTTGTTGTCACTTTCGCTTAAAACAAAACAAATACAAAAGAAATAGAATTTTATAACTTACCAGAAAGCCACGTTTCGAAGAAACAATTATGGAAGGGATATGGGGTATTCTCAATTGCATCTGCCATTTAAAGAAAAAAAATCGAGATCCCCCAAAAATGCAATACATAAAATTTATTATAGTGAAAATATCCACAAAAAGCTTTTCTCTTTTTTTAAATAATCACACTAGTGTGAAAAAGTAATGGTTTAAAAAGTAGTTAAAGTGCGTATAAGTGAAAAAATGCTGTGAATTAAAATAAAAAAGATTAAAACAACAAAAAGTTCAAAATTCTCAACAAAGAAAAAATAATAAAAATTAAAGTAAAAATAAATAAATAAATAAATAAAATAAAATAAAAAATAAAATTACAAAATAAAAACCACAGTAAAAATGTATTACATTATAAAATTTCGTAAGATTTCTTAAGTATTTACACTTTTTTAAAAGTTAAACCCAGAGTAATAAACAATTTTTTTTTAATTACAAATTTTCCCAATCGTGATCATCTAAATCATCTTCATGAAGAGGTATTTCTTGATCCTTTTTAAAATAGATTCTAGGCATTAAATTTTCATTACCCTCAGTAACACGAATAAACCCCATCCCCATCAAAATACAGTTAAAATATTTCAACAGAAACGAATGAGAATACACCATATTGAAATTTTTATCACCCAGAAAAAATCGCCAAATTTTCCGGCACAGGATATGGGACTTCTCCCGGCATAAGCAACAACAACATCAAAAGTTAAAGTCAAGACATTTTCTCATGCATCTGAACCAGTTATTGAAAAAGTATGCCTATCGGAAGACAGACTTCAACTTTCGAAAGTAAAAGGTTATGTATGTGTTATATATGAACAAAACTGGTGGCTTGCATATGTGTTGGCAAAAAAATGAAACAGATGATGAAGTAAAAGTGTCTTTCCTACATCCAGCAGGACCTTCACCTTCTTTTTCTTACCCAAGTAGGCCAGATATACTGTGGGTTTCTATCATTCAAATCTTATCTTTAGTAAACCCTATAACTCCAACATGGAGAGTATACAGATTGTCAGAAAATGAAGTTTTACAAATAAATGAAATGTGCAAGAACTTCACTCAATAAATATATGATCTGGTAATTATTTATTTGATATTGTACCAAATCCGTGGTACGGAAAAATATTTTTAAAAAGTGAATTTTAAATACAGAAATAAATATGTCAGCTACCGGAATTGAAAAGCAGAGATTTTATAAACAACTCTTTTATAACTTGCAGCAGTAGACAAAATAATGCGACAAATCTTCGCTGGGAGTCGACAAACTCCAGCACGTATTTCTATTAACAATAAGGAATTCAAAGTTTTGATTAATACAGTATAACACTTATTAATAAATAGTATACGACCTTATAATCTTACACCAAGGTCCCCGTCTCAAGCCGACGAGAAAACATCCTTTCAAGAAGAAAATGTCACCTGTTCAAAATCTGCAACCTATCGCCACAAGAACAACTCTTTTACATAACTTTTATTCCATACTCTTATTCACCTAGGAAACATAACCCGTGATGCCACACCGCTCAACCAAACCATTTTCCAACAATAGACCCAAGAGCAGGATTTATTTCTTACTCCATGGTAGACGCGTGAACGTGCTAAACCATGGTTTTAAATCACGCGAACTCCAAAACATCGATGCTGGCGATAACACGCCAAATTGGCCCCTAACTCGTAACAATATTTATACAAAACCAATGTAATTAATTGTAAAATGTAGTAATTTCGTCTTTTCTAATCAGGAATGCTGTATTCAATGAAATATTTTAACATGAACCCATACAGATTCCACTTTCAAACTAATACAATCATTTCATTACTATGTAAAGTATTACTAAAAAATTTTTGAAAATTTTTGAAGCGGCACATTTTGAAAAATTCAAATTTTAAATTCAAATTTTATTAGAATAAATTTTTCTAAGCCCTAAATGTATTATATCATTGAAAAGGTCTTGAAAATTGCTTTAAAATGCCAGCAATCGTAGCTCTCTAGCTTAATTAGGAAAGCTTCCAGGTCATTTTGAAAATTGGTCTGTCAAGTGTTTTTGACTGATTTTTTGAACATTCACAGGGGTACATTTTCAAAACGGGTTGATATTTTTCAATAAAATTAGGTATTTTTCTTAATCTATATGAAAAGTAACTGTGTGCCAAATTTCATTCAAATCTGAAATGGTGAAGTAAAATCAGTGTGTTGATTTGACCTATTAACGATATATAATTATAACGATGTAAATACACTGCTGGCCACTGTAAATGCAACACTCTGAAGGAAACATGCAAATAACATGAAATTTACAACATGCATTAGCGGAGGTGAGGTATGCAAATGATTAGAATTTCAGCGCAGACGCACATCACGCGCGCCTGTGGCGCCACTTCAAAGCGCTATTTAAGGCTTGGAGATTTCGACGATTTCAAGTTCGGCAATTGTGTTTTTCTTGTGGTTTTTTTAAAAAAAACGATCAATTATGCCTCGTCGAAAACAGCGATCATCTTTTGATCAAGTATCCGAGTTCGGCAGAGGAAGGATAGTGGACTACCGAGATTGTGGATTACCTTTCAGAGAAATCGGTAGTCGTGTTGGACGAAACCAAACAACTGTAATGCGGATATGTGATCGTTGGATGCAGGAGGGTACGACGGACCGGCGTGTTCGATCGCATCCACCTCAGCGCACCACTTCACGTGATGACAGGCAAATTGTGCGCATGGCAGTGACGGATCGCTCAGTCACATCACGAACCATAGCACAGAACATGCAGTCTGTAACGCATCATCCAGTGTCTGCGAATACCATTCGACGCCGTTTACAGCAGAGTGGTCTGTCCGCAAGATGTCCATTGCTTTGTCTACCCTTGACGCAGAACCACAGACGTCTCCGCTGCCAATGGTGCGATGACAGAAGGATGTGGACGGCAGAATGGAATGAAATTGACTTTACTGACGAGTCACGCTTCTGTCTGCAACACCACGATGGTCGCATTCGAGTCTGGAGACACCGTGAAGAGAGGATGCTGAACAGCTGCGTTATGCACCGCCACACTGGTCCTGCACCGGGTATTATGGTATGGGGCGGTATTGGATATCACTCTCGCACACCTCTAGTACGCATTGCCGGTACTTTAAACAGCCAGCGCTACATCTCCGAGGTGTTGGAGCCAGTTGTCCTTCTTACCTTCAGGGCTTGCCCACAGCCATATTTCAACAGGATAATGCGCGACCACACGTGGCACGCATTGTCCAACGGTTCTTCGTCAATCGCCAGATTGAATTGCTTCCCTGGCCGCCTCGCTCTCCGGATCTTTCGCCGATAGAAAACATGTGGTCCATGGTTGCTCTACGATTGACCCAGATTCCATCCCCAGCTGCCACAGCAGATCAACTTTGGCAATGTGTTGAAGCTGCTTGGTTTGCTGTACCCCAAGAACTCATCCAAAGTCTCTTTGAATCAATGCCGAAGCGTGTGGCAGCGGTGATCTCCAACAATGGCGGCTACTCTGGCTACTGATTTTGGCAGGAACCACACTTCACAGAAGTCTATAAATTTAATCATTTGATACTTGGTCAACATGCTATCTACAAAATAAATTTTGTTGTGATATCTCTTGTCTTTCTTGGTGTTGCAGTTTGGGTGGCCAGCAGTGTATTTTATACATGGATACGGACATTTTTTCTATGAGATAAGTCCCACATTATTTTTTTTAATTTTATTTTTTATTATAATTTTTTTGAGGAAAATAGGTCTGATTGCTTGGAATAACTAATTTTTAAAACTTTAATTATAATTATTGAGAATAACTTTTTAATCAAATCAAATGTTATCAATTTTTATGCTTTTATATTTATTTTTATAAATAATAATAACAAAGTAATAAAGGGAGATTTTTTTTTAAAACTATTTGTGATAATTTCAATATTTAAAATATTAATTTCAGTTTTAAAATGTTAACTTAAAGTTATTCCACGCTTTTGGAGATCACTGTCTCTGTATACTAATTACAAAAAAGAGTGAAACGACTCTGTATGTTACCCCACTTTTAGGGTGAGTAGGAAAAGCACACATACTTTCTTCTACTCTCCTCAAATAACTTTAACTTTACTAACAAAATATTTTAAATTACTTTCTTATTGTGTTTAAATCTATAGAATGCTATTGTTGTTGTGGCTTATGCCCCTTGACCGACAGTATATCAGATCCATAAAAGCTATTGGGCAGAAAGGTGCAGCTCCAGATTTGAATAGCCCCACAAGGGTGGGAGTCCGACTTGGCTAAAGGACATAACCCGTAATTTTGAACCGAGTCAAGTGACGAGACCGGTACACTTGACCTCACACTTCCAGAGGTAAATTTGGGAACTTGGAGGACATTGCAGCCTCGACAGACTTTTCGTGCACCAGCCGACATTAACGTACATGGCGGTGGATTTGTCAGCTACCGGCATAGAACCAGAGACGTTCAGATCACTGGCTCGCTGTCTTTGCCAACTGGGCCACCGTGCCCTAATCTGTAGAATAATGATAAAAAGTAAAAGGTAATTACAGGACAAACTTATTTAACCCTTCAGCGGGCACGCCATTTTTTGGTACACCAGCAGGCGCGCGTTGCATAAAGTGCAACGTCTCTTTTAACCTTGGTTATTCCTTTTGTAATAAACTTTCTTTTTTCAAATTGAAAATATTAATTCTGCGTTTTATGACAAGATATAAAATGTTGATAATATTGAGATATATTTATAATTAAAGGTCAAAGAATGCAGATGCAATCGCCTTATTTCAAAACTGTCTGGTTTAATGCATTTAAGGACAACTTGCGAATGATTCCTATTATGTCCAAAAACTTAAAAACCAATGAGATTGTCCATCTTCGTGATATGCAGAATACCATGTAATAGCTGCAAATTTGATTTACTACATCAATTCATAATTTTCTCGTATTGCAATCCAGTATAATCGCTGATTTACCACGGTTAAATCACGACTAACAAAGAATGGAAAGAAATACAAGGGTCAGAAAATCAGACCTGAATTAGAAAAGGGTATTGCGTCTCAACATAATTTTTGCTTCTGTTTTAACTTCAATATTTCTATCTAATCCGGCAGTTCGAGAGTTATCGTCTTCATAAGAATTTAATTTTTTTAATGCTCGCTGTATTAGATATTTGTCACATGCAATATCGTCTTTAGCTGTTAATTGTATTATGTTTCCAGGGATTAATTCTAGCATTTTTTTGTTAATGTCCTCACATTGAGCTCTTGTTGGTAGTAAACATATGGTATCTTTTGGCAAGTGCTGAATATATTTACAAAGTTCTAACAATTTATCATGGCTGGAATCACCTTTAAAATTTACTTGCTTACTGGACAAAGTTTTTATATCACCATGGCTTAATATGCCTAATCGAATTCGAGATAAAAGTGCTATAAACCTTTTATCATCTTTTTGTCTCATATTGATAGTGAGCTCGTCATATGAAAATAAGTCCTTCCAGATATTGGTTGCATCTAAGCATGACAAGTATTTACCTATTTCAGATTTAGTTAATTGAATAAAAGGTGCATGTTGCATAACTGGAGGTAGTTGTAATAAATCCCCAAATAATAATATGTGAATTTTACCAAACCACCCATTATCCTCACAGACTGTATTAAAAATTTCGGATAGCCTGAGATGAATGTACATTAATGTAATATTAGAAACCATGAATACCTCATCAATTATTACTAAAACAACATTTTTTAAATCAGTTCTTAAAATTTGCAATACATCATCATTCAAACTTTTATAACGCTGTACACCCCAGTGTTCTATTGGTAATTGTAATAACCTGTGAAAGGTTAAACCATTTATATTAAATGCTGCAATTCCTGTCGGTGCACAAACAGCTACCTCTTTGTGTAAAATTTCCATTACCCATAATTTTAAAATTCTTACAAGAAAGGACTTTCCAGTGCCTCCTACGCCAGATACAAAGTGTCTTAAGATTGCATTTGTGTCCTGTAGATGTTTTGATACATAATGAAATACCCTCTTTTGATCCTCATTCATTTTATTTATCAAACATTGTAGATCTTCTTCATTTTTATTGGCAAGCACATTTCTAAATTCATTCATAGCTCCAGCAGCTTCAATATTGTTAAATTCATCTGTTGTATTGTGATTGTGTTGTACATTATCACTATTATTTTGTACCAATTCATTTACTATGTTTCTCACTTCATCCCTAGCCGTGTATTTCTTGTAATTTTTCGTGATGTTGTAATGCCAAAATCAAATCACTTTTGCAAGCCTAAAATGCTTCAGTGTAAGTTTTATGTGTACCTTTTAAGTCATCTAACATACGCCATGGCTTAAACAATAAAATGAGGGAATAAAAATAACATTCTGGATTTTGCTGTACGTTATATATTTTATGACTAATTAAACACTCCAGTTTCCTTTTTTTTAACGACCCCATATTTGAACGTGTAAGAAATTGAATTATTTTTTGTTTCTTTAACAATGTCATAATACTTAACAAAATCATATAAACATACATTTTCTAATTCATGTGGGTGTGCAGGATAGTAATCATCAACTAAAGATAATTCAAATATAGCAGTTGAATTTTCATTTAATTCCTGTATCTGTTTGTGATTTTTTAGTTTCCTTTGACGGTTTTTGTAAACATTTATATACCTAATGACAGTGTTTCTGTCTTTTCCATATAAAGAAATACTCAACAGTGTATCAGCAGCTTCTAAAGCACCACATTCCCGACTACTCAAACTTCGCATTGCAATATTCCACAAGCGTGGTTGGAGAGATTTATTCGAATTAATATCACTAAATACATCTACATTGAAACTCTTTTCTGCCTTTGTTTGATATTTTGTTATGTAATGACTTAAAACAGTGGATTTTTCACAAACGACTTGAAAGTCCATATTGCCCTCCCATGCTAATAAAATAGGAGCATTGTAATCATTAATACACCTTTCTCCTTCTGTCTGCGGTAAATCATGCAGTCTACTGTTAGGGCTCAAATTTCTTCTACCATAAATAGATGCGGCTACTGAACGAATAGTCAGTGTCTTTGTTTGAGTACGGGGAAACCCAAATCTACATGTCCTCACCTTTCCTTTTTGTATTTTTTTTTAAACGCATACAATAACTGTTATGATAATGTGTTTGAAAACGTTTTACTCGATTATGTAATGTTGGAAATAGCTTTTCATCTGGCAATGCACATGTAATATATTTTGAAATGAAAGCTGCCATCTCATCGTTGGTTGATACACCAATTACAGGGGCATATTTGACCCATAATAAAATATGAAAATGTTGCATTCCCCGAGATTGATATTCCCGGCGCCAAACATAATGTATAACCTCACCCAATGGTCCATTTTTGCTACATATAAAGTCCATTACAGGCTTAAATTTATTATTAATAAAACGTGATGTAGATACTGGGTTCATTGCTATTAGGGCAGATGTAGATTTTCCCTTAGAATTTTCTACATTAACCTGTCTTAAGTAAGAAACTAAATCCTTCCAGTTATATTCTCCTGGACTTAAAGTTAGAAAGAAAGTGGCGGGGCCATATGCGATAATCATTGTATTAATTTCAGCTCGAGGTTTGTACCAAAATGATGGTGAATTTCGGAATCTAGCAAATATTGATTTCAAGCAACTATCTATTTCATTATCATTTAACATCTTTAAATATTCCTTGGCCGTATATTTTACCGATGAAGTGTTCATTTTTTGGTATATTCCTGCAGCTAGTTGTCGTATATTTGTCAAATGCAATAGAAAAAACAAATATTGCATATTCAATCTATATCGACTGTCACAGGACATTACACTCAGCTTACTGGATTCAAATATACTCAACTTAGTACAGAGGCTGTTCGCACATTTTTTAGACGATTTTGGTAAGCGGTAATAAAAAATCGTTTGCTGCAAAAGAAATAATTGCAATTGTACTATGTTTTTAAAAGTCAAAATTATCGTCTGCGGCTTGAAAGTTTTGTTTTTATTCAAAATGGCGTTTTTAACAAAGCAGTGGTTCGAAGGCTAGATTTATGCTCTTTCCGAAGAGAAATATGCATACTCCGTTATCCAAAAACGATGTGAGAGTCATGGTTTTGTGATATCTAAAGCTTCGATAGGTAATATCGTCAACAAGAAAGGGAAAAAAAGTCAAATTGGAGGCTCAAGTGGGACAAAAATTTCAAACAAGTATCCAAGGAAAAAACGGACATCTTCGACTCTTGCAAAGGTATGTTGTTTAATGTTAAAAGAAAATCCCCCTAGTCAAAGGACAGTTGCAAAATCATTAAAATGCTCGGTGTCCACTGTATACAAAATGATAAACGTTGATTTAAATCTTAAGAAAGCGAAAAAACGCAATGTGCATCGTCTTCTTCCAAATCATATCTCTGAACGCAGGACACGCTGCAGAATTCTATATGAGAAACACTTATCCAAAGAAAAATGGAAAACAATTGCCACCACTAATGAATCATGGGTGTATTTAAATGATTGCAACACAAAAAGAGCCATTTATTATCATAAAAGGGGAGAAAAGAAATTAAGTACATGGTTCAAAGAATCGAAAGAAAGTTTTTCTAAGGGATTCATGATTGTTGCTGGTTTTTCTTATAAAGGCAAGTTAAAAATAAAGAGAGAGGAAAAAAATCTCAAGATTAACTCCAAATACTATCAGGAACATATTTTATCGCCAATTTTTCTGAATGAAATACCATCGCTTTACCCACAGTGCCATCAATCTGTGAGACTCCATCAGGACAAAGCTAGCAGTCACACATAAAAATCCACTGTAAATTTCCTAAAAGAAATGGAACAAAAAACTGGTATGAAGGCCATACCCTTCACTGATATCCCTACTAAATCTCCCGATGTATCACCTATGGATTTTTGTGCTTTCGGACTTTTAAAATCTGCATTATCCAAACGTCGTCCTAAAACCCTTGCAGGACTCTGGAAAGCTGTTCAGGACGAATGGGATAGAATACCTCTTCTGACACTTCAAAAGGCATTATTATCCTGGAAATTGCGGTGTCGAAAGATAGTTCAGAATAAGGGATGTCAAATAGAACATTTAAAACACAAGAATTTTATGTAATTTAGTTTTGTGAATACAATATACATCGTCTAAAAAATGTGTGAACAACCTCTGTAGATCGTGTTTCGGTCATCCCGTAACGTCCTACAGGAAAGAAATCGGGAAAACATTTAATTTCCAATTCTAAATCTCTATTGTCTATGCAATCCGCATCAATTTTCAATATTTGATACAATTCTGTAGCTGATTTATTAATTTTTTCTTCGTTTATGGAATTAATTGTGAGATACTGGTAGTATTCATCATTAAAGTCTTTTTGTGTCAACATTGCCCGAGAATTAATTTTATTTGTAACTTTTTGCACATTACATTCCTCAAACAAAACAGTATTATTTTTGTGTAACTCATTAGGATAAATTATATCAGTTTTTTTGTTCTTAGGAAATTCATTTTTTTCATCAAATTCTGAATTTATTGCTTCAAACTGAGCATTTATATTGTCTAACTCATTAAATAAATTATCTGCACAATTGGGTAAAACTATGTTTTTGTACAGGGGGTTATTTTGCTTTAACCAAGTTAATGCCTTATAAACATTTGAAATGTTTACTAAACTCTGCCAAAGCTTTCGTTGGTTTGTTGGAATACTCCGTACTAACACGTATAGATCTTGTTGTGAAATAATACACTGTTCAGGTTTAGGCAACCTTGCCAAAGTCTTTTCTAATGGTAATGGAAGATGAAATGTTCTTCCTACCACATTACAATTTAAAAAGCTTCTAGGTTTATTATTTCCTGACACTGTACCCATTTTTGTAACAACCTGAAATGCTTTTGCTCTCTGTATTAATAATTTTTCATGATCGTTTAGAATGGCAATTTCATTTGGCACTGGATATACAAACAGATTATTGATTAGAGAAGTAGGTGGCATTTTCATTTTTCGAAAATTATTTAAGCAAAATATACAAATGAATTCATTCGGCAAATTTAAGGTTTTAACGTGTGCAACTAATTGTTCCCACAAATCACCTTCTAAAGGCACTCTGAGTTTGTTTATGTTCCGTACATCATGTTGAAAATGGAATTTTATACAGGACATACAAATCTTTGTTGGCATATCTATCACTTTCTTTTTCATTACTTGTAGTTCTTTTTTGTATTTACAAAATATTTCATCTTCATTTTTGTATTCCATACCATGTGCAGTAAAACTGATACCACTCTTTTTAGTATTCATCTCCATAACTTTTTAAAACATTTATATCTAAGCTACATATTGCATTTTGTATTATGTTTATGTGTTTGTTTGAACTCTTTATATCATATAGTAATCTTAATATAGCTCGTAAAAATGGATAATGTGGTGATCAGCTTCGTAAAAATAGCATATCTGAAATTTCTTCATGTTCTAAGTGACAACTTAATGGATGACCCATTTTACCATGTGTATGAGTAGTAGTACTATTTATACCGCATATGTCCATGTTCCAAATAAATTTTAAGGACAATAATATATCAGAACATATATTGCCCATAATGTAATTTAATCTGCAAAGTAATTTTTCATATTCATTTATGTTGCATATTTTAGGATTGCATTTCCATTTTTTATCAGGCATGCTACCTTCAATTGCGGGTTCAAATAAATTATAGCAGTTACCATCTGTATGTAATTGTAAAGGAAAAGTGTTCTCATTAAAAGTTGTGTACGTAGGTTCGATGTAGTATGGTTCAGAACTATACGAGTGCAAAGATGTGCTAGTTAATATTTCATATTTATCTTTTGATTCTTGACACAAATTGGTCTTAGTAAGTACTACTTCAATTTTAGACTTTATTAGGTGCAGCTTTGATCTTAAATGTTTTACATATGTTCTTCGTGCAGCTACTGCCCATTTAATCATATTTTCGGATTCTATGTGAGCATTTTCCGATAATTTATTTTCATCAATTAACTTTTTCATTAATGGATCTATGTATTTTTCTGTGTTTATGTCACAAGACAAATTTGTGTTTGAAACTTTGTCTGGCAATTTTAAATCATCAATAGGAGTGTTAATAGCACTTAATTCTAATGAATTATCTATTATTTTTCCTGCTAATGACACTTTATCAGCATTTATTTTATTTAATTCTAAAGGATTTTCATTAGAAATTTTGGATACAAAAGAATCAGTTTCCTGATTTACTTGCATGCATTTTTTAACTGGAAAGGGGTCATTTGTAATAGTTATTCGCTTGCGTTTTTGTGCATAATTTGTTTGCCTGGCATGTCTTAATTTTTCTTTATTAAGCATATAATAATTTTTGTAGTACGTTTTTCTGTGTGTAGTTTTTTCAGTTATTTTCTTCAAACAATTTTTGGATTCTACAGTTTGCACAATACAACTGGCTTCAACTGTTTCATTTGAAGCATTTATTTCATAGCGTGGGGATTTATCTCTACCAGGACCTTCTAATGTGTCACTTTGTTCACTTAATTGGAGCACTTTTCGTTTTTTCGAATCTCTGTAATAGGCCTGGTTGTTTTTTCGTTTTAATTGTAATTTGGATGGCATTTTTCTATTCGTTCTTTTTCTAAAAACGTCTAGCTGAAAGTAAAAATGAAAACTTGATCGCAAAATATCATCATAAGACTATTCGAACGCAAGTAAATATCAAGAAAGTGAAGTCCTAAAAGTGATCCTAAAAGAAAATCCGCGACTCAAAGATCCATTGCATAGAAACTAGGAATATCTTCTGGCACTGTAAGCAAAATCATTCATAAAGATTTGACGTTAAAAAAGATGTTTAAACCTAAAGTTCATCTTCTCTTGCCAAAGCATATTGCTGAAAGAAAAACAAATTGTAGAAAATTATATTAAAAACACCTAGCTGCTGAAAAATGGAAATTTGTGGTAACACTCGATGAGGCATGGGTGTATTTAAGCGACTGTAATAAAAAAAGATCAGTTTTCAGTTACTCAACTGATGGGGATGACCGTACGAAATGGCTCCGTCAGTGTACAGAAAAGTTCCCAGTGGGATACAGGATAGTTGCAGGATTTTGTTACTACGGTAAATTAACCCTTCAATACTCGCGCGGTTGACATATGTCACCCACCTGCTTTCATTTTCCCTAATGGCGGCAATCGGACTGTTGGAAATCGCCCCTTTACCTTCTACCTTCAAATGAGCCTTCCCTCTTGCCCCCTCTCTTTTCACTTTAGTTAGTCTCTAACTGTTCTTCTATTAAATCGCGCCAAAGTTCGCTGGTTGACACCTGTCCCCCACGCGACCATCTACGTAACTTTTCAAGAAAAGTGAATTTATTTTATTCTCTGTAAAATTTAGATTTTAGATCCTTTTCTTTATTTATGATTAAAAATCTAATAAGAGGGAGTCAATCTCTAATAGGTTCTTTACATCAAACTTTTTTTATGACTTTTTTTAATGTGATAAAAAAAAAAAGTTTGTTACAAATGTCAGAACAAGGCAAGAAAACATTATAACACATCTTCCAGGGTCAAAAGGCATAGCAGCAAAAAATTTTTTTTCTCCAGAAAAAATATTAGATTTGTTCATTGACGAACAAGTCTATAAAATAATAGCAGACTGCATAAATATTTACATTGATTCTATCAAATGTAAATTTGAAAGGGATCGCGATGCCAGAAATACCAACGAGGTAGAGGTCAGGGCCTTATTTGGTCTTCTTCTTTTGATAGGCACTTATAAAAGTTCCAGGACAAATATCGATAAGTTATGGGATAACACGAACGGTAATGGGTTAGAATCGTGCTACCTAACAATGAGCAGAAACAGGTTTGCGTTTCCTTTCAGGTGCCTTCGTTTTGATGACAATCTCGCCGAGAATTTGATAAATTTGCTCCCATAAGGAATGTATTTGAAATAGTGTACCTAAAGAGGAAAAGAAGGTGCCAGAGGACGCTGTTCAGTGGCACACCCAGGATTTAATTTTTTTTTTTTTGGGGGGGGGGGGAGGGGGGACGAGTTGAACGGATAAAAATATTTATAATGCAAATTCAATATTCATAATGCAATTTCTATTTCTTTGGGGGTGGGGCAGGGTCCCTTCGCCCACCCCCTGGGTGCGCCACTGACGTTGTTACGCTTATGGAAGACAGAGAGACAGAATAACGTGAAATTGGTGCGAGAAATGCGGAAAGTGGATATGTAATGACCATTTGAAAAATGTATGTGCAGAATGTTTGAATTTTTTGTATTTTGAATGTATGGTTGATTTGTAATATTTAATGTTTCTTTTTCTAAAATTTAATTGTGTTTTATTTGCAGTATATACTCCTAAAAAACTATAGAAATAATTAGGTTCCAAAAAAGTTAAATACATATGGATATAACGCGACATAATAGTGGGTGACACCTGTCACCCACGCGACTGTTCGTGCTACAGCTAGTGACGCGAGTACTGAAGGGTTGAAAATCAAAAAAGTCTCAAGTAAAGCGAAAATTAATTCACTCTACTATCAGAATAATATTTTAGAACCAATTTTTGAAGAAAAAATTCCAGCCTTATACGGAAAGTACATTGTTAAAGTTGAGCTTTATAGGGACAAAGCCTCTAGTCACACGTTAAATCAGCAGCCGCTTATTTAGCAAAGAAGGAATCAAAGACAGAAATAAAGTGTATCCCATTTAATTAAATACCTGTAAAATAACCTGACGCTTCTCCAATAGATTTTTGCGCTTTCGGTTTATTAACACGAGCCTTAGGAAAACGGCATCCAAGAACACTGAACGGACTTTGGAAAACGATTCAAGAGAAATGGTGTAATATTGACATGACACTATTAAGACAAAGTTTACTTCCGTGGAAAATTTGAGATAGAACTATTGTCAAGAATCATGGTTATCAGACAGAAGCAAATCGCTGCAAAAAATACGGCATTTATACATAACTATCAAAATCGTTTCCGTAAAGTGCGAACGATTTTCTGCATTTAACACAGACCATACTGTGTAACGACAACCTTCGCCTGTGGTCGGCGAGCTACTACTGCTAGTGATAGCAACAGATGCTATCACGTGGTCGTGCGAGGGAGCGCTCGTCCCTTAGGAGCATCAAGACGCAACACACAAACACACACACACACACACACACACACACACATATATATATATATATATATACATATATATGTGTGTGTGTGTGTGTACAGGGTCATTGAAAAGGGTGTCCGTGATTGCAACGTGAAATAAAGAACCATATAATAGAAACTGTGTTTATTTTGTCACCAAACGATACAGAAACGAATCTAGTTTTAGACATTACCTAGTAGGTCTCGATATGAGCAACTCTCGTTGTCCGACACACATCTAGGCTGTAGTCGATCTCTGCCCAGGTACGCTCGATCACAGCTCGTTCACAACGAGGCGACCGCCTCAGGCGTCGAATAGACTATATATACACTGATCAAAACAATTAGGGGAGCACATGGTTTTAACGAAATTACGCAAATACTTACACCGATAAGTAACATAAAATAAATCATCCATAATTTAAAACCTAGCAGGAAACAGAAGAAAACTTCATATGCAAATCAACGTTCATGACGTCAAAAACCAGAAAAAGAACATAAGGGCGGAAATCGGGATGTTGCAGAAACGTCTGTTTCACTGCCTTAACTGTGAAATTCGATTGCTCAGTTATTCTATTTGAGAAAAGGTGACTTGAAAATGTCTCAACAACGTGATTTACCGGAATCCATGGCATGGCGTATTATAGGCACACTTGAATCCGGGAAAACACAACGTAGTGTCGCGGACGCTGTTGGAGTCGCCAGAAGTGTCGTTGCAAGGCTGTGGATTTGATTCCAAGTAACAGGGAATGTTAGAGTCGACCAGTGCAAGGTCGGCCACGCGCCACTACAGCAACTGATGACCGGTATATACTGTTAACAGCTCGTCGAAACAGAACAGAGAATGCTACTCAGCTGCAAAGACAGTTGCTCTTGGCAACAGGACAAAGGGTGTCCAGCCAAACAGTACATAATAGGCTTCATCAGGGTGGTCTCTATGCACGTAGGCCAATCGTCTGCTTTCCGTTGACCTCACGCCACCGTGCGACCCGAAGATGGGCTGCTGAACATCGAGATTGGGAGCAACATGATTGGAACCAAGTGCTGTTTACAGACGAGTCCCGATTCAGTCTGGAGTGTGACACCCGACGTGTTTTGTATGGATGGAAAGGGGCACTCGAAATAACCCCACATTCGTTCGTGAAAGGTCATAATACAGACGAGCTGGTTTAATGGTATGAGGTGGAATCAGCATAGGTGGACGTATGGACCTGCATATCATTCGGAATGGTACTTTGACGGCCCGAAGGTATGAAGACGAGATACTGAGACCTCATGTCATACCTTACGCTACAGCCATTGGAGATACCTTTGTTTTCCAGCATGATAATGCCAGACCGCATACAGCTTGTCTTGTGGAGAACATGCTCGAAGCTGAAACAATAGAGCGTATGGAATGGCCAGCGTGCTCTCCTGACCTGAATCCAATCGAGCATGTTTGGGACATGCTCGGACGATGCATTACTGCGAGACCAAGGCCTCCTTTTACTCTCAGAGACTTGGAGATTGCACTTCTTGAAGAGTGGAACATTATTCCCCAAAGTCTTATCGACAACATCATCGCGTCCATGGAAAACAGGTGTGCAGCAGTCTTCCATGGATGCTGTTCACCTGTTAGGAGGTTCGAGGAGACCACACGCCATATTAAAAATCTTGCATCATTTCTAAACAATACTTTTTTTTATCGTTTACATATAACCAAATTGTTGTCCTAAATCATCTTTTCATGTTTTTTCCATATTTTCAAAGAACTAAAGCTTAATTACAAATGTTTTTACGTAAAACTGGACTATAAACAACATTTTTTAAAACTTGACTATAAACAACATTTTACTTTCCCCTATTCATCACAGCGATCCCGAAAACTATGGATTCGTCATTAGTATTGGTCATTTTGGACATTTTATTTTTACCCCTTCTTCCTCCCTTTCCCCCCTTATGGTGATGGGAAGCTGAACTTGTACTTAAACGGCATCTCGTGCCCAGTGGCGTAGCTACATTTTCAGCGCCCTGGAGCAAGTAAAATCGGTGCGCCCACTTGTTATTGGAAGAATTCTGGCGAAATGCGTTTTCTATCTACTCTTATTTCGATTTAAAACCTTACTTAATAACAATTTATTTGAAATTCAAGACATTTCAACAATAAGAAATTCAATTTAATAAATATATGAATATAATAATAAAATAAATTATAATTCTTTAAGTACGGAGTACCCACAAATATTTACTTCATATTTTATAAACTCTATTGACAAAATGTATTTCAGCGTGTTTAGTTTACACATAAAAAAAACCTTCAAAATTGTTGTTTTCTAGCTTTCTCGTTTGCAAGTCGCTAAATCATTTTCTCCAGATCAAGTTGACAAGCCATTGTTCTTTCAATTGATATCGTGGCCAAAGGGCTAAGACGGTGTTGACATGTTGCTTCTTAAATATGTTTTGATTAATTTCAGCTTTGAAAAACTTCTTTCTGATTTCGCTGTCGTCACCGGTAAAGTTTAAAAAATCATGCATTCTGTAATATTGTCAGAGATGCTACTTCAGGCTGTGGTGTGAATTAAAAGTAGTTCAGCAACTTCGCGTATAGAAGCAGTTTATTTTAATTGAATATAAAAGCACACTTTAAATCGAAGAATTTTTTCACACGACGCAATCTTTTTTGGGGAAAACAAGGTTCAGTATTCCATAGAGCTGATAACTCAACGGCATCGTTTTTAACAAACTCCCAATTAGTCCTTTAGTTCTGGAATTGGGTTAGGAGTGATGAAAGCATCTCAACGTATTTCTCTATATTTTCATGAGTACATTGCAGCATTTTCGAGACTGTATTAAAAATTCGAGTATTTTACTTTGTACAGTTATCAAAATAATTGTTGAAAATTGTTCAAAATAATATATAAAATTTTTAGCTTCACGTTGCTCATCATAATTTTTTTCCATTCAATGATAAATACACTCTTAGACAGACACACACACACACACACACACACACACCAAAAAAAGAAAAAAAAAAGTGCACCAAGAAGGGGTAATGCAAATTGGACACAAACTGATATGCATACAGGTTTCCACGGAAAATGCAAAATTTTAAAGTTTGGCAGCCAATGAATGAACATGTGACGCTGCAACACATCTTAACTACGCAACTGGCAGGATATGAAAGAGGAGAAATTTCGATTCCAGGTCATAAATTCTTTGCGAATTTCATTCCGTGTACTCAGGTAGACAGTAACTATGCCTCGCATAAAGGTGCACGAACAATATGCGCAGATGTCAGCAGGGCCCGATTTAGAAAATTCTTGACTATAGGCACAACTCGGTATGGGGGTCCCCCTAACACTGATGTGGGAATAAAATTTCCAAAATTGACTCATAAAAAAAATCATGAATCATTGTGAAAAACCATTTTACCAAGAATTGGCTATTTGAAGCGTAGAAGCCTAGAACATTATCAAATAACAAAAAGCAATACAACATATTAACTTCATCAATAAAACACCGATACAATGCAACCAGAAATACTTATCCCTTATATACACTATAACATACACTGGTGTAATAAATTAAAAAAAATTTGCAGACTTGGTCGATTATCTCTAGAACTACTGTTCCGATATTAATGAAATTTGATATGTACATACATTGATACAATACAAAACAAATAACCATTCAATAATTGTAATACATACTCATGATCGGGCGTAACACTCGTTGGTGTCGGAAGGTATGAAACAGCGGTTGCAGAATAAACAAAAAAATGGGTTAATAGATGGGTTAATAGGGGGTATGGTCCTCTCTTACAGATATACAAGTGTCGCAGCTTGATTTCATACTTGAAATAAGGCAGTTTATCATTTCCTGTAGCAATTGGTCCCACTCGTTCAGCAACGCTGTTTTCATTCCCTGGATGGTTCTCGGAGGGGGTTGCGAGTTGCAATTGCCCTCCCCAGAGCGTCCCAGACATGCTCTATAGGTTTAAGGTCTGGATATCTGGCTGGCCAATCCATCCGGCGAATATCCTCACTCTCTATAAATTCGTCGACAGGAAGAGCTCTATGTGGCCTCGCGTTATCGTCCATTAAAATGAACTCAGGGACAACTGCACCCCTGAAAAGGCGAACATAGGGCTCCGGATCCTCATCCTTATACCTCACACCAGTCACAGTGCCTCTTTCAAAGATATGGAGAGGTGTGCAACCATCCAACATGATGCCTGCCCAGACCATTAAACTTCCTTCGCCATAATGGTCGATTTCGCGGACATTGGAGGGTAGGTATCGGGTCCCAGGTTCTCTCCAGATGAAGGTACACCGAGAATCAGTGTCCAGGGGGAATCGCGATTCGTTTAGGAAGAGAACATTACCCCACTGCAGTCTGGTCCAAGGTTGATTTTGTCTGCGCCAAGCTAAACGCCCGCACACCACTCCATGTGTCTGACAAGGGGTCCCTGACTGGTGAGAGGTATAGGGATGAGATCATACTGGCCTATATTCGACTTTTCAGGGGTTCAGTTGGCCCTGAGTTCCTTTTAATGGACGATAACGCGAGGCTACATAGAGCTCTTCTGGTTGACGAATTTCTAGAGAGTGAGGATATTCGCCGGATGGATTGGCCAGCCAGATCTCCAGACCTTAACCCTATAGAGCATGTCTGGGACGCTCTGGGGAGGGCAATTGCAACCCCCCTCCGAGAACCATCCAGGGAATGAAAACAGCGTTGCTGAACGAGTGGGACCAATTGCCACAGGAAATGATAAACTGCCTTATTTCAAGTATGAAATCACGCTGCGAGACCTGTATATCTGAAAGAGGGGATCATACCCCCTATTAACCCATCTATTAACCCATTTTTTTGTTTATTCCGCAACTGCTGTTTCATACCTTCCGACTCCAAGTGTTACGCACGATCATGCGTGTGTATTACAATTATTGAATGGTTATTTGTTTTGTATTGTATCAATGTATGTACATATCAAATTTCATTAAAATCGGTACAGTAGTTCTAGAGATAATCGACCAAGTCTGCAAATTCTCTTAATTTCTTACACCAGTGTATGATGAACTATACATATAACTAACTATACATATCATGAACCAATCAATCAAATTTTAAAGGATATATAAAAAAAATTGCTGTTAAAAAAGGTAAAATAATTTTTAAAAAAATAATTGGATTTTTTTCTTTAAATTTTTTTTTTTTTTTTGGGGGGGGGGGTGCTCCTAGGCCCGGGCCTACCGGGCCTAATAGAAAATCAGGCCCTGGATGTCAGAATTTGAGAGAGGATGTATAGTTGGGCTCAAAGAAGCCGGTTGGTCTAATCGGCGAATCGCTCGACATTTGGATAGGAGCGATGCCACTATAGGACGATGTTGGCAGGAATGGGTGAACCATGCCCGAATACAGCGTCAAGAAAGAAGCGGTAGGCCTAGAGAAACGGCAGAACGTGAGGACAGAGCAATCTCCAGAGCGGTACTCACAGCCCCAGATTCATCATTATCATCGGTCGTACGTGCAACAGGTGCTTCAGTGACCGCAAGGACCATTCATAGGCGGCTCAGAGAAAGGGGGCCGGGCTCACGGCACCCCTTGCGATGACTACCATTGACCTCTGTACACTGACAAGCCCGCTTGCAGTGGTGTCGGGTACATTCAACCTGGAATGTCACTGGAGTAGAATTGTCTTCAATGTTGAGTCCCGATTCGAAGGAGCCCCGATGACCAGCGAATAGGTGTGTGGAGACGCTCCGGACAGCGGTGAGATACCAACCTGACTGTCTTCCACCATACGGGCCGACAACCAAGAGTGATGGTCTGGGGAGCCATTGCATTTCATAGCAGGACCCCTTTGGTTGTCATCCGCGGCACCCTTACAGCACAGCGGGCAACACAACGGGGAGTCGACGATATTCTACGCCCCATTGTGTTGTCCTTCATATCACGCCATCCTGGGATTACATTTCAACAAGATAAGGCCCGCCCGCACACGGCGAGAGTTTCTACCGTTTGTCTTCGTGCTTGCTCAACGCTACCTTGGCCAGCAAGGTTGCTAGATCGCTCCCGCATTGAGCACGTTTGGAGCATTATGGCCATGGCCCTCCAACCCGCTCGATATTTTGACGATCTAATTCTCCAATTGAACAGAATTTGGCACGATATCTCGCAGGAGAACATCCGCCACCTCTAACAATCAATGCCAAGCCGAATAACTGCTTGCACAAGGGCCAGAGGTGAACCAACGCGTTATTAACTTTTTCATTTCGTGAAGCTCTTTCTCTTGAATAAATCATCCAATTTTTCTAAAATTGTAATCATTTGTTTTTCTGTACATGTACATCTCATCTACCGATTTTCGTCTCACTTGGATAACTCCTTGGAGCGTCGTTTTTTTGTTGTTTTTTATTTTTTTTTGGCTGGGGGGAGAGGAGGGGGTCTAACAGTGTATGTCAGTATTTTAATTATATAAAAGTAACGAGAATGTGGGGCATAAAGGGCCTGAACACGGGAAGACAATCGTGTTGGACAAACTCTTTTTTAATGTTTTTGCTAAGTTGGTTTGATTCGTTTCTCAACGCCTAACAGAACTGAAAAAACGTAATTTTTTTCTAGCTGTTCATAAAATTGTCTGACTTCCTGTACATTGGTGATACTGTCAATTCACTTTTAATTACCCGTATCTAACCACGAGCACTTAATAAAAAGTATTTAAATTCAATTAATCGTTAGCCTGGCTGTTAATTTTATTTCACGTATCCTGTGACATGCGCTACCTGGGGTAATGAATACAACTCTAAAGTCACAGGTAAAATACGCTACACCCCTTAAAGATTTTTTTAAAAATATTTCTTAGGGAGCATCTAGGGCCTAAGAGCAACACCATACACAATTTTAATTTTCTAGAAAACATGTACCAAAGGTAGGTTTTTGTTGTTGTTTTGGGGGGATTGAACTCCTTTTAATCCCTTAAATTTTGTATTTCAAAAAAATATTTCTTTGTGCGCACCTAGGGTCTAAGAGAAACTATCATACAAAAATTCAGATTTCTAGGTCTCATGGTTCTAGAAATACAGAGTATGTGTGTGTGTGTGTGTGTGAGTGTTTGTTTGTTTTTAGGGGGGATTAGGCCCCTTTTAGCCCCCTTAAAATTCTAATTTATTAAAAAGATTTCTTAACGAGCACCTAGGGCATAATAACAACCTCCATGCAAAATTTAAACATCCTAAGACTTATGGTTCTAATGATTTGAGTTCCTTTTAACACTCTTTTTGAATATTTTTGGTGTATTTCTGTTTTGGCATTAGCACGCAATGTTTAATTAGATCTAAAATTATTTATAATGGAAATTTCATTCTTCCTCTGCCGATTTTTTAAAAATTACCTCATGCATGTTATAAAAATACATATTTGTATTTTATAACATGCTGCTGCTGAAAATGTTTGCCGCCAACTTTCAGCTATAATACGCAACTATTAGGTAGTACCTATTATTTATGTTACAACATGAATTAACATATTTCATAAACAAATCACTTACTTTTTAAATTATACGTCTGTGAATACAACAACACACTGTAGATAAGTAATTTAGTAAAATAATAGTCATAAATTGTACGAAGTCATTTAAACAGAACAATAAATTACAATCCACAGTTTCAATAAGGTTTAAAAATTGTATAACACATTCATTCAAAAATCATCTTGAAATTCTTACACTGCACAAAGTAAACAATGAGAAAATAAAGCGCTCAATACTAAGCTTGCTTTCAAAAAATCCCCGAATATTTGCATCTATTCTGCGTCGATGTTAAGGTTGCTATGTACTAAGGCCATCCGCACACGGGTCGTTTCGTACTCGGCTCGAACTCGAAGCGAAATGTGCGTCTTGTACGAACTATGCGAAGTTTACCCGCTCACGGGTCGAATCGCACTCGAAGTGGTTTCGTTTCGAATTCGAAGCGGGATAACGAACCGATGTTTTTCTCAGTAGGTTGAATGTCTTCAACGTGCAAAGTACAAAACTTCTTGATTTTATTTGTTTAAAATGAGCAGCTCCAGTGATGAGGAGGACATTCTTATGTTATATTGGTACCGTAAGATAAAAAGGAGAAGGTTTCGGAGGAGAGTACAAGTACATCCGTACTTGGAACGGAATTTTCCCCATCGGCTGTTTGTTGCGCCAGATTAATTACAAGAAAGTGATGCAAAATTTTTAGCATTCTATAGAATGTCAAAAGAATGTCAAAAAAATTTCAGTTCGGTATATTTTAATGTTATATAAATGCAATTTTTTTTTTTGTCAATTCTAAAATTATTTCAAATTTCATTTTCAATCGGAGTTATAAATGCATATAGTTTTTAAGATACAAAAGTTTGTGCTAAGCTCTTGTGTTTGTGTAGGTGAGACGGTGGAACCAATCACCACGACAAAGTCCAGGCTTTGACACTTTTTCATCAAAACTAAAAACATAATTTTTATGTTTACTGGTTTGAAAAAATAAATATATTGAATTTCGCTATGTGTTTTGAATTCGATTATTATTATTTTATGCATTTAAGAAGAATAGATTTCGTTAAATTGTAATAAGATTTTTTAATGAATGATTGTAATAAGTTTTTGTAATTAATAAAGAAATACTATAATGTAATAATTTTTTTTTAACTAAACTATGTAACATTAATAAAGTTTGTAATTAAATACATTACCTGTCAAGTTGACTTCTCGTGCAACTTCATTTCACGCTTTTTCTGTACCATCTTTACTAGAATATTCACGGAGCGTGTGGTTATAAAGCTCCGGGTGTTTTTCCTCTTCTCCTACAAATTTAATGTTGAACACTTCCATTTATAATCGAAAATTCCGCGCGTCACGCTCGATTTTTCCAGTTCCAAACAGTTCGAGCGAAACGAGACTAGTACGAATCGAGACCGCTTCGACTTAGTCTATTGCCAATCGCCCCGTTAGTGGAGTCCCATTCAATTACGTAAGAAGTTGAGTGGTGGGAAAAATCGCTTCGAGTTCGAGCCGAGTACGAGACGACCCGTGTGCGGATGGCCTAAGAAAAAAAAATCTTTGTATAGACCCTTGCATGTTTTTGACTCTTGTAGCAGAAGGGGTCAGTAAGTTGACCCTAGAAAATTCTACCGTGACCTTCGAAACCCCTACCCCCGCTCGTTTAGAATGACATTCCAAGGATTGCAATGACTCTCCCCGTAGGGGGTGAAGATGCTCGGCCATCTCCCTTTTCCTGATAAGACACTCAACTGGTAACGTTTGAGAATATCTAATAGTGTCCAACACCGAGCAAAAATTCAAAACGCGGCCTGGCCTAGTTTTATTTACTTAAAAATATTTCATTTATGTTTTGTATATTCATTTATTTTGAAATATTTAAAATATTTCATTTATTTTTTGCATAGAAAATCTGGCGAATCGAAATTATTTATACAAAAGTTTTCACAAATTTTTATTTCACACTTTCAAATTTTGCGCCCCTCATGATTCGTGCGCCTGGAGCAATTCGCTCCAACTGCTCCACGGTAGCTACGCCCCTGCTCGTGCCCCCCCCCCCCCCAACTTAACTTGAAATAAATTAAAACGTTAATAGAAGTTCAGTTAAAATCGGAAAATTGTAGAAATTTTTTAAGAAAGTTGGGTTTCTTTCGCGCTTTTTTAAACTGTGAAACTGAAGATTCTGATTATGTCTGTAGCCTTAGCATAAATTTTAACAATGATATGATCCATAACAAAAGTTCGATGCTATACTTTTTTCTCATATCATTTATACTATATTATATTTTTCTCATTGTACAACTTTTGAATACTACTCAAACTTCAATGCCAGACCTGCCAACCTCAGTAAGGGCAAAATCCTGCAATATTCTACCATGCATAAAATAATCGACATAACGACATAACACAAAACAGCATAGGAAAAATTAGGGTCTCTTTAATAATATTATATAGTTCAAAATATTTCCTTACTGTTCAGCACATCTCGAAATTATAATATTAAACAACCCTGGGTTCCTGTTAGAGAAAATAAGACCAGACCTGCCAGCCTCAGTAAGGGCAAAATCCTATAATATTCTACCTTGCATAAAATAATCGACATAACACAAAACAGCATAGGAAAAAACTATAATAAAAGAATTATAATGTATACTTACTTATAGTTTATAATATCTCTTTGATAATATTACATAGTTTAAAATATTTCCTTACTGTTCAGCTCATCTTGAAATTATAATATTAAACAAAATTTATATATTTGAAATTTGTAATCATACATTTTAATGTGCATCATATTTACACTAGCAGGGACCCCAGCAGTCTATATTTTGAGTACTTCTATTTCTTCATAATGTTTGTTTTAGTTAACTGCAGAAAATCTTGGAATTTTTCTAGCATTTGCTGATTTTGCTCTTTTTAAAAATTCGTTGTCAAATTGTTCTTAATAACAGTGTCCTTGTGGGTTCGATTTGCATATTAGCAAATTTCCTAAGGTTTCCCTTGACATAGATGACCTGAACTGAGTAGATATTTTTGTTATGTAACTAAAAATCCGGTAATAATAGTGTCCATTCCGGAAACCCGGAAGATGGATTAAAAATCCGGCATTGCCAGGGTAAATCCGGAAAATTGGCAGGTCTGCAATTCTATTGTTATTTAATTTAAAAATAATCATAATATTTCATATTTTAAGGGCTGCCAGGCAGTCAATGCACGGAAGATGGCCCTAACTGAATTAAATTCGTGCCCCCCCCCCCCCCAAAGAAAAAAAAAAAAGTTAGAATCACGTTACGCCTATGCTCGTAACATCTAGATTGCATTCAAGCGACAACAAAGAATCCTGCAAGTGTTATGATCTCGGCACCTATGTCAGCAGATGTTGTAAACAACCTTTATGTCATAGATGGCACAATGTACAGCAGAAAGTACTTGACACCAACCTACTACCAAAACTTCTATATTCTATAGCAGGGGGTGTCCAACCCACGGCCCAAAGCAAGTATTAGTACGGCCCAGAGAGAGAGATCTCAACGCGGAAAAAAATATTAATAGCTTGCCTCGATTTAAAAAGTAAAGCTTGTAGTTTTAAGGGGACTCACGACTCTTAAGTCGAGGAAATAAGGCATATTTTCATACTTTTTGACTCTTGTAACTATTTCAATTTACTCCCATTTTTTCCAAATTTTACGTATATGATAAATTGATATATTTATTTCAATAAACAAATTTTCAACTCTCAAAATAATTTTAAATAATTTTTTTTAAATGCTTTAGATATACACTCATGGACAAAAAAATTAGCGCACCAAGAAATAATTGCGGGATCGTAACGAAACTTGCAATGAAGGTACATGTCGGGGAGATAAGCAAATGATTAGAAATGCAGCGTGATTGCGCATTACGGATAGCCGGTAGAGGGCGTTGAACATCGTACTCTGTGGAGTATAAAACAGGTAACCAAAGCTTGTTTGAGTGTGCTGAATCATTTACAAAGGAAGAGCTGAGATAGACATGCCATTACGCCGTGTTCGAAGACAATATAAGCAGTTGTCGCAGTTTGAGAGGGGGAGAATCGACGGGATGATGGAAGCTGGGTGGTCAGCTAGGCGAGTAGCTCGTCAATTAGGCCGCTCTGATTGTGTTGTGAGGAGGTGTTGGGACCAGTGGACCCGAGAGATGTCATGTACACGAAGACCAGGCTCAGGACGCCCTCGACAGACCAGTCGTCGAGAAGACCGCCACATCGTAAGAAATGCACGTGTACAGCCAACTGCTTCATCGGCCGCCATCCAGGCACAGGTAGCACCTTCACGAGGAGCCTCTGTGTCTTCTCGAACCATACGAAGGCGCCTGGCTGAAGGACAGTTGGTATCGCGGCGCCCATTACGTGTGCTGCCCTTGACGCCCACCCATCGACGCCTCCGTTTGGAGTTTTGCCGCGCACGAGGAAACTGGACTGCAGCGGAATGGAACCAGGTCGTCTTTAGCAACGAATCCAGATTCAATCTCGGCAGTGATGACAATCGTGTTTGTGTGTGGAGAGCCCGTGGTGAACGCTTCAATCCTGCCTTTGCTGTACAGCGACACATCGCTCCCATAGTTGGTGTGATGGTATGGGGTGCCATTGCCTACAATACACGGTCACCCCTAGTATTGTTCCGTGGCACCATGACAGCCCAGCGGTATGTTCATGAAATCCTGCAACCACATGTGTTGCCACTCATGCAACGGCTCCCAGGAGCCATTTTTCAACAAGACAATGCTCGGCCTCATACGGCAAGGGTGTCACAAGACTGTCTCCGCACAGTTACTACCCTTCCTTGGCCTGCCCGATCCCCAGATTTGTCTCCAATCGAGCATATATGGGATCATTTGGGACGACGAGTTGGGCATCCCACGAGTTTGAACGAACTAGAGGCAAGGTTACAGCAAATATGGAACGAAATGTCTGAAGACAACATACAGAACTTGTATGACTCATTGCCCGATCGTATCGCATCGTGCATTCGCGCTAGAGGGGGTCCAACGGAGTATTAGCTCCTCCGTTCTTTTGCCTTTTTCTCTGAAATAAATTATCCTTTTTTGATTTTCTTATCATTTACTTATATCATAGTAGTCATTACGTATGTAAAATTTCGTTTCATTTTGAAGACTCCTTCTTGGTGCGCTAATTTTTTTGTCCATGAGTGTACCTTGTTTTTTAAGCATTTTTATTGTATACTGGCTTGAGCGCAGAACTATGAAATTAATTTTACAATTAAATGTATAATTCCTGTTTTATATTTAAAATAAGTAATTCAAAATACAATTGAACATATAAGATTGAACATTAAAATATTTTTTTAATATTTTTAAAACTGCTCAAAATATACTTAAAATTTCCTTAAATTTTTGCATTAATTTACCCCTGAAAAATTAACAAAATGTGCAATGATTGCAATAATTCTAGTTCAGACGCAATAAAATAACGTGATTATGGAGTGATAAAAATTTTATGGAATTATATTACATAGTTTTTGAGATATCAGTTGCGGAATGATGCAAAATTACATTTTGAGAAAAACGAGTTTAAAATTTTTCTTACTATAAACTTGATCAGTAATTAAATATTTAGAATATCTCCGGGACTAAGCGGAATATTTTCATGCGGTTTGCTTTATTTTGTCCAGAAATGATCAGGTTTTAACATATATATATTTTTTTAAATCGAATGTTTTAAAGATTTACGGGTAGTGAGTCCCCTTAAGCTGAATTCTTTGTCGATGGATGACAGTACTGACGCTTCTGACATGGCTCAATTTGTCTTTTTATTAGACGTATAAATGACGAGTTTATTGTAACTGTAGAATTGACTTCTGTAGTACAGTTAAAAGACACGATAACCAAGAGAGTTTATATGAAGCAGTGAAGACAACAATGGCATAATTCTCATTGTTGTTGTTCCTAATGCCTTCTAGCCAGGACCTGATTTTCCATTAGGCCCAGTAGGCCTGGGTCTAAGGGCGCATGAACTTTGAGGGGCCCCCCAAAATTTTACTTTAAAAGAAAAAATTCCCAATTGAATTTTTTATGTTACCTTTTTTAATAGCAATTTTTTATATATCCTTACAAATTTGATTGATAGGTTCGTCATATGTATAGTCATATGTATAGTTCATCATATGTATGTTATAGTGTATATAAGGGATTAATAAGGTTTTCTGGTTGCATGGTATTGGTGTTTTAATGATTAAGTTTATATGTTGTACTGCTTTTTGTTATTTGATAATGTTCTAGGCTTCTACGCTTCGAATAGCCAATTCTTGGTAAAATGGTACTTTCACAATGATTCATGATTATATTTTTGTGTGTGTCAATTTTGGAAATTTTACGCCCACATCAGTGTTATGGAGGACCCCCATCCAGAGTTGTGACTATAGTCGAGAATTTTCTAAATCGGGCCCTGTTCCTAGCCGGAAGTCCCAGACCAGGTCCATATACGATTCGGGCTAAGTAGTACGGCTCCGACTTTGTAGGGAAGTAGTCTAAGTAGTCAAAGTACGACTAAGTAGTCCGACTTTGCTAGGTGCAACCACAATTTTGACCGATCACCCTCAGGGTCGACATCTAAGGGGATCGTACCTTCTCCACCTACTGACCCCATAGAAGGTTTTTCCGATCTACGCATTTAACGTGCCCAAATCCGGCCTAGACACGAAACGCGATTCTAGTTAACTCTTGTCAACATATCTGGTATAGTTACAGATGGTGCCTCAGCTATGATAGGCAAAAAAGAGGGACTATAAGATTAATAGAAGACGATGTCATTACTATTGAAAATTTTCGTTTGAAGAAGTACCATTGCATAAAACACAAGGTAAATTTATGCGGAAAAGGCATTAAAAATGTACCATGTCTTGCAAATCGTTGTCAAAACGGTGACTTTTATGAAGGCTCGGCGATTGAATCATCGCCAGTTCTCCCTGAGAATTGCAGCCACTTCAATTCATCCAGATATTGAAGCTTTAGTTTCTCAAATTCAATGCCAAATATCACATTAATTTTATGACTCCTATAATTATCATTTTAATGATAAATAAAATTTTTAATGAAATAAATGCGTATGTTAACTATACATTATACTTTTTTTACTCATCAACTATTTTTAAAATTAGACATATTTTGTGTGGACCAATTTGTGTGGCCCAAGATAATTCGTATTCTTTCAACGTGGCCCAAGGAAGCTAAAAGATTGGACACCACTGTTCTATAGGGATCTTTTTCAAGATAACGCCCCATATTTTTACCAGCAGGATTCTGCTCCCTGCCACACTGTACGGATATACCAACAGTGGGTAGGGATGCGACATCGACAACAAAACATCGATGTTTTGAAACATCAATATTCAATATTAAAACATCGATGCTAATAAAACATCGCCCCAAAACCATCGATGTTTTTAAACATCGATGTTTATGAACTTTCATTTTTTAAAACTGGTTTAGTAACCTAAGATTAATGTTACTTCGGTTAGTCATGGAAGGGGGGGGGGGGAAATTTTACTCTCAGGCTGGGCTGACACAAATGACAAAAACTTGGTTGCTAGAGTCAGCGCATATCGCACAATTTCCACTACACATTTCATTACTTTTACCAGAAAACTGAGGAAGAAATTATTGCAATTTATTAACAAATCTTTTATTTTCAAATTAAATAATACAAAAGAAAATTACATATATTTACACAAATTTGAAGTACTGATCCAAAACCAACGTACGGGGGAAAACTGAACAAGCTTATTTTTTCTTTACTGTAAATAACAATTATTGGGGCTATTGGGACATATAATTATTATTCAGTGGTTGTTCATTGCCATTTGTCTCTATTCGTACCCCCTTTTGTATTCGTCCTTTTCAGAATTCAGACTTACATTCACTGAGAAAAAATTATGCTACGTGGTTAATTTTTTTTTTATTATGGTACATTTTCATTAAAAAAAAAACATCGAGACAACGTAAAACATCGATCACAAAACATCGATGTTAACAAAAATCGGCTTCAATAAATCGATGTTTAAAACATCTATGTTTCTATCAAAACATCGATGTTTTGAAAACATCGACATCGATGCCGCATCCCTAACAGTGGGTCACGGAGAATGACACACACATGCTGGGATGGCCAGGAAACAGGCCAAACATGAATTCCATAGACTATTTGTGGTTCCGTTTGTAAAAACTAGTACAGTCCAACCCCGTTATAGCGAACCCGGTATATAACGAACGATAATTTTGGTCCCGCCGTTTTCAGACCTACCAACCTCAGTAAGAGCAAACTCCTGCAATATTCTACCGTGCATAAAATAATCTGTATCACACAAAACAGCACAGTAAAAAATCATAAAAGAATTATAACATATACTTATTTATAGTTTATAGGGTCTCTTTAATAATATTATATAGTTCAAAATATTTCCTTACTGTTTAGCACATCTTGAAATTATAATAAATATTAATCAACCCTGGGTTCCTGTTAGAGAAAATAAGACCAGACCTGCCAGCCTCAGTAAGGGCAAAATTCTGCAATATTCTACCGTGCATAAAATAATCGATATCACACAAAACAGCACAGTAAAAAATCATAAAAGAATTATAACATATACTTATTTATAGTTTATAGGGTCTCTTTAATAATATTATATAGTTCAAAATAATTCCTTACTGTTCAGCACATCTTGAAATTATAATAAATATTAATCAACCCTGGGTTCCTGTTAGAGAAAATAAGACCAGACCTGCCAGCCTCAGTCAGGGCAAAATTCTGCAATATTCTACCGTGCATAAAATAATCGATATCACACAAAACAGCACAATAAAAAATCATAAAAGAATTGTAACATATACTTATTTATAGTTTATAGGATCTCTTTAATAATATTATATAGTTCAAAATATTACCTTTCTGTTCAGCACATCTTGAAATTATAATATTAAACAAACCTAGGTTCCTGTTAGAGAAAATAAGACCAGACCTGCTAGCCTCAGTCAGGGCAAAATTCTGCAATATTCTACCGTGCATAAAATAATCGATATCACACAAAACAGCACAGTAAAAAATCATAAAAGAATTATAACATATACTTATTTATAGTTTATAGGGTATCTTTAATAATATTATATAGTTCAAAATAATTCCTTACTGTTCAGCACATCTTGAAATTATAATAAATATTAATCAACCCTGGGTTCCTGTTAGAGAAAATAAGACCAGACCTGCCAGCCTCAGTCAGGGCAAAATTCTGCAATATTCTACCGTGCATAAAATAATCGATATCACACAAAACAGCACAATAAAAAATCATAAAAGAATTGTAACATATACTTATTTATAGTTTATAGGATCTCTTTAATAATATTATATAGTTCAAAATATTTCCTTTCTGTTCAGCACATCTTGAAATTATAATATTAAACAAACCTAGGTTCCTGTTAGAGAAAATAAGACCAGACCTGCTAGCCTCAGTCAGGGCAAAATTCTGCAATATTCTACCGTGCATAAAATAATCGATATCACACAAAACAGCACAGTAAAAAATCAAAAGAATTATAACATATACTTATTTATAGTTTATAGGATCTCTTTAATAATTTTATATAGTTCAAAATATTTCCTTTCTGTTCAGCACATCTTGAAATTATATTATTAAACAAACCTAGGTTCCTGTTAGAGAAAATAAGACCAGACCTGCCAACCTCAGTAAGGGCAAACTCCTGCAATATTCTCCTGTATAAAATAATCGACATAACACAAAACAGGATAGGAAAAAATTATAATAAAAGAATTATAATGTATACTTACTTATAGTTTATAATATCTCTTTGATAATATTACATAGTTCAAAATATTTCCTTACTGTTCAGCTCATCTTGAAATTATAATATTAAACAAAAGTTATATATTTGAAATTTGTAATCACACATTTTAATGTACATCATATTTGCACTAGCGGGGACCCCAGCAGTCTATATTTTGAGTACTTCTATTTCTTCATGATGTTTGTTTTAGTTAACTGCAGAAAATCTTGGAATTTTCCTAGCATTTGCTGTAGCTGATTTTGCTCTTTTTAAAAATCCGTTGTCAAATTTTTCTTAATAACAGTGTCCTTGTGGGTTCGATTTGCATATTAGCAAATTTCCTAAGGTTTCCCTTGACATAGATGACCTGAACTGAGTAGATATTTTTGTTATGTAACTAAAATTCCGGTAATAATAGTGTCCATTCCGGAAACCCGGAAGATGGATTAAAAATCCTGCATTGCCGAGGTATATCCGGAAAATTGGCAGGTCTGCGTTTTCCTATTGTAGTACGTAAATTAATTAATATTGTGTCAGTTTAATGTAATCTATTTTAGTCGATTTAATTCATTAATGATTATTTTTAATAGATTTTATAATTTTTCAATACATCATTATTGAATACATATTGTAACTAAAGAGTTATACATTTTCTGAACTTTAGTATTTTTCTTAACGGTTCGGATATAGCGAACAAAACCTTTCGTGACTTGAAGTTCGTTATGACGGGATTCGATTATACATGTGAGGGGTCAATCCAATAAAAGAGAATTAATTAAGGCTATAATTGTCTCATGGCATCACATAATAAATAAGGGAGAGCTCCAAACATTGGTTAAATCAATGCCAAGTCGCTGTGCCGCTGTCTTGAAATATAAAGGATACCAAACGAAACATTGGTAGGACAGTAACACCGTAAGCACACAGGATCTTAACCCTAACTATTGTTTTCAATGCATATCTTCCCTTTGACCTCTGTTTATTGTGTTGAATTTAGAATTAAATTATCTTTCATTTGGTATATGAATCATGGCTCTGAATGGAGTATCAATTTTTATAAGCATTCAAAGTTGAAAAACATTCATAGTTTAACAATTTAAAGACAAAAAAGGACATTTTATATACCATGTTTTTAAATTTTCTGTAGAATCATATACACTTGGCAATTCTACGTATTAATAAATACTTTTTTAAAATTCTTTTGATGAATTTTCCCATCAACTTGAAAGAAAATGATCAAATGCGTAATAAACAGGTATCAATTGCGTAATCAGTCGTTTAGCTTGGGAACTGGATGTTAACTTGCGTTTAACTTTTGTTAATCGCAATTTTTGGATGTTAACTTCCCGGCCGATAGATGGCTGCACCATTCTACAAAACAAAATTAACTGAAAATGAATTCAATTTTGCTTAAAGATGGTTAAAGGTATCAAAAGTATGCATTGTCGTAGTGTTCTGAGCTATTCTAAAAGTTTCAAATGTCTAGCTAGTCGGGAAGTTAGTTAAAAATCGATTGCAAGATTTGTACTGGAAAAACACACAAACAAACACACAAACAAACAAACAAACAAACAAACAAGAAAGCGAGTTAATAAAAACATGGTAAAAAGTGTCCACAATTTAGGCCACTACTGCATATATCTGAATTTAAATATAACTAGTTGGTACCCGTTAAAACATGACGGCTAGATCGTAAATAAATGTACTAATACACAAATTATACTCAACACACCATTGCTAAATGTTGAAAATCATAATAATGCGCAGAAACAATATGTTTAAGCGGCCTCGTTCTTAGTGAGTATCTAAAGCCAGATTTAAAAATGTCACTGAGCATGCGCAGAAAGCAAATTTTTAGTTGTAAATTATCGTTAATTAAACAGCACGAAATAAACAATTTCCATCAGGTTTAATCTTATATTTCACAAACATAATTATCATAGAAATAAAAATGGCAGAGAGAGATCTAGAGACTCCTCGGCATTGAAACATGTCACTGAGCATGCGTAGAAACAGTGAGTTTCTAAAGCCAGATTGAAACATGCCACTAAGCATGCGCAGAAATCAAATTTTAACTGTAAATTATCGCTCATTAATAACAATTGCAGTTACAAAAACCAAATTTGACACATCTACAGATTAGTCTTTCGTTTAAGACCAAAATGAAGTAAACTGATGCAGTAGTTTTCTCTCACGGTTTGCTCAAAAGGTCGACTTAGCAACTTAAATATATAGATTTCCTCATTCTCTGGGTATTTGTAGATTCCAATCCCCGTACGGTGAGCTAGACACGGTTCAAAATAAACAATGTTCAAACACTCTCTAAAGATTTATTTAATCGTCATTTTCTGAAATCAAATAATAATAAAAAAAACTTTATTTACAATGTCTTCAAAAATCACATCTATTGTCATTTTTCACTCAAGGCATGTTATAGTTTAAACACTACCTATCCCCCACTAAAATCCCGCGAATACCATAATTCTTTTCCGTGGAAACGGATCTAAAATTCGGGTAAAATTCATCCTCCCGATTCTGAAGTAAAATATAATTTTTTAACACTTTGAAAATATTCAGACTGTGAACCCCATGCGGCAGGTTTTGTGATAAGGCGAGGTATTTCCTTACTTCGCAGCGGCTCAAATGCTTCAGTGTTCTTGGCCGGCGGAGTTGAGCACTCTGTGGAAAGTGTTCCACGAAGCTGACGCAAAACTCTCGAATGATGTCTTCATTGTCTTCGGTTGACGTAGTGATTCTTCGCATAAACCTAAAATATATGGATACAAATAAATAATTAACCTTTTCCTTACGGGATTGGATAGCCTGTATCCCAAGAATACGGGCCAAAGAATGTTATATATATATATATATATATATATATATATATATATATATATATATATATATATATATATATATATATATATATATATATATATGACGCGCTCGCTACTCACCCATTCCCAGTACGTCGTCTTACATCCGAACTTACTCTTTCTTAATCTATCTCTACATAATTATTAAAGTAATAGCAGTCAATGAGTTAAAAGGCCGGTGGTAAAGAACTACAATTAATTACACTTAACATCGTTTATTTCCAAATTTTAACCTACCCGATTCAATCTGATAATTTAAATCCAAGAATCATCAAGCTCACGCGCGACGCGTGACTGCCTTAATCAAGAATTCCCCGCCGTCTGATTCAAACGCTATTGTTTTTTACCATCTAAAGCCATCGCGCATGCGTGTGACGTTTGCACCGAAGATGAGGCCGAGGCGATTCTAGTTTTGTTACTATTTATAGATTCCCTTCCTGGTTCTTCAATTTACGTGAATCAAGTTCACCCCGTAAAATACTTTCTCTGCGATGCCCCTATCCAGATATCTCGTAATTTCACCGTTTTAAATTGTTAATTCCTTCTTTCTTTCTACGCAAAAGCCCACCCCCCCCCCATATTTTAGCCTTACGTTTTGGCCTTACACACACACACACACACACACACACACACACACACACACACACACACACACACACATATATATATATATATGTGTGAACATAAGTGTATATATAAGACAGAGTTGAAAGTGAAAATCCAGCATAAGACATATTACACTATGCAGTAATTAGTTTTAATGTCCTTTACTTTTAATGTTCATTGATATTTTAAATTTCTGCTTTGGCTTTTCAGCCTTATCACTATTGTTTGATTATAAATACATCTTTGTTAATTTATATATATATATATATATATTATATAGATAGATAGAGAGAGAGACAGATAGGTAGATAGATAGATAGATAGATACATAGTTAGATAACCCCCTTAAGGGTCGTTCTTACAAAGGGGATATGAAATTACCTGTTCTAAAGAGGGAATTGGAAAAATGAGCCCCGTAAGGTAAAGGTTAAAAGCGCTTAATGATAGGGAAAATTCATTTTTAGCCAGGGTTGTCAGAAGTTGAAAGTGTAGTATAAAGAGAACAAAAGAACGTTTTTATTTAAATACTAGTATATAACCCCCGTCAAAAATGACGGAATGTTGATCAGCGTTTCCTTCTCATAAAAGTTCATATGAACAAAAAAGAAGCATGAAGATTCTATTTTTGAATGTAATGAAGAAAGATTTTAAACATATACTACGATGAATACAGGTACATAATGCTATATAGGTTCAAGAAAAATATAATTTTCCTTTAAGTGTAAAATTCTGCATCAATAATAAATAAATAAAAATACAAAAAGTTAGCCAATTAAATAACACAAACTGCACTTAGACAGCAGTAAACAACAAAACAAAACTAAACTAAATCAAAACTAAACCAAAACTGCTTCAAAAGTGAATGACTCACCACACAGCAGGCATTGCTGAAAAAGATACTTAAACAGCAGTAAACAACAATAAAATAACACAAAACTAAATAGTTTCAAAAGTAAATGACTCACCACAAAGCAGGAATTAATTTATAATAATTACATAATAATTAGCAAAGTGAAACAACATTTAATTAACATTAAAATTAAACATTAAAAATGTAGTTATTTAAAGGGAATATGAAAAACCATGGAGTTCGAAATTCAAGTGAATGACTCAATTGAATAAATGATTCTTTTCAATGGATATTTTAATTTGAAGATATTTCAAACACTAAACGGTTTTGAGTTAGGGTGTTCGCTTGAAATTTTCATATTTTTTAAAGGGCTTTCAAAATATGTAACTTTTGTGGTATTATTTTTCATGAAAAATTTCAGAAAATGACGACGCAATGTTCAGATGTTCCCGACTTCATCCGTCCACGAATGGTTACCTACATTTTTCAACTCTAGGCTTTTATATAAGTAACGATACAGTGAAACTTCTCTAAGGCAGCGAGTCAGGGTTCCGAAATAAAGTGGCCGTTTTGAGGGGTGGCCGACAGGAGAAGTTTTTACTGTAATTCAATTTTTCAAATAAAATAGATTATTTATAAATAAGAAAATAAATTTTATTTCATAATACTAATAGATAATAGTAATACACTCTTAGACAAAAAAAAAAACGACGCACCAAGAAGGAGTTATCCGAATGAGACGAATAAAAAGTTACAAAAAGTAATACAAAAGTAATACAAAAAGTTAGCCAATTAAACACAAACTGTATTTAGACAGCAGTAAACAACAAAACAAAACTAAACTAAATCAAAACTAAACCAAAACTGCTTCAAAAGTGAATGAATAATCGAAATGAATAACTTTTTAACGAAAATCGCTAGATGTGAAGTACATGTACAGAAAAACAAATGATTAGAATTTGAGAAAAATTGGGTGATTTATTCAAAAGAAAGAGCTTCCCAAAGTGAAAAAGTCAATAACGCGATGGTCCACATCTGGCCCTTATGTTGGCAGTTATTCATCTTGGCATTGATTGATAGAGGTGGCTGATGTCCTTCTGCAGGATATATATATATATATATATATATATATATATATACACAGGGTGGTCATAAAAAAAAACTTTGCCGATATATGGACCTCTAGCGGCCGTACTGTCGAGATGAGATTTCAGATATAATTATACAGAGGTGTGAGCTCGGGATTTTGGGAACGGCAACAAATTGGTCCTCACGGTTACGGTTATAGGTACATAAACTCGAAATTTTCGAATGGCAACGCCCACCTTTTTTTCCGTCGCAAAATGCTTAGCGCGTGCGAAAACCCTAAATAGCGGGTTCGAATTAAGTTTGCGCATCACTGACTCAAATGATACGTTATAAAAAAAATATATATCACTTACCGGTAAACGTCTCCAACTGTGATGAGAGGATCGGGTATGGTTTCAAAAAGTAGATTCAGGCTGTCGATAGAGTCCTGGCTGTACGGCATTTGTCTTCGCCTTTGCACCACGAAGTCTATACTCATGATCAATAATTTCAGTCTTCTGCAAATTCTTCTGTTTCCACCAAAAAGCCGGAAAGCGATATCAACATACACAGCTTGGTTCAGCAATGGATCTTCTCTAAAAATAAAAGGAACATACGGTTAAGGGGGCACCCTATCTTTGACTACACTGAAATGACCGTAAACATGAACAAATTCGAGCTACTGAAACTCCGATAATATTAACACACACATATATATATATCTACATATATATATATATATATATATATATATATATATATATATATATATATATGTGTGTAATAAATTAAATACTAGGCCCTCCATTCTATCAGTTAAATTCCCTTTCCTAAATCCAATCCCCAGTAACATTACTTTAACGCTTTAAAAACCCATAGCAACAGAACTTCCCATAAAATAGCAAACGTTGCATTTCTACACGTGTATACGTCCCGAGAAAGGCGTGAGTTCGCATTGCCAGCCCGAAATTCCGCTGACATTTCAAAACAACAGCCACATGTACCTCGCTTCTAGCGCGTAATGTTGAAAGGTGATATTGCTTTTCGCTCCGAGCATCTGAAATGAAAGGACGTATGTTACTATCGCTCCTAATAAAATGATTCGACCCGACTGCTTCAAAATTTAAATTCTTTCAGGCTGAGTCTAGCTCCAGCCATGTAAATTTGAGCTAGTTTTCCTTTTCAGGTTGCATTTTAAGAACGAGATGTAATGATTATATTACATAGAGCCGAAAGCGATTCTTCATGTGCGTATCAACCTCAACGGACTTCGAATCCATTGCCTTGGACTATGTGTGTGCGCGTGAAATACCGACCTTGAGAGAAGCGCAATAGGAGTTCGCCAGCGTAGCACTTGAAAATGAAATGACCTAGTTTTGATTTCCCTTTTCGAAAATGACATCGAAAGATTTAAAAAAAAAATTGGCTGATCATCGTGACTCTGACCAACCTGAAGAAAAACAAGGGGATAATTCTGGAGTTTACGACAAACAATTATTGGAAAACAGTTCTATATCTTCACCAAATCAATTAAGTAATCTTCCGAAATTTAATCCTTGTGGAATTGTCAAAATTAATAACTGGTTGAAATTCTTCGAGAAAAAGACTATTGAATTGACGGAAGAAGAAAAACTACAAATATTTCCGGATTTTCTATCGGACGAGGCTTTGGAATTTTACATCGAAAACCTAATAGAATCACAAAAGTGGGATGAAGTTAAAATAAAAATCAGTGACTATTTCTCAGAAGAAAAACAGTTTTCATTCGAAGATTTCAGCAGGTTGAGCCTTTCTGGAAGTCAAAATATAAATCATTATTTTAAAAAGAAAATTAATATCGGTAAAGCATTAAAACTTGAAGAAGAAATTATAATTCAAGGTCTCACAGACGGATTGCCGACAAGATACAGGGATTTATTTTTAATAAGTAACGTTGGTACAACTACTGAGTGGATTTCCCTTGCGAGGAAAATGATCAACAGCTACGAAGATAGGAGGAAAGATCACCATAATAGAGACATGCATAATCAACAGTCCGGTTTTCGCAGACCGTTCGATCGGCGAGATGACTATGACAGATTCCCACAACACGAGTCACCTAGATTCCGGCACCAACAACCGCGACCATGGCATAGATGGCCCCAGAATTTTCGAGAAGAGGAACGTCCTAGGACTCGGTTCCAGTCTCCACAACATGCAAACAACTATAACAGCAACATGACAGAACAGCGACAATGACGGATGTTCACCGTACACCTAAAAATCGGTACTGAACTAATTATCGGCCTGATAGATACAGGTAGCACCATTAACATTATTTCTCGAACTGTATATGATAAAATTAAATATTATGTGAAAATTCTTCCATCGGACAATTCACAGGTCAGTACCCTCGCAGGTAAAATAAAAACTGATAAAATAATTTCTACAAAGTGCCGAATCGGTAAGTTGAACAGATTTGTTAATTTTTATGTTATTGAAACAAATTTAAAGTATGCAATTTTATCGTCGGAAATTATTAATCTATTTAAAATTAATTTGGATTTTAAAAATTTTTGTGTTTACCAAGGAAAAAATAATATTTCATCTACTTTGTCTTTGGAAAATGTTACTAATAATTGCTATATATTTTTAACATATGATAATCCTAATGTGCCACATACTTGTTCTCATAATACTATAAATCTTGATACTAAATATAATAGAAATTGTGATACTCGTTTTTATAAAATTGAAAATGAACATAATGTTGCTGATGATGAAAGTGTTCAATTGAACAAAATATTGAATGAGTATAATAATATTTTCGCGAAAAATAAATATGATGTTGGATGTATACGTCTTGAACCACAAAGAGTAGTTTTGAATTCTGAACTACCAATTTCCCTTCGTCCATACAGGGCGTCGCCAAAAGATAATGCCGAAATTAAGAAGCAAATAGACGAGCTTTTAACTGCAGGTTTAATAAAAACATCTCATTCACCCTATGCTTCCCCAATTACTTTGGCTTACAAGAAAGATGAAAATTCAAAATCCAGAATGTGTATCGATTACCGAAAACTAAATAGTATTACAAAAACGGACTCGGAACCAATTCCCCGAATCGACGCAGTTTTAGATCAACTAACCAATGCTAAGATTTTCTCCACCCTTGATCTCGCGAGTGGCTACTGGCATATTAAACTAAATGAAAAAGATACAGAAAAATTAGCTTTCACCTCAAACTTTGGCTTATATGAATGGAAAAGATTACCTTTTGGCTGGAAAAACGCTCCTGCCATATTCCAAAGAACACTCAGACAAATTTTAAATAAATACCAAATTAAATTTGCGCTCAACTATTTTGACGATATAATTATATTTTCAGACTTTTTCGAAGAACACTTAGAGCATTTAAAAACTATTTTCTCGATTTGTGAAAAAGAAAACATAAAATTGAAATTTTCAAAATGCCAATTTGCCCAAACAAAAATAAAATTTTTGGGATATGAAGTGGAAAAGGGATGTTATCACCCAAGTAACGCTAATATAGAAATTATTAAGAAACTTCAACCTCCCAGGAATGTTAAAGACTTACAAAGATTTTTAGGTAGCGTAAATGTTTATAATAAATTCATTCCCAACTATGCTAAATTAAGAGTACCATTGAATAAATTATTGAAGAAAGACACTAAATTTGAATGGACAGATGATTGCCAGAAAACTTTTCAGGATTTAAAAGACGCTCTAATATCTAAACCTGTTTTATCTATTTATAACCCAAATTACCCATGTCATATTTTCGTGGATGCGTCTGGACAAGCGGTAGGCGCAATTTTAAAACAACAACACCCTGATGGAAGTTTGCATCCCATAGCCTATCATTCTCGAAAACTTAGAACCTATGAACAAAATTATGCCATTACCGAGCTGGAATGCTTGTCAATTATTGATGCTGTTGATAGATATTATTGTTATTTACATAGGACTCATTTTACCGTTCATACGGATCATGCTGCACTTGTCTGGTTAAAAAGTATTAAACACCCAACTGGACGATTATTCCGATGGTCACTTAAACTGTCCATGTACGATTTTGACATTAAATATAAAAAAGGTTCTACAAATTATGAAGCCGATATGTTAACTAGAAACCCAATTTCTCACCATGTAACTTTACGTGAACGTGACCCATTGTTGACATTGCAAGAAATCGAGCATCATCAAAATTTAGATAATGTAAACTGTAAGAAGTTTAAAAAAGTTAATAATGTATGGACAATTAAAAAACAAGGTTTAATGAAAATTGTTGTGCCCTTCTCTTTACGTTTAAAATTATTAGAAAAAGCCCATGTTAATTATGGACATTTAGGAGTTTCGGCAATGTTAAATCTGATATCCCCTCAATATTATTGGATTGGAATAACTAAAGATGTGAGTAACTATGTGAAACATTGTGAAGTATGTCAATTAAACAAGAAGTCTAGGAAGATTGTTAAACAGAGAACTATAAGAAATCATGAAGTAAATAAAGAAAGATATGACACTCGTTTTGAGGAATCTAAATTTAAGGTAGGTGATATAGTAATGTACGAAGAGTTTCGTTACCCAAATACTCCTAAACTTACTCCCCCTTATTCTGGCCCATATAAAATTTTGAAACAAATTTCTGGAGTAAATTTTGAAATTAACAGACCCAATTCCCTCACTAAGAAAACCTCGGAAATTGTACACTGTACTAGACTAAGACCTTTCAACCCTGCAGATAATTTTCGATTAGCAACTAGAAAAAGTAAAATTCCTATTTTAATAACAGTAAACCCCAAAACGCCCAAGATCCCAAGTAAAAATTAATAGTGTTAAGAAAAAAAAAACCTATCTATGATGATTAAGACTACCCAACTGTGACTCAAATAACTACCTGACTATGACTCCGATAATCCTACGATATTTTGATAACCCAATGAAGACTGTTGACGCAGACTGTTGATGAAGAAAACCTAATTTTGATGGATTTGGATGCCTACCTAAATTTCGTAGTTATTCATATTTAGAGAATTTTTGATGCTAGTTTGCCTTCCACAAATTACCATCTGAATTATTTTAAAAGAATATTTATTAAAAAGAAAATTTTGATGTGCTAAGTTAAAGAAAAATTTTGTCAATGTTGGGTCTAACATGACATGTCACAGGTTACCCCTAATTTTGCCAAGTATGTTGATGATCTGAGTTGTTAATTTTGTTGACACTGGTAGTTCCTCCCGCAGAGGGATGAGCCTCTTGCTGTCTTTGCATCACAGCACCCTCGTGATCACTAACAATCTTTCACGTTGGACATCACAGAGGATAGCCCATTTCACCTCCAGGTTTGTCACTTATGTCATGATTGGTACCAATGATTTTAGAATTTGAATATTTTGAATTGAAACTAGTGACGATGTTAAAGCACATAATGTTTTTGAAAATTACCTAATGTGAAAATGATGCCCATTTACTTAAGGATTTATAACAAGTTGTTTTGAATTGTTTAATTTATGATCTTATGTATTGTTAAAAACTTGACAGGTATCTAAATCTATGCTGTAATTGAAGTGAAACTTTCAGAATAATATAAGAAATCAATTTTGTAATAATATTGTCTAAAGTAATGTTGTTTTGAACTTGAACTTATTGAAATATCTTCTGAATTATATATTGTGAATTATTTTAACATTTATGTAAGTATTCGAGATTAGGAATATGAAAAATGGCGAGCGATGAATGATAATTGGTGTAAACGAGGAAGTTTTGAAATCATGTGAAATCATGTATAAAATGTAAACACTGAATATAAACCACATGCAATAAGGACTTATTTGATAAACAATGTATAACGACTTGAATTTAAACTGAGCTTAAGGACTCCAAGAATTATACGTTATTTTAGGACTCATTATTGAATGAAGAACTTTGATTTAATTAAAAAGTTATTTAGATTATATTAGCCAATAATATTTCAGTTATTTGAATTTCATTGCACATTGTATAATAATTATAAACTTACTGCATACTATGTTAATTCCATATATTTTGAATGTTCATTATAGATTTCATTGTATATTCCTTTAATTTCATATATTTTGTGTGATGGTGCAACGAAGTCATAAGAGTGAGTTTAGTATTATAGTAAAGATTCAAGAGATTTAACTTTGGATTTGTTTCGGTGAAGTTAATTTATGATGGGTTATGAACAAAGCTCTTGACTCTGTAACCTTGATGTGTTTTAATTCTCACCCACCCTGCTGTTTGTCGTGACTTCTTTCCACCAATGTTGCATTCAGAGACATGTAATTGTATAATGTAGTTAATTTTGATTATATTTGATTGTAATTGTACTCACTTTATTATATAAGAGTTCATTTGTATATTGTTTGTGAAAATGTCACCTTTCAACGTGACGATTTTCCCTTTTTCGGGGGGGATTTGTAATAAATTAAATACTAGGCCCTCCATTCTATCAGTTAAATTCCCTTTCCTAAATCCAATCCCCAGTAACATTACTTTAACGCTTTAAAAACCCATAGCAACAGAACTTCCCATAAAATAGCAAACGTTGCATTTCTACACGTGTATACGTCCCGAGAAAGGCGTGAGTTCGCATTGCCAGCCCGAAATTCCGCTGACATTTCAAAACAACAGCCACATGTACCTCGCTTCTAGCGCGTAATGTTGAAAGGTGATATTGCTTTTCGCTCCGAGCATCTGAAATGAAAGGACGTATGTTACTATCGCTCCTAATAAAATGATTCGACCCGACTGCTTCAAAATTTAAATTCTTTCAGGCTGAGTCTAGCTCCAGCCATGTAAATTTGAGCTAGTTTTCCTTTTCAGGTTGCATTTTAAGAACGAGATGTAATGATTATATTACATATATATATATATATATATATAAACTCTTAGTAATAATAATAAAAAACTAAATTATTAATGGTATTATAGTCCTAAAATACGGTAAACATAGTAAGTCTGTAACTGAGAATCCACTATCTCCATGGTTGTGACGCAAGTTTTGTGACGTCAGTCATCTTGCGGTTACATGTTCTTAACTTCCACTCTGTCTAGCACCAGGCTTGGTGTTCTTTGGTACTATTATTCAATTTTTAATCAATTCTTCTGTATTTCATGGATTGTACGGTGTCTGACTGTGTTTATTGTATAGATCATACTCATTGGAAACAATCCATTGGTCCTTAGACAGCATTGACACAGCTGATGAAGAAATGCTGTCTAAAACCTCTTTCTTACTTTTCTTTTCATGTTATTTGTTCCTGGCTGCAAGTAGCTTTAGAGCTATTTCTCTTTCATTTATTTCTTATATATATATATATATATATATTATATATATATATATATATATATATATATATATATATATATATATTGTTTTATATCAAAATTCCAATTCTTCAGTTATATTTTATACACAAATATAGAACTAGTTAATCCATAAATAATTTTTAGAATTTATTTTTAAATGTACACTTTACTAAGAAGGGAAAAAAAATCATTGGATGTTTCGCCCATCATAAAATCAAGAAATATGCATACAGAAACTATTTTTTTGGCAAATTAAATTAATAATATACTCAAGTTTAAATTAAAACCAAAAAATATACAAAGAATAGAGTTTAAATTGAAAAATTTACATAAAATTTTTTAAAAAAAATTAAAATTTAGCAATTTTTTTAAACATTTTCAAGTGTAAATTTTTTTTTTTTTACAAATTTATTTTTATTTTTTTGGTTTTAGTATGTAAAGAAGCTTAAAATACAAATCTGATTTTTAAAAAAATTTTGTCTAGCACACATCGTTTGGGAGTAACAGTGCGCGTAATCCAAAAATTTACATATTTGAGAAAACTGAAGTTAAAGTAGGAATATACATGGCCACTAGTTGGTACTCGTCAAAACATGACGGCTAGATAATAAATAAAAGTATATATATATACACTGCTGGCCACCCAAATTGCAGCACCAAGAAAGACAAGAGATATCACATCAAAATTTATTTTGTAGATAACATGTTGACCAACTATCAAATGATTAAATTTATAGACTTCTGTGAAGTGTGGTTCCCGCCAAAATCAGTAGCCAGAGTAGCCGCCATTGTTGGAGATCACCGCTGCCACAAGCCTCGGCATTGATTCAAAGAGACTTTGGATGAGTTCTTGGGGTACAGCAGACCAAGCAGCTTCCACACGTTGCCAAAGTTGATCTGCTGTGGCAGCTGGGGAAGGAATCTGGGTCAATCGTAGAGCAACCATGGACCACATGTTTTCTATCGGCGAAAGATCCGGAGAGCGAGGCGGCCAAGGAAGCAATTCAATCTGGCGATTGACGAAGAACTGTTGGACAATGCGTGCCACGTGTGGTCGCGCATTATCCTGTTGAAATATGGCTGTGGGCAAGCCCTGAAGGTAAGGAAGGACAACTGGCTCCAACACCTCGGAGATGTAGCGCTGGCTGTTTAAAGTACCGGCAATGCGTACTAGAGGTGTGCGAGAGTGATATCCAATACTGCCCCATACCATAATACCCGGTGCAGGACCAGTGTGGCGGTGCATAACGCAGCTGTTCAGCATCCTCTCTTCACGGTGTCTCCAGATTCGAATGCGACCATCGTGGTGTTGCAGACAGAAGCGTGAATCGTCAGTAAAGACAATTTCATTCCATTCTGCCAAATGTTGCCAAATCATTGCCAAATGTTGAAAATCATAATATTAAGAATAGAGAAATGCACTTTAACATATTACCATTGAACCGAATGAAATGAAATCGGGTTACTCAACAGCGCGGAATAAACTACAGTGGTACCTCGACTTACGAGTTTATTTCGTTCCATGACTTAGCTCGTAACTCGAAATACTCGTATCTCGAATCAATTTTTCCCATTGAAATGAATGGAAATGCCATTAATTCGTTCCGGGATCCCCTAAAAAACCATATTTTTTTTTGTTACATGTTTTTAAATTAAAAAAAAACGTGCTTATAAACGACGAACATTGTATAAAAACGCAATACAATAGAATGTACTGCAATAAATTTGTTTTATCAAGTGGAAGATGCTGATGGAAGAGGAGGAGAAAGGTTGAACTGAAAAATTAAATCTTATTCGTTGATTTTTGATCTTTTCGCCCCGCTTTCCTGACTTTCGCTTTTATTACCAGCTACTCTCTAAAAGTGAACGAGTGAGACACGGAAGCTGGGCGATTGTTGCATCGTTCACTGTGACTGTTAATGTCCAGATTCTTCTTTCTGAGAATCAGAAGAACGTTTTCTCAGAATCCAATCTCTCGGTTTAAGACTGAATAGTAGTCTCAGAATAATATTATACAACTGTATAATAATTGTACATAAAGGTTGTAAATATTATATGCTTCTTGTGTTCTCATTTGAAGAGCACGTAACATGGCATTCGCTGCTCAAACTAGCAGTGGGATATCTGAAGCTTGCTCGTAACCCGAATTTTAGCCCGTAACTCGAAGCAAAAAATCTACGGAGAGAATGCTCGTATCTCGAAAGACTCGTAAGTCGAGCCACTCGTAAGTCGAGGTACCATTGTATTTCCGTCATCTCCAGGACCTTTTTATTGCATGGACAAATCGGGACTTTGCCCAGGGTCCCCTGATGCTAGGGGGCCCCGAAATCCCCTTGGTGTATGCACCTTATACTTCTAATAGTATGTATAGCCCATGGATAGTTCTTATTTTTATAAATGTTCGTAAGGGGGGGGGGGGTCAAATAGCATCCCCAGCGTTCATAATCGGGCCCTGTATATCTCACAAATATAATTAAAAATCAAAATGGCAGAGAGAAAGCTAGAGAGATTCCTCGGACAAATTAGCGTGTTTATGCGGCCCCGTGCTTAGTAAGTATCTAAAACCAGATTAAACCATGTCACTGAGCATGAGCAGAAACAAATTAATGTGTTTATTCGGTCTCGGGCTTAGTGAGTATCTGAAGCTAGATTTAAACATGTCACTGAGCATGCGCAGAAAGCATTTTTTTTTTAAATTGTAAATTATCGCTAATTAATAGAAATTGCGGTTACAAAAGCCTAAATTCGACACATCTATAGATTAAAGTCTTTCTTTTCAGACCAAAATGTAGTAAATGGATGCAGTAGTTTTCTCTCACGGACTGCCCAAAGAATCGGCTTAGAAATTTAAATATATAGATTTTTTTTTTCCTTTTCGAATAGTGCGGGGCAATTTGTCCTAAGATATTCGCTACGTATTCCTCGGAAATTGTGGACTATGTTATCTTCACTGCAAAAATGAAATGCTGTTTTAGGTATATTACAAAACTGGTTCCGGAACGTCGTTCCGGTACCTCTCTTTACGAAAAAAATTGCGATAGTTAAAAATATTTATTTAATCACAAATTACTCTGTTGGTACTCTCCCGGAAGGTTACCGTTCCGGCACCTCTAATTCTAGAAATCTAGCACTGCTGAAGGGTATAAATTTTACTCCCAAAGCTAATCTTTATGCTTAAGAGATCATACGACTGTTAAACCGTCAAAAAAAAAATCGATTTAAAAAAATATATATGAAAGATTAATATTTTCTGAGTATTTTAAGATAATCCGCTTGAAAAAATTTCCATAATTACGGAAGTTATGAATAAAAACGTGTCAGATGTTTACTGTAAACAGATTTAAAGGGCACTACTTCAAAGTGATTTATCTCAAAATGTGATTTTTTCACATAACGCACCTGTTATCTCTAGAACTATTTCATATTTTTGCATGAAATTTTCACAGAGGGTACATATTATCATTTGCATGAAACTGAACCTAAATTTGTTTACAGATCTCTAGAGAATGCATTTTTCATGCATAGATAAAATTTAATTAATTAAGAAAAAATTTACTATCTTCAGTGTCATAGTAAAAATAAAAATATACCTTAAATATATACAAATTTAGGTTCAAATTAAACTTTAGTTTCTGCAGTATGTGTTAAAAGCAGAAATTTTGTCTTAAACTGAATTTTTTTTTTGAGTATTTATGTGCGTTAAATATCACTTTTGTCCAAAGCAAACTGCTTATTATTTATGACTATCTAACACAGCTTATTTTTAACTATCAAACAAGAAACAGGTATATATTCATAAATCAAACATTGTTCTATTAACACAAAAAAAAATTCTGATTTTAAATCTTATACTTTTCAAGATATAGAATATCGAAAGTGACACATTTTTTATACTTTTCGACTTTTAACAGTCGTATGACTCCTTAAGCCATCGAATGCTTTACTGTTATTTATATCCCGTCTTCGATATACATGAGGTCAATTTACCAGTAAAGCTCTCCATCAACCATAAAGGAGGCTCGAAATAGCCTAGTGGTAGCACTTCGGCTCTCGGTGCTGAGATCGAATCTCAACAATCGCCGTTAACCCTTTTGTGGGCCTTGGTATGTCGGCTCCCCACATAGTGTCTTCTCACGGGACCCACATAGTGTCGGCTCCCCACATAGTGTCTCAAATATATTCACGGGATGTGTAATTCCCAACAATATTTTCTATCACAGCTAAAACAGTGTGGAAATTACTTCCCAGTTCAATATTGTGCTGCTATTCATATATTTTTACAGTATTTCCAAGAAATTCTAAAATAGCCATACATAACTCATTCTGTTTCTCAAGTTTATAGGCTTTGACCTGAAAATTATTTTTCAACTATAAAAGGAATGTTGTGTTACTTTGGTCTTTATGCTACATTTGTGCGTCAAAAATCTATAGATTAGTTGTACAGATTAATAATAGAGTGAATTTGTAATTTTTTTTATCATCTGCATACTGTACTTACTTTGAAATATCTGTAAATTAAATTACTTAGATTTTACACTATAGGTAGAATCCATTCCTTTTGCTGTGTATTAAAAAAATTGAGATAAATACCCGGGCAACGCCGGGAAAATAGCCAGTAAATCTATAAAAATGTTTGATGATTGTTAAGAATGTTTAAAAGCACCACTATAGGCACTTACTATACGTATTATAAGTTGTGTTTTACTGCAAAGAAGATACATGTATCCGGTGAATCCCACGAGCGCCAAATATAAACTTCTTTATATCCGGTTCTACTAGTGTGAGGGATAACATAAGATCACTCTGTCCATTATGATAGGGCGATTCTGCGTTTGCCTAGGCAAATAGCTCATCCGACTGAAATCGAAATTAGAATTCAAAATATTTGTAATATGGCCCCAAAATTTACTGGAGTCATGCGAGATTCAAGGTTTTCTGAGATTAGTCCTTTTAAAACTAATTTCTCGTTAATAAAAGTGAAGAAGAGGAGAAATATTTCGTGGGAAAACGCATTTCAGCACTGCTATTTCATTTGTCAAAATACCTGGAGTATACATGCATTCAACATTTTTGTTGGAAAAACTCCCCGTACTTCGGAGCAGTTTGCACAGTTGAATCCATTTCAATTACATCTACTGAATGATAAATGTAAGCAGAATGCAACAAGTTATTTAGGAAAGAAATCAACTTTCAAATATTAAAACTAGTATTGCTTATGACAGATTAAAGTACTTCCGGTTTCACTATTCTGCGTTTAAACGGAAGAGTAATGTTATAAATAATATTTGTAGACAAAGCAGTGTTCAGTAATAAGAATAATTAGTTAAACTTTACCTGAATTAACCGAAAAAGATTGAAAAAGCAGCAAAGTACAAAAACATATGAGCAAATATAACATTAGTGATTGACTTTCAATCACAAATGTTATACTTACAATATTAGTGCAAATCAGATGCACTAATATTGCAAATGAACAGATGTAATTGTGAATTTGTGTTGTTATTAGCATAACTATCATAATTCATTGAATTTGAAACCCGTAAACACCACCAAAATCAATAACGTGTTTACTCGGGTACAGCGTGCACACAAATTCGAAAATGTAATCATAATAAATAGAAATTAAACTAAATTGTAATAACAGTTTTTAGTTTTACCTTAAACTTTTCTAGTTTTGTCGATAAAATAAGTTTTAGTTAGGAAAACGATTGAAAAAAAATTGTTGCATTCGGGCAAAAAGTAAAATTCGAGTAAATTAGTATTAGTATTTTTATAAGTAGTAAAATTATAGTTCAATATTAAGTTAATTGTAAAAGCTCTGAACAGGTGTACGTTTAGTCTAAACATTCGAAATCAAACAGAAGTTAAGACTTTATGACGGAGTAAGCCTAAATGGAAATTTTATGTCAGTTTATAAATATTTTTTAAAAATTCTCACATAAATAGTATCATTAATCATTTCTAAAACTTTCTTTCAAGTTCATCTTAAATTATAAGAAAAGTTAAAGAACGGATCGATGGAGATTTTGAATGTATTGAACAATTTCATAAATGCATTTGAAAACTGTTCATAGAGACAATCTTACATTATGCACCGAGCATCGATGCCTGACCTACATCAGTTAGTTTGAATCTAGTCGCCATTAAGTTTTATTGTGAATTTTAATAAGCAGTGTGTTGTGGAAAACATGCAAGTAATTAGGTATGTCGAAACAAAATTGTTTTAATTGAAAACTGTTAAATAAGTATAGTAGTTTACCCTGCAAACCAGTCAGAAAACACACATAAAAACAGATAATGTCAAGTGAAAACGTCCCATTCCTATCTGATCCAAATACCTTATCTGATAAAACATATCCTTACCCAAAAAATATTTTTAAACTTTTTCTGTACCATAAAACTGAGAAATAGAAAAATGATGGGTTTTACTTTTTAATTAAATTTTTTTATTAGCATTTTATAGTGTAATGTTCATTTAGTGTAAATGCTCATTTAAATTACTCTTGAGAGTTTTGTATTCCCATTGGAACAAATAAAAAACCCTTTAAAGTTCAAATATATATATCAATCAAAGTTCAAATATATATATATCTTTAATTTATCAATAATCTTGTGAAAGTCTGTCTAAATTTTACTTTCATACTTCGAGCCGGACCGATCGTACGCTGTGACTAGGGTCTGGTAAAAACTTTTTTTATATGGGAACTGAACATGCATAAGTACATTTTGTCAATACAGTTTATAAAATATTTAATTAATATTAGTGGACACTCCATAGTTAAAGAATTACAATTTGTTTTATTGTTATATTTATATATATTCAATTGAATTTCTTGAATTTCAAATAAATTGTTATTAAGTAAGGTTTTAAATCGAAATAAGATTAGATAGAAAACAAATTCCGCCAGGACTCTTCCGAGAAACAAGTGGGTGCACCGATTTTACTTGCTCCAGGGCGCTGAATATGTAGCTACGCCACTGCAGAAACCCCAGCTCATTAAACAAACAAATCGGGAAATAATCCAAGATGGCGGACATGGCCCTGGAAAGTGAACTTTCCCCATAAAATCCTTTGTGTATTGAGTAAGGGGGCGTCCATTAATATCGTGAGACTTTTAGGGGAGGGGGGGGGGGTGTCGAGCCGAATCTCACCCAGTCTCACGCGGGGGAGAGGGTGGGTCTCGGCCTCGGCAAATATCACGTAATTTTTTTTTCGCAAGAAACAGTGTAAAATTGCGAGAAAACTGGGTTATATTAAGTAAAACATGTTTCTACACTAAAATATGGCTAAATCCTACACAATAGTTCCAGTAGTCACTCTTGAGACCACACATGAGTCCCCGTGGACTGAATTAGAATGAATATTCTTTTACGAATTTTAGTAGTTCTTAGTGAAGTATTTTATTGTTCGATTTTCTCACTGTGACTACTCTTCTAGACTACGTTCTTAGTAGTCTTAAATACTAGTCTTAACTAGTCTTAAATAAAAATAATTAAGCAAATTATGTTTTTTTTAATAAATGCTACGCAATCCAGCACAGATTAACGTATTTACACTAAAAATACGCATTTTGGAAAAATCTCACGTGAGATTAGGGGGGGGGGGTCGAAAAATCGCCTCACGTAATTAATGGACGTCCCCTAATGGTGTTATCGTCTTTCCAGAAACTGCAACTCATTACACAAATAAATTTCGATTTCAAGTTACCACTGTTATAAATAATGACAACTTGCGGAATCTTTCCCTAATAGCAATATATTATTTGTGTTTTAACTAACAGTTATTTTTTTCATTACGGAAAGAAGTAGAATGGTTTGCGTACTCAGAAGAGTTGTTGTCTTATCAGACACCCCCCCCCCCTCATTACCCTAAGAACCTTTAAAATTTCAATTTAAGGTTACTCAATTGATAAGTAGCAGGATGTAAAATATTGGGATGTACTTACTCGAAATGGTCTCGCATTCCATCAACAAGAGAAGGCAGGTCTTCAGTTAATATCCTTAGTGGTGTGGCGTAGCGGAGTATTCTTTTTATGAACCCAAAGTCTTGAAATAAAAACGATTTTGAGATAAGATGATGAATAGAGCAATTTTCTATAACCTGTTCATACTGTGGCACCTCAATTGGGCGAAATATGAAGTCTTGCTCCCCGAAATATCGGAACATTTTAGAAATGTTAATGGCTACAAAACCATAGCTTTCGAGTCTTCGCAGGATGAATTTTTTTAGCCAGTGCAACACCGGGCGTTGGTCTGTGAGCCGGTAGATTTCAAACAGAAATAGTACACTTTCGCTATGGATGCAAGCCAATTCTGCATGCTTGAAATAGGATGAGAAGCGTATTTGCGAGGTTTGAATGCACGTCCGGTCTATTCCGTCTGGACTAACTCTGTTGGAAACCATGTAAGGCATGGTAAACCCTGCTAATATATTGACAAAATCAGCTGTACTTATTTTCGGCGACTGAAGTCTTCGAGCAGCCTGAATGAGCTCACTAACCGTAATTACCCGATTAGGTCTTTTGTCGTTGGTCATGTTTTGACGTGTCCAAGTTAAAATTTACCAACACCAGTTTTACACCAATGAACCAGTTGAACACCAATCCTTATAAAAGGCAGAAATACGTAGTTTAAGGAGAATCCGAGGGTAAAAATCCTCGTATTATCAGAAGTCCTCTATTACTGTTCACACTATATTCAAGTTTACACTTTAGAACGAGAAAAATTCACACGAACACATGGTTCTAACAAAATGTTGAGCAAGAGGACACGGTCAGTATTTCTTATCAATATTAGCTGTAGTTTAGGCCCAAAATGGTCAGACATGTGGTTAGACTACGACGGGACAATACATCTTCAAGTTTGGACCGTGACACATCAAGTTTACTTACAAAGCCAGTTTTGTACATAATACCCTATAGAAAATTCTTTTGTCAATTTGTTTATCGTAAAAGGGATTTCGAAATACTTCAGAATCTTATAATGTCTTCAATGGGGGGGGGGGGGGGGGAGAGAGAGAATGGGATTCAAAAACGCGCTGATAACGAGCACCTGTCCAATGTTTGAAACAGGTTGCAAGAATATAAATGTAGAGTTTTAGGATCATAACCCTCTCCCTTCCCATGAATCGGTAAAGCAGATGAATAAAGGACCCAAACTATTGCTTACAATGAAAACGCAATATAACCTCAATAATTAACTGCTGAAGCAACTGGAAGTTGAGGTTCTAATGCCAGCCTAATGTCTGCTGTACTGAACTGCAGACAAACACTCTGAAAAACTTATCATTGTACAGCTCAAAATATTTGTAAAATTTTATTCACAATAATCCCGAAAACTGATGCAAAGATTTTCGGGATTCTTCTGCGTTGATTCCCGACTTACAATAATGAACATAAATTTTAAGATGGCATTTAGGTTGTCAGAATATAAAATAGTTGAAAAAATAATGCAAGTTCCTCAACACAACCCCCAATTTTATCAATTTAAGGGGACAAGGGACCCTAAACCTCAAAATTTTTTATTCTCAAATTTTAACTTTACATACAGAATGAGAATAATTAATATTCTTTTTTACTACATTCATCACTCTTAGAATTCAAAATAAAGATTTTTTGTAAGAATAATGCCTGCTTTTAATTTTTCTAAAAAAAATTCTAACATTATTCAAAATGCTCCATGCGCACTCCATATCATTTAAAATCCTTAAAAGGTGACTGCCTCACGTTGGGAATAGGGTTTGACGGTTTTTCAAACCCGGTTTTAAAAAACCGGTTTTTAAAATAAATTTGACACATTTGAAAACCGGTTTTTAGAAAATCGGTTTAAAAGAATTCAAATTATTATGTAAAAATCAATTTTTAACTTATTTGATTTGCTATTCATTCTATGCAACGGGCAGCAGACACATTTTTTCAAAGCTGCGAGTTGCGTTGGCCAGTGCTTGTGCATTGTGCACTGCGCACGTGGATAAGACGTGCCTAACCGACTTATTTTATGTTAGTACATATGTGCAATCCGTCACGAGTCACGACAGGTTCGCTTAATATTGTAAAGTGAAAACTGGAAACAAAAATATAAAGCTGTTATAGTTATCTGGAAAGATATTGTCTAGAATATTTCCAAATTCTTTTGTGGAAACCGATTCTGGTGAAGAGCTAATCGAAGAAACTACTCATCAGAGTAATGCTTTTGTAAAGGAAGCCATGGAAAAATAAATTTACAAGATTCTTGAAGATCCTGAAGAAAAACTTACAAATCCAAAGACACTGAAAGCTGAATTTTCATAATTTGAGGCAACGAATAAAAGAACCAAAAACTTAGATTTGTTTTTTGATGCCCTGAAAACTATAAAAACAAGCTCAGTAGCTAGTGAACGAGTATTTTCAATTTCAGGCAATATTGTGTCCAAAATAAGAACAAGACTTAGCCACCGTTCAGTGGATATTTTATGTTTTTTAAAATCCTATTTTCTTGGGAGAAATTAAAATTAGTGAAATAAATATAAATATTATTTGAAATTTGAAATTTTTGTTTGAGTTTTCATTATTTTGTGTAAGTAATGTGTAATCATTAATTTTATTTTTATATTTTGATTTTGATATTGATTTCGTTTTTTGCTATTTTATATAAATTAAAATATTTTCCCTATTCTATTTTTTTTTTTTTTGACAAAAATTCGAAAACAGGTTTTTTGGAAATCTGGAATTCGAAAACCGTTTTTTCAAAAAGTCGGTTTTTGTATAAACCTTAGTTAGGAAACACTGCGTTAATGGGAACATATGTCTGACAGACAGGTATTGTTTACTTAGTTCCGACTGGAGGGGGAAAGTGAGTGGGGGACGGTGCCTATGTATGCTTCAGTTAGACTGTGGCTTTGGTACAGACAGGTAACAAAAGTCTCCAAGTCGCTTCATTGACTGGTAAGTTCCATCTCTGTAAAAACTACCCTGTCCCTCAGACAGGTGTTGAAGTAAGGGGAAATGAAGTAATTCTTTATTTGGTCCAGGTTTTGACAAAGCACTACCTACTCTTAGAAATCGTAAACACACAAAACGTCTTTGCTAAAAATATTCTATAAAGTCATTCAAACTAATACAAAAGCAAAAGATAATATTTCTCTTTTGAAGTGCGGCTGTAAGTAGGTAAAACGTGCATATACGTCTGGGAGACATGTTCCTTCAGATAGTTAAAAAAAAAGAAAAAAAAAATTCCCACTAACGGGTTAATAAATCAAAACACTTTTCAGTGATTTTTATTGTAGTCCTCTAGCGTAATGCTATACTGAATACCATAGCTATCTTTGAAACTGTATTAATACAGTGGTGCCTCGACTTACGAGTTTAATTCGTCCCATGACGGAGCTCGTAACTCGAAATACTCGTCTCTCGAATCAATTTACCCCATTGAAAGGAGTGGAAAAGCCATTAATTCGTTCCGGGCTCCCCCAAAACACCGCAAATTTTTGTTACATGTTTTTAAATAAGAGAAATGTGCTTATAAATGATGAACATTGTATAAAAACGCAATAGAATGTACTGCAATAAACTTGTATTATTAAGTATAATGTACAACATTTACCTTGCAGATCAGACTTGAAGATGCTGATGTAAGAGGAGGAGAAAGGCTGAACTGAATAATTAAATCTTCTTCTTCGATTTTTAATCAAGGTCATCTGATCTCCTAGACCCCATGGGTGTTCCAGTGTGGTTGGAGGGAATTGAAGCTATTTCTCTGTGAAGCTTGCTCGTAACCCGAATTATAGCTCGTAACTCTAAGCAAAAAATCAGCCAAGAGAATGCTCGTATCTCGAAAAACTCGTAAGTCCAGACACTCCTAAGTCGAGGTACCACTGTATATCCTATTCTACTGTTTGTTACTTTTATCCTTTAATAAATGAATAGAATAGGCAATGAGGAAAGTATCTAAACTGAAATTTAATGTGTTCCTGAAATTTATTAAACTTAATTTAATTATACTAGTTGGTACCCATCAAAATATGACGGCTAGATAGTAAATAAATGAACTAATGCACAAATTATACTCAAAACATCATTACCAAATGCTGAAAATCATAATAATGCGCAAAAGCAAATTAATGGGCTTAAGCGGCCTTATGCTTAGTGAGTATCTGAAGTCAGATTTTAAAATGTCACTGAGCATGCGCAGAAAGCACTTTTTTTAGATTGCAAATCATTGCTATTGAAACAGCAAGAAATAAACAATTTCCATCAGGTTTAATCTTATATTTCACAAACATAATTATATAAAAGGCAGAGAGAAATCTAGAGAGACTCATCGGAATAAATGTGTTTATCATTAAAACATGTCACTGGGCATGCGTAGAAACAGCGAGTTTCTAAAGCCAGATTTAAACATGCCACCGAGCACATTGGCGGCTCCAAGGAGGAGGGGGGCAATAGGGGCAATTGCCCCTCCCAAAAAAGCCCGGCGTATATTTTTTCATAGCCTAAAATTATATAATTGTAGGCCTAATACTAAATGAGTTTAAATTTAAAATGAGACGATGTATATATTTCCTATATATATATATATATATATATATATATATATATATATATATATATATATAAGAAATAGATGAAAGAGAATACCAGTATTAGCACTAAAGATACTTGCAGCCAGGAACTAAAAACATGAAAAGATAAGTATGAAAGAGGTTTTAGACAGCATCTCTTCGTCAGCGGTGTCAATACTGTCTAAAAACCAATGGATTGTTTCCGATGAGTATGATCTATACAATAAACACACTCAGACACCGTACAATCCATTAAAAACAGAAGAATTGAATAATTATTGAATAAAGGGTTACTTAACCAAAGAACATCAAGCCTGGCGCTAGACAGAGTGGAAGATAAGAACATGTAACCGCAAGATGACTGACGTCACAAAACTTGAGCAACCATGGAGATTATGGATACTCAGTTACTGACTTACTATGGTTACTGTATTTTAGGACTATTAAACCATTATTAATTTAATTTTTTATTATTATTACTAGGAGTTATTTTTATTCTTATTTTTATTTTTAGTTATGATTTTTATTTTATTTTTTATTTTTTATTTTTAGTAGTTATTTTTTCTAATTTTTCTTATTATTATGTTTAACTTATTAAATGCAACAGAACAAACTATTCATTAAAACTAAAACAACCAATTATGTGTTTGGATAGACTTTCGGGGTAATTATTACGTGTTAGCACAGCTTTCAAGTCTAAAATATGCTTATTCCTATTGTCTTTAGAACATAGCCTATTTATACGAACTAACTGATTCGTATACTATAACTGATATACTATATATATATATATATATATATATATATATACAGCATTGACACCGCTGATGAAGAAATGCTGTCTAAAACCTATTTTATACTTTTCTTTTTATGTTATTTGTTCCTGGCTGCAAGTAGTTTTAGAGCTATTACTGGTTTTCTCTATCATCTTTATCTTATATATATATATATATATATATATATATATATATATATATATATTGCCCCCCCCCCGAAAAAAAATAAATAAATAAATAAAATTTGGGTTGGAGCCGCCCCTGACTGAGCATGCGCAGAAATCAATTTTCAATTGAAAATTATCAGTCATTAATAGAAATTGCGGTTACAAAAACCAAATTTGGCACATCTACAGATTACAATCTTTCGTTTAAGACCAAAATTAAGTAAATTGATGCATCAGTTTTCTCTCACGGTCTGCCCAAAAAGTCGGCCTAACAACTTAAATATATAGATTCCACTTAATTCAACATTAAAAAAAATTGAAAACCTAAAAATTCTATCAAGGGTGCCCTGAGTTTCTAATCGCATTCTCAAGAGTGCCGCAAACATAAAAAGGTTGGGAATCCCTGCGTTAACTAATGAGGGGAAGAAAAAACTCACATTGACCAATTAAAAAAATTAATTAAAAAAAATATTGATTTTTGTCAGACATAGTGACAATCAGCAAAGTGTAGCTGACAGTATATAAAGACAAAAGCAGATATAAAAATAAAACTTCTTTATTTGAAGTTATGGATAAACTGAGAGTGCGGGGGCCCAGTTGGCAGGAGCAGCGGGCCAGTGATCTGAACGTCCCTGGTTCGATGCTCGTCGCTGCAAATCCACCGCCGTGTGCACCAATGGCGGTCGGGGCACGTAAAATAGGTCGTGGCTGCAATGAAGTTCTCAAATTTACCTCTGGAGGCGCGGAGTTAAGTGTTCCGGTCTCGTCACTTGACTCGGTTCAAAATTACGGGACCTGTCACTTAGCCAAGTAGGACTCCGACCCTAGTGGTGCTGATTCAAAACAGGAGCCGCACTTTTCATCCGAATAGCCTATTAGGACCTAGTGTATGGATCCTCCAACCAGGGGGTATTAGCAAAAACAACAACAACAGATAAACTGAAATAACTATTTACAATTACTAGGGGCTTCGCCACAATGCTCTCTCCTCTGTTAGGGCTAATAGCGAGATACATAGGGGTGATTCTCGGGCACTGTAACAGCTTCCATCCATTTAATGTTGTCACCCTTATGCGAAGGTCTTTGCATCGCTGTTGAATTATCAGCTTTAAAATTCAATTAAAAATCCAAATTTTAAGATAGAGACTTGAAATGAGGTTTATATGAATGAGAAAGCTTTCAGCTTCCAGATGATGTAAATATTTTCTTTGTAAGACAAAAACTCGAGGAGCTTCGATATTACATCCACATAGGGGACGATATTTCTTAAGAAACTGTGTTTCATTTTCTGATGAAAATATTAGTCTGTTTTAAAATATTTTTAAACAAATGAGGTTTAGTTTGAAAAAGAAATGTCTGTAGTCTTAGATTGTGGAAAGATCAAAATTCTACGATCATTTTTTGGCGAGTTATCGTAATCTGAAGATGAAAAAGTCAATATTTTCCCACAAAACATAAAATAAAAAATAAAAAAAAACTTAAAGTCCGACGAAGATGAGACATGTATTACTTTGGTCACCCCCCCCCCCCCCCCATTTTTCTTCATCCATTGGTATCGCTCTCGACCCCATACCCCCAGTGGTTTCGGAGGAGATATCGTGACAAGCTTTTGACAGCAGTAGCGGGTCTTTTACTTTTTTTTAGAATACAGAGGAACGTAATAAAATAAAGCTGTCTCAGACTCGCAGTTCACGAGACATCTCGCTCAAAACAAGCTCTACATCAACTGCGAAAAACAGTGAAAGATAGCGAGAGCAAACAAACTCGCTACACAGTCGATATATATATATATACACACACAATATTTACATAACGTTTAAAAGCACACAACGAGTTGAACCCAACTCGCAATCGATAAACCACAGGGAAAAACAAATGAAAAACCCCACTAATATTTGACGAATGCAAATGATGTCATGCAACAGAACCTCAGAGGTAATGACGTCATTTGCAAACGAATATCTTACGTTAACACGGTTGATTATATCCGACTATCTTAAAACCCGTACTTCGCTATGGAGTACATTCAAATTAAATACAACGGTCAATGTATGCAATTAATGCCAAAAAATATATATATATTTATAAAAAAATGGTAACGGATATTTTTGTAAACAAAATAATGTAGAAGAAAATATTGAAATTGAATCTAATAGAACATACTAAAGCATATAGTACAGTTTGAGGAAAATTTCTTTTACCGTATTTTAATATTTTTTTTTGGATAATGTCCAATCGTCTGCCGCATTCGAAAGAAAAAAAAATTTGTCAATTTATTTCGTTGTTATGCACGTGACGATGAATTAATTTAAAGCAACACAAAAAGAAAAGAAACCACGTGATCAGCATTTGATAAATTGAATTCTAAAATTTAATCTTTAAAGATTCACCCAAAATCAGAAAATGGAGGTAAAGATTCGAAAAAAAATTCATTTTAAACGAATTTTTAGGATCTTTCTCGTGATATAAATTTTATAACCCTGAGATTATTATTTTAAATGCAAACTTTATAGAATGTTGCAAAAACAGCTTAAAAATTTAATTTAAAAAATCTAAGAAGAAATTTTCAAAAATCTTTCTTAGTGCACCCCTACACTATAAGAAGAATCGCCATGCAAAATTTCATCCCTTTAGGTCCAGGGGTTTGGTCTGTGCGTTGTATGTCAGTCAGTCAGTCAGTCAGTTACGGAACTGTTTTATATATATAGATAAATAAAAAATAAATTCAATTTATTTTAACCATGCACGCGACTGCCGCACTTTTCAGTTTTAAAAATAACCTTATAAACATAATTAAAATAAGATTTGTGGATTGGCTATTGCATACTTTTACAAGTTCGGTTGATCGAATCCAAATTCCACACGAAAATTTAAGTATATTTGGATTGAACCTATCTCTAATTTTTATATGTTCACTGTATCTTTTTTGTACAGTTTTTTTTTCTTTACACGGTAGACTCTGCAACGTATCCCCATGCAAAAAGAGAATCGGGTGTATACAAATTTTAGAAAAATACAAGTAGTTGCATATATTATGGGACCACAAATTATAAAGAAACGTTCTCCGAGGGTCAGAAGTTTTTACCCCATTGAAAAAAGGATATCACTTGGAAAAAGATGACGGAATGGAGAAACTTTGTTTATTTTAATATTATGTTGAATCAGACGTGAATCTATGCAGGAATTTTTGTTCTATGTACAAACTTCAGTTTATCAGTAAAACGATTATTTATTTGTCCATTTATTTTTTAGCGGAACGAAACGTTTTAGTCTTCGAAAATATCATGTTAAAATTGTTGGGATTTTTATCGAAAAGTGACTTACATTTAGTTTTCCCGTAGTTTGGTATTGCTTTCACGCCATTGTTTTGATTTTGGCAGTTGCCAAATACTATATTTTAATACCCTAGTAATCTATATATATAAAACAGTTCCGTAACTGACTGACTGACTGAATGACTGACAGACAGACAACATAACTTTTCAAGTGATATTTGGCGAGGTTATGTGCTACAGCCATGAGGTACTGAACTTACAGCGTAGTGTCTTTATGTACTTAGAGGCTGCGTTTCAGCAATTCGCTTGGGAATTTCCAGTTTTGTATGGGGATTGAACATGCCCATGGGGAATTGAATAAATACTAATGGGCAAGGAGGGAGGCAAAAAATAGTTTAAAAAATAACATGGTAACAAGAAAGAACGTTTTTCTTCATAGATAAATTAAATCACAGGAATATTAAGTAAATGGGCTTGTGTGTAATCAAACAGATGCAATAATTTTAGCCGATTATAAAAATTTTCTTTGGAACTCAATTATTGGGGGGGGGGGGGGGGTCGCGCACATGCTGTTTTCCACAAATTTTACTTATTTCTTGTTTGTGTGCTGCTGGCAATACTTTACAATTTTAGATTATAATTTGAAAAAAAATCTATATAATTAAGTTGCTAAGTCGACCTTTTGAGCAGTCCGTGAGAAAAAACTACTGCATCAGTTTACTTCATTTTGGTCTTAAATGAAAGATTGTCATCTGTAGATTTGTCAAATTTGGTTTTTGTAACCACAATGTCTTTTAATTAGCGATAATTTACAGTTTAAAATTGATTTCTGCGCATGCTCAGTGGCATGTTGAAATCTGGCTTTAGAAACTCACTGTTTCTGCGTATGCTCAGTGACATGTTTTAATGATAAACACGTCTCTGCCATTTATATTTTTATGATTATTATGTTTGTTAAACATAAGATTCCTGATGGAAATTGTTTGTTTCGCGCTGTTTAATTAGCGATAATTTACAATTTAAAAAAATTGCTTACTGCTCATGCTCTGTGATATTTTTAAATCTGGCTTTAGATACTCACTAAGCACGAGCAGGGCCCGATTTAGAAAATTCTGGACTATAGGCACAAATTGAGAAGGGGGCCCCCTAACACTGATGTGGGCATAAAATTTCCAAAATTCACACACAAAAAAAATAATGTGAAAGTACCATTTTACCAAGAATTTGCTATTTGAAGCGTAGAAGCCTAGAACGTTATCATATAACAAAAAGCAATAGAACATATTAACTTCACCATTATAACACCAATACAATGGAACCAGAAAAACTTATTAATCCCTTATATACACTATAACATATATATGATGAACTATACATATAACTGTAGATATGATGAACCAATCAACCAAATTTGAAAGGAAATTTTAAAAAAAATCGTTTTGAGAAAAGGTAATATAAAAAAAAAATTTTAATTGGGAATTTTTTCTTCTAAAATAAAAATTTTGGGGGGGCCCCTAGGCCCGGGCCTAATGGAAAATCAGGGCCTGAGCACGAGGCCGCTTAAACACATTAATTTGTTTCTGCGCATTATTATTATTTTCAACATTTGGCAATGATGTGTTCAGAATAATTTGCACTTATTTACTATCTAGCCGTCATGTTTTGACGGGTACCAACTAGTGTTTTATTAAACCCCATGGAAACTGAAATTTAATTCGGCAGACAACCTGTTACAGGCCGCTATTTTTCGAAGCTGAGCACAAAGTAAAGTTTGAAATCGTGGGGCTGAAACGCCCCCAGTCAAATAGGAGGAGGAATATAAATGATCTGTCAGGTGCAGTGGAGTGAACTTCCTCTTTAAACTTCCGTAAATACAGGGCGGAAATGCCATGTTTGCAGCAACTACCCGACACCGAACTGGGACCTCTCTTTCCCTGCAACAATGGCTGCAATACAGCAGATTATTGACTGTCCCCAAGAGGACCTTTATGCGGACAATTGCCTCCAGATAGATGAGTGTGTGTGGACCGTCCCAGGGCCGCCCAGAGACTTTACGGGGCCTGGGGCAAACTTCTGTTGGGGGCCCCAAGACTATATTTCAGAAGACTGTTTTGTAGTAACAGAAATCTGATTAATCGAATAATTTTTTTTATTTTTTGGGGGGTGCCCATTTTTTCAGGAGATTGTTTTGAATTTTGAAGTACTGTACAAGTTTCAGAATTTTCCTTCGGAGGAAATCTAATAAAAATATTTTTAAACATTTTTTTGGGGGGCCCCTCCGGCAGTTGGGGATCTGAGGCAAAGTGCCCCAGTTGCCCTCCCCCCTCTGGGCGGCCCTGGACCGCCCCAGGTACTATCTAGCCTGACTGTCCATGGACACGACAACAACCCAGGGCCCGACTTTGACCCAATGGTGCCCTGGGCAATGCAGACTTTAGAAGCCCCGTCCAAGGACAGATCCAGAGGGGGTCACGTTCCCCCCCCCCCCCCCCCAAGGACCAGATTTCCACATGAACATGTGGGACACTCATCCAGGTCCCCCATAAATTGGGACCGAAAATTCAAAAAAATTTTCGACCAACAAGTCAAAAATTTGAAGAAAAAAAATTATTAATAATAATAATAATGTGGCAATTAATTAATTTACTTTTTAATGTTCATAGATAAATTCACGAAACTTTCTTTTGAAATTCAAAATATATCACAGTCTGGAGTTATTCCCCCCCCCCCCCCACACACACCTAAAAAAAATAATAATAAAATAAAATAAACCAGAAACTTTTATGGATGTAAGCATGCTTTCACTATAGAGTGTGCACTGTGCCCCTCCCAGGACATTTTCTATATCCGCCACTGCACCTCTTTACTGTATTAACCAAAAACCAAATTTTCAGAAATATGTGCACAACTTAATACTTAATCAGGGGGGGGGGGCATAATTTTGGGGGTCCTGGGCAAGTGTGCCCCACATGCCCAAGCGGGAATCTGGGCCTGCAACAACCAACCAAATGCCATGTTTCTGTTGCTTGTTTTTTGTAGATTAAAGCTTCCAAGACTAAATCCAAGTGCAGAACCGGGCCTGAGGCAAGTTTAAAAAAAAATTTAAAACTTGCTTAAATTGTTTTTTCGAATTTTTACAGAGACTCCAAGTAATGAATATATCTCTACCAGACCTTCAGCCTATATTTTTAAATTTAAAATATTTTACTCTACATACAAAATAAGAATAATTAAAATTCTTTTCTAGTACAACGAGGACACTTAGGATTCACAAATAAGTAATTTTTGTGATACTTTCTTTAACACAATAAGTAAACACAATACGTAAAATTTTGTAATAATAAGACCTGTTTTTCAAAAAGTTCTCCAAAAATGGCTAGAATTTTTCAAATTACTCCATGCGCATTTATTTTCTTTTGATTTCATCCAAAATTCTCAAGATTTACTATTGAGGTGTTTGCCTCAAAATTGAGCATAATACTTTCAAACTACAACTATTTTTCAAATATAAAGATCATGAAGTAAAGCAAAAACATGAAAAAATAATAAGCATATATATATATATATATATATATATATATATATATATATATATATATATATATATATATGTTTGATGTTCTATGATAAAGCAACTGATTATTACTTCTTCTGTTTCATATGGATTGTACGGTGTCTAAGTATGTTTATTGCTCAGATCATACTTATCAGAAACAATCCATTGGTTTTTAGACAGCATTGGCACCGCTGATGAAAAGATGCTGTCTAAAACCTATTTTCACTTATCTTTTCATGTTTTTAGTTCCTGGCTCTTGTGCTTCTGAGCATATACTGGTTTTTCACTTTAAACTTTGTCTTTTATATATAAATATATAAGTTCTAAATTCAGCAGTTTTAAAAAAATAATTTAAATATTAAATTATACTTGTATATTTTTAGGAATTTTGTCATGCACTAGGTTAAACTATTAATACCTTTTTTTATAAATATTTGTTAAAAATGTTATATATATATACAGAGGCTGTTCACACATTTTTTAGACGATGTATATTGTATTCACAAAACTAAATTACATAAAATTCTTGTGTTTTAAATGATCTATTTGACATCCCTTATTCTGAACTATCTTTCGACACCGCAATTTCCAGGATAATAATGCCTTTTGAAGTGTCAGAAGAGGTATTCTATCCCATTCCTCCTGAACAGCATTCCAGAGCCCTGTAAGGGTTTTTGGACGACGTTTGGATAATGCAGATTTTAAAAGTCCGAAAGCACAAAAATCCATAGGTGATACATCGGGAGATTTAGTAGGGATATAAGTGAAGGGTATGTCCTTGATACCAGTTTTTTGTTCCATTTCTTTTAGGAAATTTACAGTGGATTTTGATATGTGACTGCTAGCTTTGTCCTGGTGGAGTCTCACAGATTGATGGCACTGTGGGTAAAGCGATGGTATTTCATTCAGAAAAATTGGCGATAAAATATGTTCCTGATAGCATTTGGAGTTAATCTTGACATTTTTTCCACTCTCTTTATTTTTAACTTGCCATTATAAGAAAAACCAGCAACAATCATGAATCCCTTAGAAAAACTTTCTTTCGATTCTTTGAACCATGTACTTAAATTTTTTCTCCCCATTTATGATAATAAATGGCTCTTTTTTTGTTGCAATCATTTAAATACACCCATGATTCATCTATTGTGACAATTGTTTTCCATTTTTCTTTGGATAAGTGTTTCTCATATAGAATTCTGCAGCGTGTCCTGCGTTCAGCGATATGATTTGGAAGATGATGCACATTTCGTTTTTTCGCTTACTTAAGATTTAAATCAATGTTTATTATTTTGTTTACAGTGGACACCGAGCATTTTAATGATTTTGCAACTGTCCTTTGACTAGGTGGATTTTCTTTTAACATTAAACAACGTACCTTTGCAATAGTCGAAGATGTCCGTTTTTTTCTTGGATACTTGTTTGGAATTTTTGTCCCACTTGAGGCTCCAATTTGACGTTTTTTTTCCTTTCTTGTTGACGATATTACTTATCGACGCTTTAGATATCACAAAACCATGACTCTCACATCGTTTTTGGATAACGGAGTATGCATATTTCTCTTCGGACAGAGCATAAATGTAGCCTTCGAACCACTGCTTTGTTAAAAACGCCATTTTGAATAAAAACAAAACTTTCAAGCCTCAGACTATAATTTTGACTTTTAAAAACATAGTACAATTGCAATTATTTCTTTTGCAACAACCAATTTTTTTATTACCGCTTACCAAAATCGTCTAAAAAATGTGCGGACAGCCTCTGTATATATATATATATATATATATATATATATATATATATATATATATATATATATATATATATATATATATATATATATATATACAGAGAGAGAGAGAGAGAGGACTACTTAAGGCTGCTGTGTACTAACCCTATTGGATTCGCTCACCTCAATATTAACCTTATGGAGAAAACGTGTCTACTATTTCCAGCTACATGAATGCTGATATTCCAATAAAAAATGGTATTTTCAGACAGCCCGAACTGTTTTGAACCTTTTAACACGATTCATTCTATAAATTTCGTCCACCAAAAGGAATTTATGAGCGTTTCAAACACATTTTATAAATGAATAATACAATATAGGGGAAACTCTTGTACCTAGGGTCATCGTGTACCTAGGGCCACCATGCTTTATTTAAATAATTATTATTTTACAGCATTTTTACTCATTGGAGTGAGTGACAACACTGTTTCGAATAATAACAGCCATTTTTAATGAAAGCAAGAAGCTATAGTTAAATAGAAAAGAAAGTCTTGATTTGATGATCAAAACTAAATATTTTTCACTTCAATTTGAAGTCTTATTTTGTGAAAGTAAATGCAAATTTATGATTTAATGTACAGCAGATAATTTTTGTAATCATTAAAAGAAAATATGATATAAAAAGAAAGTTTGGTTTCTGCAGGTCTTTGGCCATGGAAGCCATTTTGCCAAAAACAACAACATTTTGTACCTAAGGCCATGGCCTCTGGTAGAAAAGAGGTGGACGAAAACTTGGCAAGTGTAGAATTCTCACTGATACCCCCGAGAAAAATTAAATTCAAGTACAAATAATGAAAAGAGTAATTGTTAAAAAAAAAGGCTACGAAATCTGTGTTTGAAACAGAAAATTTATGTGGGATCATTAAGAAGACAATGGAGAAAAAACATACATTAGAAAGTGATGAAATAATAAACATTTCTTCCTTTAAGCCAATTAACATTTCTTCCTTACGACGATTTTAGAAGTTGTGCATGAAAGAAATAATGCATACAAATTGTTTTTTTTTAATGTAAACAACAATTTCAGTTTTTTGAAATAACTGGCCCTAGGTACAATAACACTATTGTACCTAGGGCCATTTGTAATTTTTTTTTTCAATATCATTTACAAAATTTTTTTTTCTACACTTGATGTGATTTTTATTTAAAGAGAATAAGCACGTAATGTATACAAACTATTTTTATTATTGTAAGTTAGTTATAAGTAACGATACTGCCATTTGAAAATAGCCGGCCCTAGGTACAAGAGTTTCCCCTACATATTAGTTTTAGAGGGAAGTATGCCTGAAGGGGAATTGTGGGGGGTGCCATCACCAGTGGACAAAAGAGATAGCCTCCAGGAATTATCAGGGAAATTCATCATCAGGGAGCTTAATACCACGGAAATATATTTTCAGATCTGGTCCACCTGTTTGTGTGACTGGAATAATGGCCTCAAGCGAGCACCACAAAACGATGGCAGGTTAAAACGGATTTTACTTTTGAAGAATTATCGAACAACGGTGGGAAGAGTTTCCGGACAGCTGAGTGTCTGACAAAAGCCGTGACTCACGGGCTGGTCGAACCACTGAAGAAGGCGAGCGACCTTGCAGACTCCAAAGGACAGTATTCTCGCAGAGCAGACTCAACGGTCATTTCCTACTCGGAACAAACTCCGTCTTATCGTTATCAGTTATCAGCGAATCTATTTTCCACACGCAGGAACTATGCTAGTTTACAACCTTTGCGGCATGATGCTGGACTTGGACATCGCGGAGGTATTGGTAAGTATACGTAACATACTTTTCTCTATAGCAAGGGTTCCCAACCTTTTTATAATACCGTACCTGTACGTTGTAAACAATTTGATGACGTACCGGTAGACCAAAAGTTTTGAAATGGGAAGTAAAATGCAATGGAGAACAATATAAATTAGGATATATAAAAAATCATTTTAAATAAATCTCCCGAGTTTAATACACTTACCTTAACAGCTTCTTAATATTTATTAATAATACAATTACTATTGATTAATAATATGCAATTAATTTGAAGATGTTTTAAACACAAAACACAATTTTTAATAGAACTCAGACACAGTTATTCACAGGCGAGTGCCAAATTTTTATGGGGCGGTCATAGATAACACATTCAGGTGTAGATGGCATCTTTTGCGATTAGGTAAATCCCAATAAAGTATTACAACACAAACAATGGATAAGAAATTCCAAACTGAAATATTAAAACGCATGGGTTATTAGTTATTATAGTCATTTCTTTTCTCTTTTTGTAAAACAGATTTTTAATAGATTTTTAATAGATTTTTGTATTAAATTGTAAAATCATTTGCG
>OU015503.1:3991994-3996994 GCA_907164885.2 Dolomedes plantarius
GCACCGTCATTGAACTGGGTGGTAATTTGAGCTAATGTTTGGCTTCGCTGGCTACGTACAATACGCCTGAGTGCGTCTTTCACCACTAATGCGTCTCTCACCACGCACTGTCAACGCTAATTGTCCTTTGCAGTTTGCCCGATCGCTAGTTTTTTTTCCACCATCCATGTATTCTTGGTATACTCTTGACACTGTCGACCTTGAAAATCCTAGCTGCCTGACGATTTCGGAAATTGAATGGCCCATGCGTCGTGCACCCATGATTTGTCCGCGATCGAAGGCGTCTAAATCAGGCAGTTTACCCATACTGGCAATTCCAACAACTAATTCAGAACAACCACAGTGCGCGCTATATATGCAGTTACCACAGCGCCCTCACTTGCGCATACATGATGCGCAGCGCTACACAATTTGCATAGGCTTTGCTATCCCTAATTCAGTGGCACTTCAGTGTATATATATAGATTATTTAAAAATAAAAATAAAAATAGTAAGTCTTTTATGAAGACTGAACAAGTACTCAGCAAATTATTCCATGACAATTGCGAGAATACTTAATGGCTCAGTAGACAGTGGATAGTGATCAACCTCCAGCGAGAAAGCCCAAATTTTCCACAAGAAAAAGATGCTATTTTTTTTTCTCATCATTAAATATAGAAAATCAAAAACTATTTTTGGGTGCCAAATGTGGGAAAAATTAATGCGCGATTTACTGTTTGTAAATTATGTTATTAAATGATAAGTTAATATTTTTTTCCAGAAATTCTTGTCTAAAATTTTATTATTTCTATACATTTTCATTTGTAATATTCAAAACCTAAGGGAAATCCATTTTTAATGATAAAAAGGGCGAAATTAATTGACCGGGCCTCTTCAACCCGACGCGTGTCCTCGCGTTAGTTTTGTCTGCGCATGTCCTGGCGGGTTAACCATTAGCTTACGGGGCCCATTTTTTCCGATTCCCTCTTTAGAACGAGAAATTTCATACCCCCCTTTGTAAGAACGGCCGTTCAGGGGGTTATGTATATAAACTATGTATATGTATATAATATATATATATATATATATATATATATGATATATATATACATATACATACATATATATATATATATATGATATATATATACATATACATATATATATATATATATATATATATATATATATATATATATATATATATATATATATTCATTCAATCTTGGGCCCGTATACTTGGGATACATGCTATCCCACCCCGCAAAGAAAAGGTTAATTCACGTACTCCAGGGAGTCCATGGACCAAAGGTTAAGACTGCTTTGTACTAACCCTATTGGCTTCTCTCCCCTCAATGTTATCCTATTGAGAAAATGTGTCCAATGACTACCGAATTGGATTGAAAGTTTCATTTTTTATTACCATGTTTTTATTAACTCTCTTTCTTGTTTGTTTGTTTGTGTGTGTGTGTTTTTCCAGTCCAAATCTTGCAATCGATTTTTAACTTCCCGACTAGCTAGACATTTGAAACTTTTAGGGCTCAGAACACGATGACAATGCATTCTTTTAATACTTTTAGCCATCTTTGAGCAGAATGAAATTAATTTTCAGTTATTTTTAGTTAATTTTGTTTCGTAGACTGGTGCAGCCATCTATCGGCCGGAACGGGAACGAAAAGTTAAACGCAAGTTAACTTCCAATTAACTTCGTTTTCCTCAAGTTGATGGGATAATTCATCAAAAAAAATTTTTAAGTATTTATTAATACATACATAGAATTGTCAAGTTTATATGATTCAACAGAAAATTTAAAAACATCGTATATAAAAAGTTCTTTTTATCTTGTAATTATTTAAATTGTACTCCATAATAAAGAAAGAAATTTGACACTTCGGGGCATTTTTCTTTTTTTTTAATGGAATTAATATTTTAAATCAGCTGTGTTTAACCTTTTGCAGCATCTGGGCCACATGGTATATTTTTTGAAGGCAGGCTACATAAAAAAGTCAACTACATTTAAAAGTTTAGTTTCATTATGAACATGAAAACTTCATTGTATATGTAATGTATATAACATTATAATCTTGGTTTGCAATGTGGTATGTTAATTTTGAACGGACTCGAACTTAATGTGATTTTTGAAATTGGTGTTTTTTTAATATATGTCTGGTATATTCGGTGGTATGCTACTCGAAGCCACTCGCAACATATCGATAAAAGGAAGACATTAATTATAAAACTAATGTAACTATAAAAAATATTATTATTTGATGAAATTTTAACAACTTTTGCAAATATGATTTTGAATTAATTTTAATTGCATTAGGATTAGAAAAATGGTGAAACACAACATCAACATTGGAATGATCTTTATTTGTTATACCATGCGCGCACCGCAAAGTATGGTGTTCTGAGCCGCAGGTTAAGCACCCTTTTTTCAAATTATTCGGGACAAAAATATGGTCCAGTGTGTTTTAAAAACTAAACTCACGGCGCAACAGTCCGATGTGGACCAGGGCCGGCGGTACCCATCTCCGCTTTCTTGACCGTGGGGCTTGGGGTGCCATACAGCATATGTCTCAGTCAGGTGGTCAGCCTGACGTGGGTTTGGTTTGGAGCGCTACGGTCATTTTTTGCTACACGAGAGCTAATTAGACCGGGACCTACAGCTTAAAGCCGATTCCGAACGGCTACAAACATCCATGCCAAGAGTGGGACTCGAACCCACAGACTCCGGTACCGAATGCCAGCGCCCTAGCTATTCGGCCATCGTCCGGCAGCCTGACGTGGGACCCCCAGAGTTTAGTTCCCAAGCATGCTTGGTCCTCATTTTATCGACCCACTCAAGGGATGAAAGGCTGAGTCGACCTTGCCCAGTCGCAGGGTCGAACCCTGGACCTGTGGGATGGCAGCTTGACGCTTTTAACCACTACGCCACCGGGTTTCCTAGTGTGTTTTAAACGCTCCTAAATTCCTCTGGTGGACGAAATTTATGAAATGAATACTGTTGCAAGGTGCAGAAAAGTTCAAGCTACAGTCGAATCCGGTTATAACGAACTTCGAGGGACCAAAGGTTTTGTTCGCTATATCCGAACCATTAAGAAAAATGTTAGAGTTCACAAAATGTATAACTCATTAGTTTCTATGTATATTCAATAATAATGTACTGAAAGAATGAAAGAATCGATTACATTAAACTGACACAAAACTAATTAAATTAACTAAAAATGAAGACAAATGGAAATAAATTGATTTTATCTTTAATAGTTGCTCACTGTTTTGATACAGAAATAATCGGTAATCTTTTGCTGACCATACCAGGTTCGCTATAACGGGGTTCGACTGTATCTGAAAATATACCATTTTTATTGGATTAGCAGCATTTATGTAGCTGTCAATAGTAGACACATTTTCTCCATAGGTTTACATTGCGGTGAGCGATTCCAGTAAGTTTAGTACACAGAAGCCTCAATTAATCATGTTCTAGAGCAGTGGTTCCCAACCTTTGGTACGCGTACCAGTACCGGTACGCGGACAAGCAGCTACTGGTACGCGAATGATTTTACAATTTAAAACAAAAATCTACTTGTATTAAAAATCTGTATTACAAAAAAAGAAAAGAAATGACTATAATAACTAATAATCCATAAGTTTTAATATTTTAGTTTGGAATTTCTTATCCATTGTTTGCGTTGTAATACTTTATTGGAATTTACCTAATCTCAAAAGATGCCGTCTACACCTGAATGTGTTATCTATGACCGCCCCATAAAAATTTGGCACTCGCCTGTGAATAACTGTGTTTGCGAATTATAACTGTGTCTGAGTTCTATTAAAAATTGCGTTTTGTGTTTAAAACATCTTCAAATTAATTGCATATTATTAATCAATAGTAACTTTAATGAAATTTGAACAAAGGACGGCTGCCAAAATTACATACACCTACTCTTGCAATTAATTTTTGATATACACACTTTTAGATGGGAAATCAGAAAAAATACCGTCAAGACATAAATACAAAAAGATTCACCTAGATTTATGGTTCCCAACCTTGGGTACGCGTACCAGTACCGGTACGCGGACAAGCAGCTAGTGGTACGCGAATGATTTTAAAATTTAAAACAAAAATCTACTTGTATTAAAAATCTGTATTACAAAAAAAGAAAAGAAATGACTATAATAACTAATAATCCATAAGTTTTAATATTTTAGTTTGGAATTTCTGATCCATTGTTTGTGTTGTAATACTTTATTGGAATTTACCTAATCTCAAAAGATGCCGTTTACACCTGAATATGTTATCTATGACCGCCCCATAAAAATTTGTCACTCGCCTACGAATTATAACTGTGTCTATAACTGTGTTTGCGAATTATAACTGTGTCTGAGTTCTACTAAAAATTGTGTTTTGTGTTTCAAACATTATTAAATTAATTGCATATTATTAATCAATAGTAATTGTATTATTAATAAATATTAAGAAGCTGCTAAGGTAAGTGTATTAAACTCAGGAGATTTATTTAAAATGATTTTTTATATATCCTAATTTATTTTTTTCTCCATTGCATTTTATTCTCCATTTCAAAATTTTTGGTCTACTGGTACGTCATGAAATTGTTTACAACGTACAGGTACGGTACTATAAAAAGGTTGGGAACCCCTGTACTAGAGAAAGTAAAATTGCAGTTTCTAATGAGATGTCACTTTCATTTTCAGGCTCGGACGGTTGCAGACGTGAGATCCTTCTTCAGATATGTTCTATCCAAACTGCGACGACCTTTCCCGAGATTTACATGTTTTCCCGAGATTTACATGCTCATCCTAGTTGTTCTGAGTTACCATTTTCTTTTAACGGATACTTCGGGATATCGTGATTTAGAAAGTTACAGCGGAGCCCACTTACTACTTAATCGTTATATCAGTATTGATAACTGCTGTCCCATCTATATATTTCTAGGGATGCTATTCTTTAGCTCACAGTTTGTAGTGGAATCAAGGCCCACAAATTCCTTCCGATTGAG
>OU015503.1:4004494-4009523 GCA_907164885.2 Dolomedes plantarius
TTTTTTTTCTTGCTAATGCGGCAGACGATTGGACATTATTCAAAAAAATATATTAAAATACAGTAAAAGATATGTTCCTCAAACCGTACTATATTAACTGTACTATATTCTTCAGTATGTTCTACTAGATTTAATTTGAATATTTTCTTCTGCATTATTTTGTCTATAAAAATATCCCTTACAATTTTTTTAAATATATATATATATATATATATATATATATATATATATATATATATATATTACTTTTTTACATCAATTGCATACATTGATCATTGTATTTATTATATATATATATATATTGGCATTAATTGCATACATTGACCGTTGTATTTTATTTGAATGTACTCCGTAGTGAAGTGCGGATTTTCAGCTAGTTATTTTATAAACGCAATTTTAAAAATAATTTATTATTAAATTTTAGTATTTTATTCTATAAATGTAATGTAAATCGTCATCTGATTCGGTTTTTTGCCGATAACAACAGGTCCTTCTATACATGAGGAATTATGCAGGTCCATGAAAGATGGCAAAAGGTTATCGATAAAAAAGGGCAATATATCGTTTACTGATGTTTGTTCTTTATAAATGACCTTTGAAAAACATAGAAAAAATGCGTCATGACTTTTCCGACAAGCCAATAAAAAAATGTAAGAAATTTGGGTGTCTTGGAGTCGATTAAATAATGATTGTTTACATGCATGCTACGTTACTTTTTTACATACCATTGGAAAGTTGGAGGTTAAATTTAAGTTCTGACATTAAGCTATATCTTTGTCTTATCGACTGACTGCCCAAATGTGCATGGCTTTTATATCCGTGAATGTATACGTTTATGCTATAATGTAACATTCCACTATGCAAATTCGCTGTTTTGCTTCCAATACTTTAATTTACAAAAATAAAATTTTATGTACAGTGATTTCCGCTTATAAGAATCACGTTTGTTATTACTGTTTTTGATTCTTATAAGCGGTTGTTTCTTATAGCCGAAATTTAGGTTTTTTGGACAGGCATACACATACATATATTAGATATATTAGATAATATATACATATATTGGATGATTTACCATAAAATACTCTTTAATTTACATTAATTATCTTTTATTAAAATTATTTTTTATAATTTTAAAAATGCAACTTAATTTCCAGAGCTATATGTAGATACACATGATTATAACAAGAGAAGAAAAAAAATCCAATATTTGTTACAGCATACTTGTTTAACAGTTTAACATTTCAACTACAGGAAGGGTGCAAGAAAAAGTCTTCTATGGTAGTTTGACGTAATGAAGTTTTCAGGAGGCTGTTTATACCTCTTTCAATACTGATAGTCTCAGACGAAGATTCACCTTCTAGCTTACGTTTCACGGTTTGATAACGTGTTGAATCTAATAATGTCACGTTTGCCTAAGTGATAGTGGACACTTCGCCGAAAATTTATGTGTTTCAGGGTCCAGGAAGCCGCAATCAAGATGTGGGTAGTGGGAAAAAAGAGTCTTTGTTTGTCAGTGCAGAAAAGTGAAATCGAACTCGGACGAGTTAGATGCCCCTGGGACAGTGTTTAGCTATAGCGTTTAAGGGGAAATCATTATGTTTTGTCTAGCAAAGAAAGGGATGCATTTTACGACTGTATTCCATCCCATCTTATCACTCTTTCCTTTAAAGAAAATAAAGAAAAAATTTCGTGCCTTTTGAGGGTTTAAGTGGGTTTTTTGGAAAACGAAAGGAAATCGAAGAGTGTAAGCTGATTCTTAAAACCGGTGGATTGATTCTTTAAAGCGAAAATTTTAACATGGAAATAATACTTTTGTTTTTGAGATATTGATTCTTATAAACGGTTGATTCTTATAACCACTGATCACTATAAGCGGTGGTTACTGTATTTGTAAATAATGGCTTTTATGCTCACTTACTAATTTTCATGTCCCCCTAAGCTGGGTTTAATAAAGTCCTTAATTTTAAATTATTAATTTTTATTAATTTTAATTTTTATTATGGATCTTTTAAATAATTCTAATTTTTTTCTTATGTCTTAACACGATATCATTTTTATGAAAAATCTTACTACTTTTTATCTTTTGGCGTTGAAATTTTAATGAAAAAAATTATTCGACATGTCAGTTATAAATACGCAAAATTGCAGCTAATTTTTGGATTTCTGACGACTTATGCTTATCTCAAGGTTGTTGGATACTAAGGAAAAAGTCTCTGGCGCAACCACGATTTTGAACGAGTACCCCCAGGGGCGACATCTGGTGAGCTCGTATTTTCTTCCACTCATATAAACCACACAAAAGGACTATTCGGAATGCACATTTAACGTTCCCATATCCGGCATTATCTTTTATCTATATATACAAACAGTTCCGTAACTGACTGACTCACTGAATGACATACAACGCACAGACCAAATCACTGGACCTAAAGGGCTGAAATTTTGCATGGCGATTCTTCTTATGGTGTAGGGGTGCACTAAGAAATATTTTTGAAAATTCTTCTTAGATTTTTTAAAATTAATTTTTTAAGCTGATTTAGTAACATTTTCTAAGTTTGCATTTAAAATAATTATTTGAGGGTAATAAAATTTATATCACTATAAAGATCATAAAAATTTCTTTAAAATGAAATATTTTTCAAATCTTTATCTCCATTTTCTGAATTTTGGTGAATTTTTAACGATTAATTTTTATAATTTAATTAATTTTTTATAATTTGATTAATTTTTATAATGCTGATCACGTGATTTCTTTTTCTGGTACTTTAAATAAATTAATCGTCACATGCATAACAACTAAATAGACAAAAACATATTTTTCTTTTCTTGCTAATGCGGCAGACGATTGGACATTATCCAAAAAAGTATTAAAATACAGTAAAAGATATGTTCCTCAAACTGTACTATATTCTTTAGTATGTCCTATTAGATTTAATTTAAATATTTTCTTCTACATTATTTGTCTATAAAAATATCCGTTACGATTTTTTATAAATATATTTTTTCGTTTTTTTTTACACCAGTTGCATACATTGATCGTTGTATTTATTATAAATATATTTATACATATTTTTGGCATTAATTGCATACATTGGCCGTTGTATTTAATTTGAATATACTCCGTAGCTAAGTACGGGTTTTCATCTAGTATACATATAAACACTGGGCGTCCTCACTGCCGAATTCAATCGCGCTTTCCGTCATAAGTTGTCATAGGGCACCTAGAATTAATGCAAATGCTATAAATAGTTCATTGGTATATCAACCTCAGCGTTCGAATATTTATATTTTATTTGCCTGCTAGTGAGCAACTCTATGATCGCAGTGGTTCTCAACCTTATTTTCTCCATTCCTCCGTTTCACCATAGTTCAGAATATTATTCCCCCCGTTCGCATATTACCATTCCTTACATGAATTCACGCCATTACATCGGTTGGCGGCTGCTGATTGGTCAATTGAGTTTACATCGGTATTTGTGTATTTCGTGCGCTGATGCTTATGAAAGCATGTCTGTTTTTCAAGAATCAAAACTTCCATCACTATTTTTGGTAATTTTTAGAAGAGTATTGTAATTTTTATTTTTTAAGAGTAAGGTTAAAAACTAAAGTGTGCAAAACAGCAAAAAATACATACTTTGCATGTTGCAATTAAGATTTTAATTTTTAAAAAATTGAATTCAACATTTAAATTTAAAAATAAATAAAGCTTTCTTTTTTTAATTCAACATTTAAATTAAAAAAAAAAAGAATATCTTTCCTTCTTTTTAATTCAACATTTAAATTTAAGAAAAAAATTCAATTTTGAGTAATATTTACTCTATTTTATTCTACTTCTAAAATTTTACAGTGAAATTACTACGGAAATTGGTAATTTCTTAAAATTTTCCATGCACAAAAAAGAATTATGAAGGCATTTATGACGAAAATTTCTTTTACAAATAGCTTGTCACTTTAAATTTCTTTTACACTAATAGGTGGCGCCACTTAAAAAAATTCACGTTCCTTGTAAAATATAGCGTAAAAAAATAAATAAAGATGAAAGCAACTAAGAAATAGATTCTATCTCATTTAAAATACGCTTAGGATCAAATATTATGCATTATCGAAATGAAAGCAACTAAGAAATATATTTAGCATTTATCTCATTTAAATGCGCTTAGGATCAAATATTATGGCAATTACCAATGCAAAACTCAATTGACCAATCAGCAGCCGCCATAAGCTGTAATGGCGTGAATTCATGTAAGGAATGGTAATATGCCCCCCGTTCCCAAGGTAGATAAAATCAAAGGTGCATCCCAAATAGTAGGCATATGTATTGATTTTTTTATATCGGTACATTTACATTGATTGAATTATTTTTTATGGTATAATTTTACAATTTTAATGGCAGAAGAAAATATTGATAGTTTTCAAAAACTTGAGTAAAATTAATTTTTTATATTCAGACGAAAAATAAATTTAACCGACAAAAATAATGCTGTGTTAATGTAAGTTAAGTATTCTGTGACATTGCATAAAATTTATTGAATGTCGCAGATTAAATCAAACACAGGCTACAATTTTACAGGTTTCTATAGTCTATATATAAACCTAATTATTTTCTAAATAATGTATTAAAGTTCCCCAAAACTTTTAAGGGGATAGTAGACTTTCAAAATTGTGAAATTTGTCCAAAAATTCAATTTTTTTTATTTTATTCATTTGTGAAACTACGGACGAGTAGCAATGTGTTGCAAAAAGAATTTTTTTATTTCTGTGATTACTTTCCTAGTTATAGGCATTTGTATTTAATTTAGATATTATGTGAAAGAAAAGATACAACCTTTGTGTTCGAGGAATAAACAGGAAACCAACGTAAATAAAGCACAAATAGCAATAAGATGCAATTATTTTGCAAAATAATTGCATCTTATTCCTATTTGTGCATTATTTACGTTGGTTTTCCTGTTTATAGATATTATGTGGTTACTAATAGCAATAACTTTAAATGTGTTTTTCTCAAAATAAAGATGTTCATATCATACGA
>OU015503.1:4009623-4247123 GCA_907164885.2 Dolomedes plantarius
TTGTTTTAAATTGTAAAATCATTCGCGTACCAGTAGCTGCTTGTTCGCGTACCGGTACTGGTACGCGTACCCAAGGTTGGAAACCACTGCTCTAGAACATGATTCATTGAGGCTGCTGTGTACTAAACTTACTGGAATCGCTCACCTTAATGTAAACCTATGGAGAAAATGTGTCTACTATTGACAGCTACATAAATGCTGGTAATCCAATAAAAATGGTATATTTTCAGATACAGTCGAACCGCGTTATAGCGAACCTGGTATATAACGAACTCCCGGATATAACGAACGAAAATTTTGGTCCCGCCGTTTTCCTGTTGTATTTAATGCTAATTTATCCTTTTACAGCGAACCTCCGAAATGTTAAGAATCGGCTATAACGAACATTTTTTTCAGTCGACAACTGAATTTTTTTTAATTTTTAAACTTTTTCTTTGACTACGGGGAAATGACCCTAAACATGATCAAAATCGAGCTACTGAAACTCCAAAAATATTAATATATATATATAATTTTTTTGTTTTATATCAAAATTACAAGTCTTCAGCTATATTTTATACAAAAATAGAACTTCTAAAGCCATAAATAATTTTTAGATTTTATTTTTAAATGTACACATTACTAAAAAGGGAAAAAAATCACTGGATGTTTCGAGCATCATAAAATTTAGAAATATGCATACAGAAACTATTTTTTGGTCAAATTGAATTAATAATACACTCAAGTTTAATATAAAATAAAAAAATATACAAAAAATATAGTTTAAATTGAAAAATTTACATAAAATTTAAAAAATTTTAAAATTTAGCAATTTTTTAAAACATTTTCAAGTGTAAAAAATTTTTTTACAAATTTTTTTTTACTTTTCTGGTTTTAGTGTGTAAAGAAGCTTATAATACAAATCTGATAAAAATTTTGTGTGTCTAGCACACATAGTTTGGGGGTAACAGTGCGCGCAATCCAAAAATAACACATATTTGAGAAAACTGAAGTTAAAGTTGGAATAACATGGCTATGGCAATAGAGTGAGCTTTACATAAACTCTCATAACTCGAGAAATAATGCAAATTTTTTTATGCGGTTTTTTGCATATTGTTCAGAAATGTCCCAAAAATCAGAATATAGCAGAAACGAAAAATCGATTTTTTTGAAGATTCAAAGGTTGTAAGCTCCCTTAAGAATGTTGAAGATACAACGAATGTTGAATAAGATGATGAAGATTTACCTATCACGTTGTAGATAGAAAAGCGCAAAATTTCATCATTCTTAGGTTGTGGAGTGCAATTGTTCGAAATATGTGATGATGAAGTCATTACCTGTGAAAATCCGACTGATGAAGATATTGTGGATGAAAATGAAATGAATCATTCTGAAATCAAAAATTCTGCTTCTGAAGCTGATGAAGTGGAGCACATAAATGACGAAATCTCCACCATATCAGATGCTACAGCAGCGACGAGTGTAATTAATAAGTTTTTGTCAACACAAACAGTGGAAGAAAGAGTTGATGTATTGGACAAAGAAATTCATAAAATGTTTTTGAAATCGGCATCACGTCAGCTAAAGATTACCGATTATTTCTGTATCAAAACAGTGAGCAACTATTAAAGATAAAATCAATTTATTTCCATTTGTATTCATTTTTAGTTAATTTAATTAGTATTGTGTCAGTTTAATGTAATCGATTTTTTCATTCTTTCAATACATCATTATTGAATATACATAGAAACTAATGAGTTATACATTTTGAGAACTCTAACATTTTTCTTAATGGTTTGTATATAGCGAACAAAACCTTTGGTCCCTCGAAGTTCGTTATAACCGGGTTCCACTGTAGCTTGAACTTTTCTGCACCTTGCAACAGTATTCATTTCATAAATTTCGTCCACCAGAGGAATTTAGGAGCGTTTAAAACACACTAGGAAACCCGGTGGCGTAGTGGTTAAAAGCGTCAAGCTGCCATCCCACAAGTCCAAGGTTCGACCCTGCGACTGGGCAAGGTCGACTCAGCCTTTCATCCCTTGAGTGGGTCGATAAAATGAGGACCAAGCATGCTTGGGAACTAAACTCTGGGGGTCCCACGTCAGGTTGACCACCTGACTGACACATATGCTATATGGCATCCCAAGCCCCACGGTCAAGAAAGCGGAGATGGGTACCGCCAGCCCTGGTCCACATCGGACTGTTGCGCCGTGAGTTTAGTTTTTAAAACACACTGGACCATATTTTTGTCCCGAATAATTTGAAAAAAGGGTGCTTAACCTGCGGCTCAGAACACCATACTTTGCGGTCCGCGCTTGGTATAACAAATAAAGATCATTCCAATGTTGGAGTTGTGTTTCACCATTTTTCTAATCCTAATGCAATTAAAATTAATTCAAAATCATACTTGCAAAAGTTGTTAAAATTTCATCAAATAATAATATTATTTATAGTTACATTAGTTTTATAATTAATGTCTTCCTTTTATCGATATATTGCGAGTGGCTTCGAGTAGCATACCACCGAATATAGCAGACATATATTAAAAAACCACCAATTTCAAAAATCACATTAAGTTCAAGTTCGTTCAAAATTACCATACCACATTGCAAACCAAGATTATAATATTATATACATTACATATACAATGAATTTTTCATGTTCATAATAAAACTAAACTTTTAAATGTAGTTGACTTTTTTATGTAGCCTGCCTTCAAAAAATGTACCATGTGGCCCAGATGCTGCAAAAGGTTAAACACCCCTGATTTAAAATATTAATTCCATTAAAAAAAAGAAAAATGCCCCGAAGTGTCAAATTTCTTTCTTTATTATGGAGTACAATTTAAATAATTACAAGGTAAAAAGAACTTTTTATATACGATGTTTTTAAATTTTCTGTTGAATCATATAAACTTGACAATTCTATGTATGTATTAATAAATACTTAAAAAAATTTTTTTGATGAATTATCCCATCAACTTGAGGAAAACGAAGTTAATTGGAAGTTTACTTGCGTTTAACTTTTCGTTCCCGTTCTGGCCGATAGATGGCTGCACCAGTCTACAAAACAAAATTAACTAAAAATAACTGAAAATTAATTTCATTCTGCTCAAAGATGGCTAAAAGTATTAAAAGAATGCATTGTCATCGTGTTCTGAGCCCTAAAAGTTTCAAATGTCTAGCTAGTCGGGAAGTTAAAAATCGATTGCAAGATTTGGACTAGAAAAACACACACACACACACACAAACAAACAAACAAGAAAGAGAGTTAATAAAAACATGGTAATAAAAAATGAAACTTTCAATCCAATTCGGTAGTCATTGGACACATTTTCTCAATAGGATAACATTGAGGGGAGAGAAGCCAATAGGATTAGTACAAAGCAGTCTTAACCTTTGGTCCATGGACTCCCTGGAGTACGTGAATTAACCTTTTCTTTGCGGGGTGGGATAGCATGTATCCCAAGTATACGGGCCCAAGATTGAATGAATATATATATATATATATATCATATATATATATATCATATATATATATATGTATATGTATATATATCATAAATAAGAATAAGATGAAAGAGAAAACCAGTAATAGCTCTAAAGCTACATGAAGCCAGGAACATCCAACATGTAAAGATAAGTATGAATACGGTTTTTGACAGCATTTCTTCATCAGCGGTGTCAATACTGTCTAAAAACCAATGGATTGTTTCTGATGAGTATGATCTATTAAATAAACACACTCAGACACCGTACAATCCATTATTAACAGAAGAATTGAATAATAAATGAATTTGTATTAAAGTACTTAACCAAAGAACACCAAGCCTGGCGCTAATCAGAGTGGAAGTTAAGAACTTGTAACCGCAAGATGACTGACGTCATAACTTGCAACCATTGAGGTAGTGGATACTTAGTTACAGACTTACTAAGGTAACTTATTTTAAGACTATTATTCCATTATTTATTTAGTTTTATTATTGTTACTACTATTAGTTAATTATTTTTTATTATTCTTATGTTATATTTTTGTTTTTAGTAGTTATTATTTTTATTTTAACCTATTTATGTTTAACTTATTAGGTTAAAATAAAAATAATAACTACTAAAAACAAAAATATAACATAAGAATAATAAAAAATAATTAACTAATAGTAGTAACAATAATAAAACTAAATAAATAATGGAATAATAGTCTTAAAATAAGTTACCTTAGTAAGTCTGTAACTAAGTATCCACTACCTCAATGGTTGCAAGTTATGACGTCAGTCATCTTGCGGTTACAAGTTCTTAACTTCCACTCTGATTAGCGCCAGGCTTGGTGTTCTTTGGTTAAGTACTTTAATACAAATTCATTTATTATTCAATTCTTCTGTTAATAATGGATTGTACGGTGTCTGAGTGTGTTTATTTAATAGATCATACTCATCAGAAACAATCCATTGGTTTTTAGACAGTATTGACACCGCTGATGAAGAAATGCTGTCAAAAACCGTATTCATACTTATCTTTACATGTTGGATGTTCCTGGCTTCATGTAGCTTTAGAGCTATTACTGGTTTTCTCTTTCATCTTATTCTTATTTATTTATTTTCTTTCATTAAAAGAGCAGCATTCAGCGCCTTACATGAAAGTAATATGTTTTAATGTCCAATACTAATTGTTTTAAGTTCTTCTATGTTTTGGCTTTTAAGCCTATACTCTAACGTGTGATCAATTTCAAAACCTTGTTAATTTTATATATATCATATATATATATATATATATATATATATATATATATATATATATATATATATATATATATATATATATTTATGTATAGTATATATATATATATATATATATTATATACATATACATAGTTTATATACATAACCCCCTGAATGGCCGTTCTTACAAAGGGGGGTATGAAATTTCTCGTTCTAAAGAGGGAATCGGAAAAAATGGGCCCCGTAAGCTAATGGTTAACCCCCCAGGACATGCGCAGACAAAACTAACGCGAGGACACGCGTCGGGTTGAAGAGGCCCGGTCAATCAATTTCGCCCTTTTTATCATTAAAAATGGATTTCCCTTAGGTTTTGAATATTACAAATGAAAATGTATAGAAATAATAAAATTTTAGACAAGAATTTCTGGAAAAAAATATTAACTTATCATTTAATAACATAATTTACAAACAGCAAATCGCGTGTTAATTTTTCCCACATTTGGCACCCAAAAATAGTTTTTGATTTTCTATATTTAATGATGAGAAAAAAAAATAGCATCTTTTTCTTGTGGAAAATTTGGGCTTTCTCGCTGGAGGTTGATCACTATCCACTGTCTACTGAGCCATTAAGTATTCTCGCAATTGTCATGGAATAATTTGCTGAGTACTTGTTCAGTCTTCATAAAAGACTTACTATTTTTATTTTTATTTTTAAATAATCTATATATATACACTGAAGTGCCACTGAATTAGGGATAGCAAAGCCTATGCAAATTGTGTAGCGCTGCGCATCATGTATGCGCAAGTGAGGGCGCTGTGGTAACTGCATATATAGCGCGTACTGTGGTTGTTCTGAATTAGTTGTTGGAATTGCCAGTATGGGTAAACTGCCTGATTTAGACGCCTTCGATCGCGGACAAATCATGGGTGCACGACGCATGGGCCATTCAATTTCCGAAATCGTCAGACAGCTAGGATTTTCAAGGTCGACAGTGTCAAGAGTATACCAAGAATACATGGATGGTGGAAAAAAAACTAGCGATCGGGCAAACTGCAAAGGACAATTAGCGTTGACAGTGCGTGGTGAGAGACGCATTAGTGGTGAAAGACGCACTCAGGCGTATTGTACGTAGCCAGCGAAGCCAAACATTAGCTCAAATTACCACCCAGTTCAATGACGGTGCCAGTCGTACAGTCAGTAAACGGACTGTGCAACGCTCGCTTCACCGTATGGGTTTTAGGAGCCGTCGACCTACGAGAGTACCATTGCTCTATACTCGCCATCGGGCTGCACGTCTTGCCTGGTTAAAAGAACACAGAGACTGGAGTGTAGAGGACTGGAAACGAGTAGCATGGAGTGATGAGTCTCGATTCCGACTACTTAACGCCGACGGGAGGCTGAGAATATGGCGTCAGGCTCATGAAGCCATGGATCCTGCATGCCTGGCTGGAACTGTACAAGGGCATGGTGGCTCAATCATGGTCTGGGGTGTTTTTTCGTGGCACAGTTTGGGATCTTTGGTGCGTGTACCAACCTCCCTCAATGCAATTCGGTACGTAGAGTTGCTGGGTGATCACCTCCATCCGTTTATGGTGTTCTGTTATCGGCACGGTAACGGAGTTTTCCAGCAAGACAACTGTACCTCTCACAAGTCTCGGTTGGCTACTGGCTCGTTGGATGAGCTCAGTAGCCAACCGAGATGCCTAGTATTATGAATAAATTTTTAAATTTTGTCATCCCTCTCTAGTTTATTTTACGTCTAGGAGGTAGTAGTTGCTGCCTGGTCTACGACACAAGATCGGGAATAACTGAACTCTGTTCAGGAGGGAGGAAGTTTCAAATTTCAACTCCTGAACACAATTCCGTTTGCGCTACTTAACCACCCCCAACGAATCAGATTTTGAGCTCAAAATTTAAGTTTAAGGCTAAGCTTTTGAAAGCATTTAATGTGATAAAAAAAATAACGGTAAAAAATAGTTGTTCGTTACTCCAAAGTCTAAAGCGCCCTCTATCGACATTTTTTTTACTTTATCTTTAAATTTATTTTTCAAGAAAAAACTGACAAAAAGAATAATTTTAGCTAAAACCGCTAACGAATTGACCCATTTTTCCGTTTTTTATAATCATTTGAAATTTCGGACCCTAAACTTTAATGGCGTCTATCTCCTTTGGAAGACGTTTGGGACCCTAAGTTTCTTATATAATATTGTTTGTCTTGATGTGTACTATCACCCCTTAAAGTTTTGCCCAAGAGTTTCGTTACACCCTGTATGTATATATATATATATACACATACACACACACACACACATATATATATATATATATATTTATTTGTCAACCTGACTTGCAGGAATCTTGCAAAGCAAACATTTCACACTCTTTTTCAGTTCAGTTGCATAGATACATACATACATGCATACATTTATATATATATATATATATATATATATATATATATATATATATATATATATATATATGTAAGGAAAAACATAAAACTAAAATATAGGGGGTTTTGTTTGGGAAAAAGGGGAATTGGCAATCAAAAATTATTAACTCACGAAAGTTCGCCATAAAAAGAAGAAGGGTTGTTAATAGCAAAAACTATCAATAGGGATCGCCACTAGACGCGTACCGTTCAGAAAAGAGATATTTTTCGGCAGAAGTAAGTTAAGTAAAAAGATTACATAAGAAGAAATGTGAAGACCATTCGATGATGAATCAGCGGAAAGATTGGGCGGGAGTGTAACAAAGAAAATCTAGTTAGTCGGCACTTAAGTTTGAGAGATGTAACACATGAGTGTTACCTCTCTCAAACTACACAGCAGCACAGAGAGGTCTTCATGAGAGATTTCAAATGGGGTGGTTGGCTGAACTTTGTCGGAGCTCTGGACAAAACGTAATGGAATAAAAGCCAGTTAACGGAACTATATTTTGTATCTTCCTTGCAGTGCCCGAGTGCATTTCTTTAATTAATTTTATAACAACGAAGTCTGTCATATATATATATATATATATATATATATATATATATATATATATATATATATATATATATATATATATATATATATTATATATATATATACATTTATATATATACATTTATATATATATATATATATATATATATATATATATATACATACACACACACATATATATATACATACTAAAACTAAACTAAACTCATGGCGCAACTGTGGACCAAGGACGGCGGTGCCCAACTCCGCTTTCTTATCGTGGGCTTGGGGTGCCATACAGCATATGTCCCAGTCAGGTGGTCAACCTGACGTGGGACCCCAGAGTTTAGTTCCCAAGCAAGTTCTGTCCTCATTTTATGGACCCACTCAAGGGATGAAAGGCTGATACACACACACACACACACACACACACATATATATATATATATATATATATATATATATATATAGAGAGAGAGAGAGAGAGAGATAATATAAATATAGATATAGATATATAGGTCTATAATTGTAAAGTAAATAAATGTTCTTCATTTCAAACACCCATCCCCCTCCCCTTCCTAAAAAATATTATTCTGGTAATATTTTTTAAAAATATTTCCAGGGTAAAGTGCGGAGGGCATGACAGTCATGCTACAGAGCAGTGGTTCCCAACCTTGTGTACGCGTACCAGTACCGGTACGCGGACAAGCAGCTACCGGTACGCAAATGATTTTACAATTTAATACAAAAATCTATTAAAAATCTGTTTTACAAAAAGAGAAAAGAAATTACTATAATAAATAACCCATGCATTTTAATATTTCAGTTTGGAATTTCTTATCCATTGTTTGTGTTGTAATACTTTATTGGGATTTACCTAATCTCAAAAGATGCCATCTACACCTGAATGTGTTATCTATGACCGCCCCATAAAAATTTGGCACTCGCCTGTGAATAACTGTGTTTGCGAATTATAACTGTGTCTGAGTTCTATTAAAAATTGTGTTTTGTGTTTAAAACATCTTCAAATTAATTGCATATTATTAATGAATAGTAATTGTATTATTAATAAATATTAAGAAGCTGTTAAGGTAAGTGTATTAAACTCGGGAGATTTATTTAAAATGATTTTTTATATATCCTGATTTATATTGTTCTCCATTGCATTTTACTTCCCATTTCAAAACTTTTGGTCTACCGGTACGTCATCAAATTGTTTACAACGTACAGGTACGGTATTATAAAAAGGTTGGGAACCCTTGCTATAGAGAAAAGTATGTTACGTATACTTACCAATACCTCCGCGATGTCCAAGTCCAGCATCATGCCGCAAAGGTTGTAAACTAGCATAGTTCCTGCGTGTGGAAAATAGATTCGCTGATAACTGATAACGATAAGACGGAGTTTGTTCCGAGTAGGAAATGACCGTTGAGTCTGCTCTGCGAGAATAATGTCCTTTGGAGTCTGCAAGGTCGCTCGCCTTCTTCAGTGGTTCGACCAGCCCGTGAGTCACGGCTTTTGTCAGACACTCAGCTGTCCGGAAACTCTTCCCACCGTTGTTCGATAATTCTTCAAAAGTAAAATCCGTTTTAACCTGTCATCGTTTTGTGGTGCTCGCTTGAGGCCATTATTCCAGTCACACAAACAGGTGGACCAGATCTGAAAATATATTTCCGTGGTATTAAGCTCCCTGATGATGAATTTCCCTGATAATTCCTGGAGGCTATCTCTTTTGTCCACTGGTGATGGCACCCCCCACAATCCCCCTTCAGGCATACTTCCCTCTAAAACTAATATGTAGGGGAAACTCTTGTACCTAGGGCCGGCTATTTTCAAATGGCAGTATCTTTACTTATAACTAACTTACAATAATAAAAATAGTTTGTACACATTATGTGCTTATTCTCTTTAAATAAAAATCACATCAAGTGTAGAAAAAAAAATTTTGTAAATGATATTGAAAATTTAAAAAAAAATTACAAATGGCCCGAGGTACAATAACACTATTGTACCTAGGGCCAGTTATTTCAAAAAACTGAAATTGTTGTTTACAATAAAAAAAAACAATTTGTATGCATTATTTCTTTCATGCACAACTTCTAAAATCGTCGTAAGGAAGAAATGTTAATTGGCTTAAAGGAAGAAATGTTTATTATTTGATCACTTTCTAATGTATGTTTTTTCTCCATTGTCTTCTTAATGATCCCACATAAGTTTTCTGTTTCAAACACAGATTTCGTAGCCTTTTTTTTTAACAATTACTCTTTTCATTATTTGTACTTGAATTTAATTTTTCTCGGGGGTATCAGTGAGAATTCTACACTTGCCAAGTTTTCGTCCACCTCTTTTCTACCAGAGGCCATGGCCCTAGGTACAAAATGTTGTTGTTTTGGGCAAAATGGCTTCCATAGCCAAAGACCTGCAGAAACCAAACTTTGTTTTTATATCATATTTTCTTTTAATGATTACAAAAATTATCTGCTGTACATTAAATCATAAGTTTGCACTTACTTTCACAAAATAAGACATCAAATTGAAGTGAAAAATATTTAGTTTTGATCATGAAATCAAGACTTTCTTTTCTATTTAACTATAGCTTCTTGCTTTCATTAAAAATGGCTGTTATTATTTAAAACAGTGTTGTCACTCACCCCAATGAGTAAAAATGCTGTAAAATAATAATTATTTAAATAAAGCATGGTGGCCTTAGGTACACGATGACCCTAGGTACAAGAGTTTCCCCTATATTGTATTATTCATTTATAAAATGTGTTTGAAACACTCATAAATTCCTTTTGGTGGACGAAATTTATAGAATGAATCGTGTTAAAAGGTTCAAAAAAGTTCGGGCTGTCTGAAAATACCATTTTTTATTGGAATATCAGCATTTATGTAGCTGGAAATAGTAGACACGTTTTCTCCATAAGTTAATATTGAGGTGAGCGAATCCAATAGGGTTAGTACACAGCAGCCTTAAGTAGTCTCTTTCTCTCTCTCTCTCTCTCTCTCTATATATATATATATATATATATATATATATATATATATATATATATATACAGAGGCTGTTCGCACATTTTTTTAGACGAATTTGGTAAGCGGTAATAAAAAATCGTTTGCTGCAAAAGAAATAATTGCAATTGTACTATGTTTTTAAAAGTCAAAATTATAGTCTGCGGCATGAAAGTTTTGTTTTTATTCAAAATGGCGTTTTTAACAAAGCAGTGGTTCGAAGGCTACATTTATGCTCTTTCCGAAGAGAAATATGCATACTCCGTTATCCAAAAACGATGTGAGAGTCATGGTTTTGTGATATCTAAAGCGTCGATAGGTAATATCGTCACCAAGAAAGGAAAAAAAACGTCAAATTGGAGCCTCAAGTGGGACAAAAATTCCAAACAAGTATCCAAGGAAAAGACGGACATCTTCGACTATTGCAAAGGTACGTTGTTTAATGTTAAAAGAAAATCCCCCTAGTCAAATGACAGTTGCAAAATCATTAAAATGCTCGGAGTCCACTGTAAACAAAATGATAAACGTTGATTTAAATCTTAAGAAAGCGAAAAAACGCAATGTGCATCGTCTTCTTCCAAATCATATCGCTGAACGCAGGACACGCTGCAGAATTCTATATGAGAAGCACTTATCCAAAGAAAAATGGAAAACAATTGTCACAATAGATGAATCATGGGTGTATTTAAATGATTGCAACAAAAAAAAGAGCCATTTATTATCATAAAAGGGGAGAAAAAAATTTAAGTACATGGCTCAAAGAATCGAAAGAAAGTTTTTCTAAGGGATTCATGATTGTTGCTGGTTTTTCTTATAATGGCAAGTTAAAAATAAAGAGAGTGGAAAAAAATGTCAAGATTAACTCCAAATGCTATCCGGAACATATTTTATCGCCAATTTTTCTGAATGAAATACCATCGCTTTACCCACAGTGCCATCAATCTGTGAGACTCCATCAGGACAAAGCTAGCAGTCACACATCAAAATCCACTGGAAATTTCCTAAAAGAAATGGAACAAAAAACTGGTATCAAGGCCATACCCTTCACTGATATCCCTACTAAATCTCCCGATGTATCACCTATGGATTTTTGTGCTTTCGGACTTTTAAAATCCGCATTATCCAAACGCCGTCCCAAAACCCTTACAGGACTCTGGAAAGCTGTTCAGGAGGAATGGGATAGAATACCTCTTCTGACACTTCAAAATGCATTATTATCCTGGAAATTGCGGTGTCGAAAGATAGTTCAGAATAAGGGATGTCAAATAGAACATTTAAAACACAAGAATTTTATGTAATTTAGTTTTGTGAATACAATATACATCGTCTAAAAAATGTGTGAACAGCCTCTGTATATATATATATATATATATAACATTTTTAACAAATATTTATAAAAATGTATTAATAGTTTAACCTAGTGCATGACAAAATTCCTAAAAATATAGAAGTATAACTGAATATTTAAATTATTTTTTTAAAACTGCTGAATTTAGAATTTATATATATATATATATATATATATATATATATATATATATATATATATATATATATATATATATATATATATATATATATATAAGACAAAGTTTAAAGTGAAAAACCAGTATATGCTCAGAAGCACAAGAGCCAGGAACTAAAAACATGAAAAGATAAGTGAAAAATAGGTTTTGGACAGCATCTTTTCATCAGCGGTGCCGATACTGTCTAAAAATCAATGGATTGTTTCTGATAAGTATGATCTGAGCAATAAACATACTTAGACACCGTACAATCCATATGAAACAGAAGAAGGAATAATCAGTTGGTTTATCATACAACACCAAACATATATATATAAATATATATATATACATATATATATATATATATATGCTTATTATTTTTTCATGTTTTTGCTTTATTTCATGATCTTTATATTTGAAAAATAGTTGTAGTTTGAAAGTATTATGCTCAATTTTGAGGCAAACACCTCAATAGAAAATCTTGAGAATTTTGGATGAAATCAAAAGAAAATAAATGCGCATGGAGCAAGTTGAAAAATTCTAGCCATTTTTGAAGAACTTTTTGAAAAACAGGTCTTATTATTTCAAAATTTTACAAAATTTTACGTCATATTATTACAAAAGTTTACTAATTGTGTTAAATAAAGTATCACAAAAATTACTTATTTGTGAATCCTAAGTGTCCTCGTTGTACTAGAAAAGAATATTAATTATTCTTATTTTGTATGTAGAGTAAAATATTTTAAATTTAAAAATAGAGGCTGAAGGTCTGGTAGAGATATATTCATTACTTGGAGTCTCTGTAAAAATTCGAAAAAACAATTTAAGCAAGTTTTACATTTTTTTTAAAACTTGCCTCAGGCCCGGTTCTGCCCTTGCATTTAGTCTTGGAAGCTTTAATCTACAAATAACAAGGAATAGAAACATGGCATTTGGTTGGTTGTTGTAGGCCGAGATTCCGCTTGGGCATGTGGGGCACACTTGCCCATGACCCCCAAAATTATGGCCCCCCTGATTAAGTATTAAGTTGTGCACATATTTCTGAAAATTTGGTTTTTGGTTAATACAGTAAAGAGGGGCAGTGGCGGATATAGAAAAAGTCCTGGGTGGGGCACAGTGCACACTCTATAGTGAAAGCATGCTTACATCCATAAGCGTTTCTGGTTTATTTTATTTTATTATTTTTTTAGGGGGGGGGGGGTTAATAACTCCAGACTGTGATCTATTTTGAATTTCAAAAGAAAATTTCATGAATTTATCTATAAAAATTAAAAAGTAAATTAATTAATTAGCACATTATTATTATTATTATTAATTTTTTTTTCTTGAAATTTTTGACTTGTTGGTCAAAAATTTTTTTGAATTTCCGGTCCCAATTTATGGGGGACCTGGATGAGTGTCCCACATGTTCATGTGGAAATCTGGTCCTGGGGGGGGGGGAACGTGACCCCCTCTGGATCTGTCCTTGGACCGGCCTTCCAAAGTCTGCATTGCCCAGGGCACCATTGGGTCAAAGTCGGGCCCTGGGTTGTTGTCGTGTCCATGGACAGTCAGGATAGATAGTGCCGGGGGCGGTTCAGGGCCGCCCAGAGGGGGCGAGGGGGCAACTGGGGCACTTTGCCCCAGGTCCCCAACTGCCGGAGGGGCCCCCCAAAAAATGTTTAAAAATATTTTTATTAGATTTCCTCCGAAGGAAAATTCTGAAACTTGTACAGTACTTCAAAATTCAAAACAATCTCCTAAAAAAATGGGCCCCCCCAAAAAAAATAAAAAAAATTATTCGATTAATCAGATTTCTCTTACTACAAAACAGTCTTCTGAAATATAGTCTTGGGGCCCCCAACAGAAGTTTGCCCCAGGCCCCGTAAAGTCTCTGGGCGGCCCTGGGACGGTCCACACAGACTCATCTATCTGGAGGCACTTGACCGCATAAAGGTCCTTTTGGGGACAATCAATAATCTGCTGCATTGCAGCCATTGTTGCAGGGAAAGAGAGGTCCCAGTTCGGTGTCGGGGCAGTTGCTGCAAACATGGCATTTCCGCCCTGTATTTACGGAAGTTTAAAGAGGAAGTTCACTCCACTGCACCTGACAGATCATTTATATTCCTCCTCCTATTTGACTGGGGGCGTTTCAGCCCCACGATTTCAAACTTTACTTTGTGCTCAGCTTCGAAAAATAGCGGCCTGTAACAGGTTGTCTGCCGAATTAAATTTCAGTTTCCATGGGGTTTAATAAAACACTAGTTGGTACCCGTCAAAACATAGTAAATAAGTGCAAAATAAGTGCGTAAATAAGTGCAAATTATTCTGAACTGACTTTGTCTCCTCTGACTTTGTCAAGAAAAGTCATAAGAAATGAGCTCCTGATGTACGGACGTTTCTATTAGAATTTGCCGGAAAATTGTTACTCTTTTTCGGCATTGATTATTCCATTTTTACGGCAAGAGTTTAAATATATATATATTTATGCATGCATTGCCAAATGTTGAAAATAATAATAATGCGCAGAAACAAATTAATGTGTTTAAGCGGCCTCGTGCTTAGTGAGTATCTAAAGCCAGATTTAAAAATATCACAGAGCATGAGCAGTAAGCAATTTTTTTTAATTGTAAATTATCGCTAATTAAACAGCGCGAAACAAACAATTTCTATCAGGTTTAATCTTATGTTTAACAAACATAATAATCATAAAAATATAAATGGCAGAGACGTGTTTATCATTAAAACATGTCACTGAGCATACGCAGAAACAGTGAGTTTCTAAAGCCAGATTTCAACATGCCACTGAGCATGCGCAGAAATCAATTTTAAACTGTAAATTATCGGTAATTAAAAGACACTGTGGTTACAAAAACCAAATTTGACAAATCTACAGATGACAATCTTTCATTTAAGACCAAAATGAAGTAAACTGATGCAGTAGTTTTTTCTCACGGACTGCTCAAAAGGTCGACTTAGCAACTTAAATATATAGATTTTTTTTCCAAATTATAATCTAAAATTCTAAAGTATTGCCAGCAGCACACAAACAAGAAATAAATAAAATTCGTGGAAAACAGCATGTGCGCGACCCCCCCCCCCCCCCTCCCAATAATTGAGTTCCAAAGGAAATTTTTATAATCGGCTAAAATTATTGCATCTGTTTGATTACACACAAGCCCATTTACTTAATATTCCTGTGATTTTACTTATCTATGAAGAAAAACGTTCTTTCTTGTTACCATGCTATTTTTTAAACTATTTTTCGCCTCCCTCCTTGCCCATTAGTATTTATTCAATTCCCCATGGGCATGTTCAATCCCCATACAAAACTGGAAATCCCCAAGCGAATTGCTGAAACGCAGCCTCTAAGTACATAAAGACACTACGCTGTAAGTTCAGTACTTCATGGCTGTAGCACATAACCTCGCCAAATATCACTTGAAAAGTTATGTTTGTCTGTCTGTCAGTCATTCAGTCAGTCAGTCAGTTAAGGAACTGTTTTATATATATAGATTACTAGGGTATTAAAATATAGTATTTGGCAACTGCCAAAATCAAAACAATGGTGTGAGAGCAATACCAAACTACGGGAAAACTAAATGTAAGTCACTTTTCGATAAAAATCGCAACAATTTTAACATGATATTTTCAAAGACTAAAACGTTTCGTTCCGCTAAAAAATAAATGGACAAATAAATAATCGTTTTACTGATAAACTGAAGTTTGTACATAGAACAAAAATTCCTGCATAGATTCACGCCTGATTCAACATAATATTAAAATAAACAAAGTTTCTCCTTTCCGTCATCTTTTTCCAAGTGATATCCTTTTTTCAATGGGGTAAAAACTTCTGACCCTTGGAGAACGTTTCTTTATAATTTGTGGTCCCATAATATATGCAACTACTTGTATTTTTCTAAAATCTGTATACACCCGATTCTCTTTTTGCATGGGGATACGTTGCAGAGTCTACCGTGTAAAGAAAAAAAACTGTACAAAAAAGATACAGTGAACATATAAAAATTAGAGATAGGTTCAATCCAAATATACTTAAATTTTCGTGTGGAATTTGGATTTGATCAACCGAACTTGTAAAAGTATGCAAATGCAATAGCCAATCCACATATCTTATTTTAATTATGTTTATAAGGTTATTTTTAAAACTGAAAAGTGCGGCAGTCGCGTGCATGGTTAAAATAAGTGCATGGTTAAAATAAATTGAATTTATTTTTTATTTATCTATATATATAAAACAGTTCCGTAACTGACTGACTGACTGACTGACTGACATACAACGCACAGACCAAACCCCTGGACCTAAAGGGATGAAATTTTGCATGGCGATTCTTCTTATAGTGGAGAGGTGCACAAGGAAATATTTTTGAAAAATTCTTCTTACATTTTTTTAAAATTAAATTTTTAAGCTGTTTTTGCAACATTCTATAAAGTTTGGATTTAAAATAATAATCTGAGGGTTATAAAATTTATATCACGAGAAAGATCCTAAAAATTCGTTTAAAATGAAATTTTTTTCGAATCTTTACCTCCATTTTCTGATTTTGGGTGAATCTTTAAAGATTAAATTTTAGAATTTAATTTATCAAATGCTGATCACGTGGTTTCTTTTCTTTTTGTGTTGCTTTAAATTAATTCATCGTCACTTGCATAACAACGAAATAAATTGACAAAATTTTTTTCTTCTTTCGAATGCGGCAGACGATTGGACATTATCCAAAAAAAATATTAAAATACGGTAAAAGAATTTTTCCTCAAACTGTACTATATGCTTTATTATGTTCTATTAGATTCAATTTCAATATTTTCTTCTACATTATTTTGTTTACAAAAATATCCGTTGCCATTTTTTTATAAATATATATATATATTTTTTGGCATTAATTGCATACATTGACCGTTGTATTTAATTTGAATGTACTCCGTAGCGAAGTACGGGTTTTCAGATAGTCGGATATAATCAACCGTGTTAACGTAAGATATTCGTTTGCAAATGACGTCATTACCTCTGAGGTTCTGTTGCATGACGTCATTTGCATTCGTCAAATGTTAGTGGGGTTTTTCATTTGTTTTTCCCCATGGTTTATCGATTGCGAGTTGGGTTCAACTTGTTGTGTGCTTTTAAACGTTATGTAAATATTGTGTGTGTATATATATATATATATATATCGACTGTGTAGCGAGTTTGTTTGCTCTCGCTATCTTTCACTGTTTTTCGCAGTTGGTGTAGAGCTTGTTTTGAGCGAGATGTTTCGTGAACTGCGAGTCTGAGACAGCTTTATTTTATTACGTTTCTCTCTATTCTAAAAAAAGGTAACTCCCGCTACTGCTGTCAAAAGCTTGTCACGATATCTCCTCCGAAACCACTGGGGGTATGGGGTCGAGAGCGATACCAATGGATGAAGAAAAATGGGGGGGGGGGGGTGACCAAAGTAATACATGTCTCATCTTCGTCGGACTTTAAGTTTTTTTTATTTTTTATTTTATGTTTTGTGGGAAAATATTGACTTTTTCATCTTCAGATTACGATAACTCGCCAAAAAATGATCGTAGAATTTCGATCTTTTCACATTCTAAGACTACAGACATTTCTTTTTCGAACTAAACCTCATTTGTTTAAAAATATTTTAAAGCAGACTACTATTTTCAGCAAAAAATGAAACAGTTTCTTAAGAAATATCGTCCCCTATGTGGATGTAATATCGAAGCTCCTCGAGTTTTTATCTTACAAAGAAAATATTTACATCATCTGGAAGCTAAAAGCTTTCTCATTCATATAAACCTCATTTCAAGTCTATTGAATTTTAAAGCTGATAATTCAACAGTGATGCAAAGACCTTCGCATAAGGGTGACAACAGTAAATGGATGGAAGCTGTTACAGTGCCCGAGAATCACCCCTATGTATCTCGCTATTAGCCCTAACAGAGGAGCGAGCATAGTGGCGAAGCCCCTAGTAATTGTAAATAGTTATTTCAGTTTATCTGTTGTTGTTGTTTTTGCTAATACCCCCTGGTTGGAGGATCCATACACTAGGTCCTAACAGGCTATTCGGATGAAAAGTGCGGCTCCTGTTTTGAATCAGCACCACTAGGGTCGGAGTCCGACTTGGCTAAGTGACAGGTCCCGTAATTTTGAACCGAGTCAAGTGACGAGACCGGAACACTTAACTCCGCGCCTCCAGAGGTAAATTTGAGAACTTCATTGCAGCCACGACCTATTTTACGTGCCCCGACCGCCATTGGTGCACACGGCGGTGGATTTGCAGCGACGAGCATCGAACCAGGGACGTTCAGATCACTGCCCGCTGCTCCTGCCAACTGGGCCCCCGCACCCTCAGTTTACCTATAACTTCAAATAAAGAAGTTTTATTTTTATATCTGCTTTTGTCTTTATATACTGTCAGCTACACTTTGCTGATTGTCACTATGTCTGACAAAAATCAATATTTTTTTAATTAATTTTTTTAATTGGTCAATGTGAGTTTTTTCTTCCCCTCATTAGTTAACGCAGGGATTCCCAACCTTTTTATGTTTGCGGCACTCTTGAGAATGCGATTAGAAACTCGGGGCACCCTTGATAGAATTTTTAGGTTTTCAATTATTCTTAATGTTGAATTAAGTGGAATCTATATATTTAAGTTGTTAGGCCGACTTTTTGGGCAGACCGTGAGAGAAAACTGATGCATCAATTTACTTAATTTTGGTCTTAAACGAAAGATTGTAATCTGTAGATGTGCCAAATTTGGTTTTTGTAACCGCAATTTCTATTAATGACTGATAATTTTCAATTGAAAATTGATTTCTGCGCATGCTCAGTCAGGGGCGGCTCCAACCTAAATTTTATTTATTTATTATTTTTTTTTTTTGGGGGGGGGCAATATATATATATTTATATATATATATATATATATATATATATATATATATATATATATATATATATATATATATATATATATATATATATATATATAAGATAAAGATGATAGAGAAAACCAGTAATAGCTCTAAAACTAAATGCAGCCAGGAACAAATAACATGAAAAGAAAAGTATGAAATAGGTTTTAGACAGCATTTCTTCATCAGCGGTGTCAATGCTGTATATATATATATATATATATATATATATATATATATATATATATATATATATTATATAAGTTATAGTATACGAATCAGTTAGTTCGTATAAATAGGCTATGTTCTAAAGACAATAGGAATAAGCATATTTTAGACTTGAAAGCTGTGCTAACACGTAATAATTACCCGGAAAGTCTATCCAAACACATAATTGGTTGTTTTAGTTTTAATGAATAGTTTGTTCTGTTGCATTTAATAAGTTAAACATAATAATAAGAAACATTAGAAAAAATAACTACTAAAAATAAAAAATAAAAAATGAAATAAAAATCATAAGTAAAAATAAAAATAAGAATAAAAATAACTCTTAATAATAATAATAAAAAATTAAATTAATAATGTTTTAATAGTCCTAAAATACAGTAATCATAGTATGTCATTAACTCAGTATCCATAATCTCCATGGTTGCAAGTTTTGTGACGTCAGTCATCTTGCGGTTACATGTTCTTAACTTCCACTCTGTCACGTTTGGTGTTCTTTGGTTAAGAAACCCTTTATTCAATAATTATTGAATTCTTCTGTTTTTAATGGATTGTACGGTGTCTGAGTGTGTTTATTGTATGGATCATACTCATCGGAAACAATCCATTGGTTTTTAGACAGTATGGACACCGCTGACGAAGAGATGCTGTCTAAAACCTCTTTCATACTTATCTTTTCATGTTATTAGTTCCTGGCTGAAAGTAGCTTTAGTGTTCATACTGGTTTTCTCTTTCAACTATTTCTTATATATATATATATATATATATATATATATATATATATATATATATATATAAAGGAAATATACATCGTCTCATTTTAAATTTTAACTCATTTAGTATTAGGCCTACGATTATATAATTTTAAGCTATGAAAAAATATACGCCGGGCTTTTTTGGGAGGGCAATTGCCCCTATTGCCCCCCTCCCCCTTGGAGCCGCCAATGTGCTCGGTGGCATGTTTAAATCTGGCTTTAGAAACTCGCTGTTTCTACGCATGTCCAGTGACATGTTTTAATGAAAAACACATTTATTCCGATGAGTCTCTCTAGATTTCTCTCTGCCTTTTATATAATTATGTTTGTGAAATATAAGATTAAACCTGATGGAAACCCGCGCTGTTGAGTAACCCGATTTCATTTCATTCGGTTCAATGGTAATATGTTAAAGTGTATTTCTCTATTCTTAATATTATGATTTTCAACATTTGGCAATGATGTGTTGAGTATAATTTGTCTATTAGTACATTCGTTTACACTATCCGGACGTCAAGTTTTGACGAGTGCCAACTAGTTGTTTTTGAGTTGCCAAAGATTGATCTTTCATGTAACAAATCTCATATGTAGCACGAAACTTTCTTGCTTTGATTGTGAACAATCTACAAGCGGAAAAACTGAGGTTTTAAGGGGGCACACCACCTTTAAAACTTCAAAAAAATCGATTTTTGGTTTTTGCTATATGCTGATTTTTGCGACATTTCTGAACAATATGCAAAAAAAACGCATAAAAAAATTCGCATCATTTCTCGAGTTATGAGAGTTATGCAAAGCTCACTCTGTTGCCATCTATATATTTAAGTTGCTAAGCCGACTTTTTGGGCAGTCCGCGAGAGAAAACTACTGCATCAATTTACTTCATTTTGGTCTTAAACAGAAGATTGTAATCTGAATATTTGTCAAATTTGGTTTTTGTAACCACAATTTTTATTAATTAGCGATAATTTACAATTAAAAAAGTTGGTTTCTGCGCATGCTCAGTGGCATGCTTAAATCTGTCTTTAGAAACTCACTGTTTCTGGGCATGCTCAGTGACATGTTTTAGTGATAAACAAACTTATTCCGAGAAGTCTCTCCAGATCTGTCTGCAATTTTTATTTTAATGATAATTATGTTTGTGAAATATAAGATTAAACCTCATGGAAATTGTTTATTTCGTGCTGTTTCAATAGCAATGATTTGCAATTTTAAAAAAGTGCTTTCTGCGCATGCTCAGTGACATTTTTAAATCTTACTTCAGATACTCACTAAGCATAAGGCCGCTTAAGCCCATTAATTTGCTTTTGCGCATTATTATGATTTTCAGCATTTGGTAATGATATTTTGAGTATAATTTGTGTATTAGTTCATTTATTTACTATCTAGCCGTCATATTTTGACGTGCACCAACTAGTACAATTAAATTAAGTTTAATAAATTTCAGGAACACATTAAATTTCAGTTTAGATACTTTCCTCATTGCCTATTCTATTCATTTATTAAAGGATAAAAGTAACAAACAGTAGAATAGGATATACAGTGGTACCTCGACTTAGGAGTGTCTGGACTTACGAGTTTTTCGAGATACGAGCATTCTCTTGGCTGATTTTTTGCTTAGAGTTACGAGCTATAATTCGGGTTACGAGCAAGCTTCACAGAGAAATAGCTTCAATTCCCTCCAACCACACTGGAACACCCATGGGGTCTAGGAGATCAGATGACCTTGATTAAAAATCGAAGAAGAAGATTTAATTATTCAGTTCAGCCTTTCTCCTCCTCTTACATCAGCATCTTCAAGTCTGATCTGCAAGGTAAATGTTGTACATTATACTTAATAATACAAGTTTATTGCAGTACATTCTATTGCGTTTTTATACAATGTTCATCATTTATAAGCACATTTCTCTTATTTAAAAACATATAACAAAAATTTGCGGTGTTTTGGGGGAGCCCGGAACGAATTAATGGCTTTTCCACTCCTTTCAATGGGGTAAATTGATTCGAGAGACGAGTATTTCGAGTTACGAGCTCCGTTATGGGACGAATTAAACTCGTAAGTCGAGGCACCACTGTATTAATACAGTTTCAAAGATAGCTATGGTATTCAGTATAGCATTACGCTAGAGGACTACAATAAAAATCGCTGAAAAGTGTTTTGATTTATTAACCCGTTAGTGGGAATTTTTTTTTTCTTTTTCTTTAACTATCTGAAGGAACATGTCTCCCAGACGTATATGCACGTTTTACCTACTTACAGCCGCACTTCAAAAGAGAAATATTATCTTTTGCTTTTGTATTAGTTTGAATGACTTTATAGAATATTTTTAGCAAAGACGTTTTGTGTGTTTACGATTTCTAAGAGTAGGTAGTGCTTTGTCAAAACCTGGACCAAATAAAGAATTACTTCATTTCCCCTTACTTCAACACCTGTCTGAGGGACAGGGTAGTTTTTACAGAGATGGAACTTACCAGTCAATGAAGCGACTTGGAGACTTTTGTTACCTGTCTGTACCAAAGCCACAGTCTAACTGAAGCCTACATAGGCACCGTCCCCCACTCACTTCCCCCCTCCAGTCGGAACTAAGTAAACAATACCTGTCTGTCAGACATATGTTCCCATTAACGCAGTGTTTCCCAACTAAGGTTTATACAAAAACCGACTTTTTGAAAAAACGGTTTTCGAATTCCAGTTTTCCAAAAAACCTGTTTTCGAATTTTTGTCAAAAAAAAAATAGAATAGGGAAAATATTTTATTTAATTTATATAAAATAGCAAAAAACGAAATCAATATCAAAGTCAAAATATAAAAATAAAATTAACGATTACACATTACTTACACAAAATAATGAAAACTCAAACAAAAATTTCAAATTTCAAATAATATTTATATTTATTTCACTAATTTTAATTTCTCCTAAGAAAATAGGATTTTAAAAAACATAAAATATCCACTGAACGGTGGCTAAGTCTTGTTCTTATTTTGGACACAATATTGCCTGAAATTGAAAATACTCGTTCACTAGCTACTGAGCTTGGTTTTATAGTTTTCAGGGCATCAAAAAACAAATCTAAGTTTTTGGTTCTTTTATTCGTTGCCTCAAATTATGAAAATTCAGCTTTCAGTGTCTTTGGATTTGTAAGTTTTTCTTCAGGATCTTCAAGAATCTTGTAAATTTATTTTTCCATGGCTTCCTTTACAAAAGCATTACTCTGATGAGTAGTTTCTTCGATTAGCTCTTCACCAGAATCGGTTTCCACAAAAGAATTTGGAAATATTCTAGAGAATATCTTTCCAGATAACTATAACAGCTTTATATTTTTGTTTCCAGTTTTCACTTTACAATATTAAGCGAACCTGTCGTGACTCGTGACGGATTGCACATATGTACTAACATAAAATAAGTCGATTAGGCACGTCTTATCCACGTGCGCAGTGCACAATGCACAAGCACTGGCCAACGCAACTCGCAGCTTTGAAAAAATGTGTCTGCTGCCCGTTGCATAGAATGAATAGCAAATCAAATAAGTTAAAAATTAATTTTTACATAATAATTTGAATTCTTTTTAACCGATTTTCTAAAAACCGGTTTTCAAATGTGTCAAATTTATTTTAAAAACCGGTTTTTTAAAACCCGGTTTGAAAAACCGTCAAACCCTATTCCCAACGTGAGGCAGTCACCTTTTAAGGATTTTAAATGATATGGAGTGCGCATGGAGCATTTTGAATAATGTTAGAATTTTTTTTAGAAAAATTAAAAGCAGGCATTATTCTTACAAAAAATCTTTATTTTGAATTCTAAGAGTGATGAATGTAGTAAAAAAGAATATTAATTATTCTCATTCTGTATGTAAAGTTAAAATTTGAGAATAAAAAATTTTGAGGTTTAGGGTCCCTTGTCCCCTTAAATTGATAAAATTGGGGTTTGTGTTGAGGAACTTGCATTATTTTTTCAACTATTTTATATTCTGACATCTTAAAATTTATGTTCATTATTGTAAGTCGGGAATCAACGCAGAAGAATCCCGAAAATCTTTGCATCAGTTTTCGGGATTATTGTGAATAAAATTTTACAAATATTTTGAGCTGTACAATGATAAGTTTTTCAGAGTGTTTGTCTGCAGTTCAGTACAGCAGACATTAGGCTGGCATTAGAACCGCAACTTCCAGTTGCTTCAGCAGTTAATTATTGAGGTTATATTGCGTTTTCATTGTAAGCAATAGTTTGGGTCCTTTATTCATCTGCTTTACCGATTCATGGGAAGGGAGAGGGTTATGATCCTAAAACTCTACATTTATATTCTTGCAACCTGTTTCAAACACTGGACAGGTGTTCGTTATCAGCGCGTTTTTGAATCCCATTCTCTCTCTTTCCCCCCCCCCCCCCCATTGAAGACATTATAAGATTCTGAAGTATTTCGAAATCCCTTTTACGATAAACAAATTGACAAAAGAATTTTCTATAGGGTATTATGTACAAAACTGGCTTTGTAAGTAAACTTGATGTGTCACCGTCCAAACTTGAAGATGTATTGTCCCGTCGTAGTCTAACCACATGTCTGACCATTTTGGGCCTAAACTACAGCTAATATTGATAAGAAATACTGACCGTGTCCTCTTGCTCAACATTTTGTTAGACCCATGTGTTCGTGTGAATTTTTCTCGTTCTAAAGTGTAAACTTGAATATAGTGTGAACAGTAATAGAGGACTTCTGATAATACGAGGATTTTTACCCTCGGATTCTCCTTAAACTACGTATTTCTGCCTTTTATAAGGATTGGTGTTCAACTGGTTCGTTGGTGTAAAACTGGTGTTGGTAAATTTTAACTTGGACACGTCAAAACATGACCAACGACAAAAGACCTAATCGGGTAATTACGGTTAGTGAGCTCATTCAGGCTGCTCGAAGACTTCAGTCGCCGAAAATAAGTACAGCTGATTTTGTCAATATATTAGCAGGGTTTACCATGCCTTACATGGTTTCCAACAGAGTTAGTCCAGACGGAATAGACCGGACGTGCATTCAAACCTCGCAAATACGCTTCTCATCCTATTTCAAGCATGCAGAATTGGCTTGCATCCATAGCGAAAGTGTACTATTTCTGTTTGAAATCTACCGGCTCACAGACCAACGCCCGGTGTTGCACTGGCTAAAAAAATTCATCCTGCGAAGACTCGAAAGCTATGGTTTTGTAGCCATTAACATTTCTAAAATGTTCCGATATTTCGGGGAGCAAGACTTCATATTTCGCCCAATTGAGGTGCCACAGTATGAACAGGTTATAGAAAACTGCTCTATTCATCATCTTATCTCAAAATCGTTTTTATTTCAAGACTTTGGGTTCATAAAAAGAATACTCCGCTACGCCACACCACTAAGGATATTAACTGAAGACCTGCCTTCTCTTGTTGATGGAATGCGAGACCATTTCGAGTAAGTACATCCCAATATTTTACATCCTGCTACTTATCAATTGAGTAACCTTAAATTGAAATTTTAAAGGTTCTTAGGGTAATGAGGGGGGGGGGGGTGTCTGATAAGACAACAACTCTTCTGAGTACGCAAACCATTCTACTTCTTTCCGTAATGAAAAAAATAACTGTTAGTTAAAACACAAATAATATATTGCTATTAGGGAAAGATTCCGCAAGTTGTCATTATTTATAACAGTGGTAACTTGAAATCGAAATTTATTTGTGTAATGAGTTGCAGTTTCTGGAAAGACGATAACACCATTAGGGGACGTCCATTAATTACGTGAGGCGATTTTTCGACCCCCCCCCCCCTAATCTCACGTGAGATTTTTCCAAAATGCGTATTTTTAGTGTAAATACGTTAATCTGTGCTGGATTGCGTAGCATTTATTAAAAAAAACATAATTTGCTTAATTATTTTTATTTAAGACTAGTTAAGACTAGTATTTAAGACTACTAAGAACGTAGTCTAGAAGAGTAGTCACAGTGAGAAAATCGAACAATAAAATACTTCACTAAGAACTACTAAAATTCGTAAAAGAATATTCATTCTAATTCAGTCCACGGGGACTCATGTGTGGTCTCAAGAGTGACTACTGGAACTATTGTGTAGGATTTAGCCATATTTTAGTGTAGAAACATGTTTTACTTAATATAACCCAGTTTTCTCGCAATTTTACACTGTTTCTTGCGAAAAAAAAAATTACGTGATATTTGCCGAGGCCGAGACCCACCCTCTCCCCCACGTGAGACTGGGTGAGATTCGGCTCGACTCGAAAATCGAAAATCGAACAATAAAATACTTCACTAAGAACTACTAAAATTCGTAAAAGAATATTCATTCTAATTCAGTCCACGGGGACTCATGTGTGGTCTCAAGAGTGACTACTGGAACTATTGTGTAGGATTTAGCCATATTTTAGTGTAGAAACATGTTTTACTTAATATAACCCAGTTTTCTCGCAATTTTACACTGTTTCTTGCGAAAAAAAAATTACGTGATATTTGCCGAGGCCGAGACCCACCCTCTCCCCCACGTGAGACTGGGTGAGATTCGGCTCGACTCCCCCCCCCCTCCCCTAAAAGTCTCACGATATTAATGGACGCCCCCTTACTCAATACACAAAGGATTTTATGGGAAAAGTTCACTTTCCAGGGCCATGTCCGCCATCTTGGATTATTTCCCGATTTGTTTGTTTAATGAGCTGGGGATTCTGCAGTGGCGTAGCTACATATTCAGCGCCCTGGAGCAAGTAAAATCGGTGCACCCACTTGTTTCTCGGAAGAGTCCTGGCGGAATTTGTTTTCTATCTAATCTTATTTCGATTTAAAACCTTACTTAATAACAATTTATTTGAAATTCAAGAAATTCAATTGAATATATATAAATATAACAATAAAACAAATTGTAATTCTTTAACTATGGAGTGTCCACTAATATTAATTAAATATTTTATAAACTGTAATGACAAAATGTACTTATGCATGTTCAGTTCCCATATAAAAAAAGTTTTACCAGACTCTAGTCACAGCGTACGATCGGTCCGGCTCGAAGTATGAAAGTAAAATTTAGACAGACTTTCACAAGATTATTGATAAATTAAAGATATATATATATATATATTTGAACTTTGATTGATATATATATTTGAACTTTAAAGGGTTTTTTATTTGTTCCAATGGGAATACAAAACTCTCAAGAGTAATTTAAATGAGCATTTACACTAAATGAACATTACACTATAAAATGCTAATAAAAAAATTAAATTAAAAAGTAAAACCCATCATTTTTCTATTTCTCAGTTTTATGGTACAGAAAAAGTTTAAAAATATTTTTTGGGTAAGGATATGTTTTATCAGATAAGGTATTTGGATCAGATAGGAATGGGACGTTTTCACTTGACATTATCTGTTTTTAAGTGTGTTTTCTAACTGGTTTGCAGGGTAAACTACTATACTTATTTAACAGTTTTCAATTAAAACAATTTTGTTTCGACATACCTAATTACTTGCATGTTTTCCACAACACACTGCTTATTAAAATTCACAATAAAACTTAATGGCGACTAGATTCAAACTAACTGATGTAGGTCAGGCATCGATGCTCGGTGCATAATGTAAGATTGTCTCTATGAACAGTTTTCAAATGCATTTATGAAATTGTTCAATACATTCAAAATCTCCATCGATCCGTTCTTTAACTTTTCTTATAATTTAAGATGAACTTGAAAGAAAGTTTTAGAAATGATTAATGATACTATTTATGTGAGAATTTTTAAAAAATATTTATAAACTGACATAAAATTTCCATTTAGGCTTACTCCGTCATAAAGTCTTAACTTCTGTTTGATTTCGAATGTTTAGACTAAACGTACACCTGTTCAGAGCTTTTACAATTAACTTAATATTGAACTATAATTTTACTACTTATAAAAATACTAATACTAATTTACTCGAATTTTACTTTTTGCCCGAAGGCAACTATTTTTTTTTCAATCGTTTTCCTAACTAAAACTTATTTTATCGACAAAACTAGAAAAGTTTAAGGTAAAACTAAAAACTGTTATTACAATTTAGTTTAATTTCTATTTATTATGATTACATTTTCGAATTTGTGTGCACGTTGTACCCGAGTAAACACGTTATTGATTTCGGTGGTGTTTACGGGATTCAAATTCAATGAATTATGATAGTTATGCTAATAACAACACAAATACACAATTACATCTGTTCATGAGCAATATTAGTGCATCTGATTTGCATTAATATTGCAAGTATAACATTTGTGATTGAAAGTCAATCACTAATGTTATATTTGCTCATATGTTTTTGTACTTTGCTGCTTTTTCAATCTTTTTCGGTTAATTCAGGTAAAGTTTAACTAATTATTCTTATTACTGAACACTGCTTTGTCTACAAATATTATTTATAACATTACTCTTCCGTTTAAACGCAGAATAGTGAAACCGGAAGTACTTTAATCTGTCATAAGCAATACTAGTTTTAATATTTGAAAGTTGATTTCTTTCCTAAATAACTTGTTGCATTCTGCTTACATTTATCATTCAGTAGATGTAATTGAAATGGATTCAACTGTGCAAACTGCTCCGAAGTACGGGGAGTTTTTCCAACAAAAATGTTGAATGCATGTATACTCCAGGTATTTTGACAAATGAAATAGCAGTGCTCAAATGCGTTTTCCCACGAGATATTTCTTCTCTTCTTCACTTTTATTAACGAGAAATTAGTTTTAAAAGGACTAATCTCAGAAAACCTTGAATCTCGCATGACTCCAGTAAATTTTGGGGCCATATTACAAATATTTTGAATTCTAATTTCGATTTCAGTCGGATGAGCTATTTGCCTAGGCAAACGCAGAATCACCCTATCATAATGGACAGAGTGATCTTATGTTATCCCTCACACTAGTAGAACCGGATATAAAGAAGTTTATATTTGGCGCTCGTGGGATTCACCGGATACATGTAACTTCTTTGAAGTAAAACACAACTTATAATACGTATAGTAAGTGCCTATAGTGGTGCTTTTAAACATTCTTAACAATCATCAAACATTTTTATAGATTTACTGGCTATTTTCCCGGCGTTGCCCGGGTATTTATCTCAATTTTTTTATTACACAGCAAAAGGAATGGATTCTACCTATAGTGTAAAATCTAAGTAATTAATTTACAGATATTTCAAAGTAAGTACAGTATGCAGATGATAAAAAAAATTACAAATTCACTCTATTATTAATCTGTACAACTAATCTATAGATTTTTGACGCACAAATGTAGCATAAAGACCAAAGTAACACAACATTCCTTGTATAGTTGAAAAATAATTTTCTGGTCAAAGCCTATAAACTTGAGAAACAGAATGAGTTATGTATGGCTATTTTAGAATTTCTTGGAAATACTGTAAAAATATATGAATAGCAGCACAATATTGAACTGGGAAGTAATTTCCACACTGTTTTAGCTGTGATAGAAAATATTGTTGGGAATTACACATCCCGTGAATATATTTGAGACACTATGTGGGGAGCCGACACTATGTGGGTCCCGTGAGAAGACACTATGTGGGGAGCCGACATACCAAGGCCCACAAAAGGGTTAACGGCGATTGTTGAGATTCGATCTCAGCACCGAGAGCCGAAGTGCTACCACTAGGCTATTTCGAGCCTCCTTTATGGTTGATGGAGAGCTTTACTGGTAAATTGACCTCATGTATATCGAAGACGGGATATAAATAACAGTAAAGCATTCGATGGCTTAAGGAGTCATACGACTGTTAAAAGTCGAAAAAGTATAAAAAATGTGTCACTTTCGATATTCTATATCTTGAAAAGTATAAGATTTAAAATCAGAATTTTTTTTTGTGTTAATAGAACAATGTTTGATTTATGAATATATACCTGTTTCTTGTTTGATAGTTAAAAATAAGCTGTGTTAGATAGTCATAAATAATAAGCAGTTTGCTTTGGACAAAAGTGATATTTAACGCACATAAATACTCAAAAAAAAAATTCAGTTTAAGACAAAATTTCTGCTTTTAACACATACTGCAGAAACTAAAGTTTAATTTGAACCTAAATTTGTATATATTTAAGGTATATTTTTATTTTTACTATGACACTGAAGATAGTAAATTTTTTCTTAATTAATTAAATTTTATCTATGCATGAAAAATGCATTCTCTAGAGATCTGTAAACAAATTTAGGTTCAGTTTCAAGCAAATGATAATATGTACCCTCTGTGAAAATTTCATGCAAAAATATGAAATAGTTCTAGAGATAACAGGTGCGTTATGTGAAAAAATCACATTTTGAGATAAATCACTTTGAAGTAGTGCCCTTTAAATCTGTTTACAGTAAACATCTGACACGTTTTTATTCATAACTTCCGTAATTATGGAAATTTTTTCAAGCGGATTATCTTAAAATACTCAGAAAATATTAATCTTTCATATATATTTTTTTAAATCGATTTTTTTTTTTGACGGTTTAACAGTCGTATGATCTCTTAAGCATAAAGATTAGCTTTGGGAGTAAAATTTATACCCTTCAGCAGTGCTAGATTTCTAGAATTAGAGGTGCCGGAACGGTAACCTTCCGGGAGAGTACCAACAGAGTAATTTGTGATTAAATAAATATTTTTAACTATCGCAATTTTTTTCGTAAAGAGAGGTACCGGAACGACGTTCCGGAACCAGTTTTGTAATATACCTAAAACAGCATTTCATTTTTGCAGTGAAGATAACATAGTCCACAATTTCCGAGGAATACGTAGCGAATATCTTAGGACAAATTGCCCCGCACTATTCGAAAAGGAAAAAAAAAATCTATATATTTAAATTTCTAAGCCGATTCTTTGGGCAGTCCGTGAGAGAAAACTACTGCATCCATTTACTACATTTTGGTCTGAAAAGAAAGACTTTAATCTATAGATGTGTCGAATTTAGGCTTTTGTAACCGCAATTTCTATTAATTAGCTATAATTTACAATTTAAAAAAAAAATGCTTTCTGCGCATGCTCAGTGACATGTTTAAATCTAGCTTCAGATACTCACTAAGCCCGAGACCGAATAAACACATTAATTTGTTTCTGCTCATGCTCAGTGACATGGTTTAATCTGGTTTTAGATACTTACTAAGCACGGGGCCGCATAAACACGCTAATTTGTCCGAGGAATCTCTCTAGCTTTCTCTCTGCCATTTTGATTTTTAATTATATTTGTGAGATATACAGGGCCCGATTATGAACGCTGGGGATGCTATTTGCCCCCCCCCCCCTTACGAACATTTATAAAAATAAGAACTATCCATGGGCTATACATACTATTAGAAGTATAAGGTGCATACACCAAGGGGATTTCGGGGCCCCCTAGCATCAGGGGACCCTGGGCAAAGTCCCGATTTGTCCATGCAATAAAAAGGTCCTGGAGATGACGGAAATACAATGGTACCTCGACTTACGAGTCTTTCGAGATACGAGCATTCTCTCCGTAGATTTTTTGCTTCGAGTTACGGGCTAAAATTCGGGTTACGAGCAAGCTTCAGATATCCCACTGCTAGTTTGAGCAGCGAATGCCATGTTACGTGCTCTTCAAATGAGAACACAAGAAGCATATAATATTTACAACCTTTATGTACAATTATTATACAGTTGTATAATATTATTCTGAGACTACTATTCAGTCTTAAACCGAGAGATTGGATTCTGAGAAAACGTTCTTCTGATTCTCAGAAAGAAGAATCTGGACATTAACAGTCACAGTGAACGATGCAACAATCGCCCAGCTTCCGTGTCTCACTCGTTCACTTTTAGAGAGTAGCTGGTAATAAAAGCGAAAGTCAGGAAAGCGGGGCGAAAAGATCAAAAATCAACGAATAAGATTTAATTTTTCAGTTCAACCTTTCTCCTCCTCTTCCATCAGCATCTTCCACTTGATAAAACAAATTTATTGCAGTACATTCTATTGTATTGCGCTTTTATACAATGTTCGTCGTTTATAAGCACGTTTTTTTTTAATTTAAAAACATGTAACAAAAAAAAATATGGTTTTTTAGGGGATCCCGGAACGAATTAATGGCATTTCCATTCATTTCAATGGGAAAAATTGATTCGAGATACGAGTATTTCGAGTTACGAGCTAAGTCATGGAACGAAATAAACTCGTAAGTCGAGGTACCACTGTAGTTTTTTCCGCGCTGTTGAGTAACCCGATTTCATTTCATTCGGTTCAATGGTAATATGTTAAAGTGCATTTCTCTATTCTTAATATTATGATTTTCAACATTTGGCAATGATTTGGCAACATTTGGCAGAATGGAATGAAATTGTCTTTACTGACGATTCACGCTTCTGTCTGCAACACCACGATGGTCGCATTCGAATCTGGAGACACCGTGAAGAGAGGATGCTGAACAGCTGCGTTATGCACCGCCACACTGGTCCTGCACCGGGTATTATGGTATGGGGCAGTATTGGATATCACTCTCGCACACCTCTAGTACGCATTGCCGGTACTTTAAACAGCCAGCGCTACATCTCCGAGGTGTTGGAGCCAGTTGTCCTTCCTTACCTTCAGGGCTTGCCCACAGCCATATTTCAACAGGATAATGCGCGACCACACGTGGCACGCATTGTCCAACAGTTCTTCGTCAATCGCCAGATTGAATTGCTTCCTTGGCCGCCTCGCTCTCCGGATCTTTCGCCGATAGAAAACATGTGGTCCATGGTTGCTCTACGATTGACCCAGATTCCTTCCCCAGCTGCCACAGCAGATCAACTTTGGCAACGTGTGGAAGCTGCTTGGTCTGCTGTACCCCAAGAACTCATCCAAAGTCTCTTTGAATCAATGCCGAGGCTTGTGGCAGCGGTGATCTCCAACAATGGCGGCTACTCTGGCTACTGATTTTGGCGGGAACCACACTTCACAGAAGTCTATAAATTTAATCATTTGATAGTTGGTCAACATGTTATCTACAAAATAAATTTTGATGTGATATCTCTTGTCTTTCTTGGTGCTGCAATTTGGGTGGCCAGCAGTGTATATATATATACTTTTATTTATTATCTAGCCGTCATGTTTTGACGAGTACCAACTAGTGGCCATGTATATTCCTACTTTAAATGGAAATGCAAATTTACAAGTTTTCTCAAATATGTAAATTTTTGGATTACGCGCACTGTTACTCCCAAACGATGTGTGCTAGACAAAATTTTTTTAAAAATAAGATTTGTATTTTAAGCTTCTTTACATACTAAAACCAAAAAAATAAAAATAAATTTGTAAAAAAAAAAAATTTACACTTGAAAATGTTTAAAAAAATTGCTAAATTTTAATTTTTTTTAAAAAATTTTATGTAAATTTTTCAATTTAAACTCTATTCTTTGTATATTTTTTGGTTTTAATTTAAACTTGAGTATATTATTAATTTAATTTGCCAAAAAAATAGTTTCTGTATGCATATTTCTTGATTTTATGATGGGCGAAACATCCAATGATTTTTTTTCCCTTTTTAGTAAAGTGTACATTTAAAAATAAATTCTAAAAATTATTTATGGATTAACTAGTTCTATATTTGTGTATAAAATATAACTGAAGAATTGGAATTTTGATATAAAACAATATATATATATATATATATATATATATATATATATATATATATATATATATATATATATATATATATATATAAGAAATAAATGAAAGAGAAATAGCTCTAAAGCTACTTGCAGCCAGGAACAAATAACATGAAAAGAAAAGTAAGAAAGAGGTTTTAGACAGCATTTCTTCATCAGCTGTGTCAATGCTGTCTAAGGACCAATGGATTGTTTCCGATGAGTATGATCTATACAATAAACACAGTCAGACACCGTACAATCCATGAAATACAGAAGAATTGATTAAAAATTGAATAATAGTACCAAAGAACACCAAGCCTGGCGCTAGACAGAGTGGAAGTTAAGAACATGTAACCGCAAGATGACTGACGTCACAAAACTTGCGTCACAACCATGGAGATAGTGGATTCTCAGTTACAGACTTACTATGTTTACCGTATTTTAGGACTATAATACCATTAATAATTTAGTTTTTTATTATTATTACTAAGAGTTTATATATATATATATATATATATATATATATGTAATATAATCATTACATCTCGTTCTTAAAATGCAACCTGAAAAGGAAAACTAGCTCAAATTTACATGGCTGGAGCTAGACTCAGCCTGAAAGAATTTAAATTTTGAAGCAGTCGGGTCGAATCATTTTATTAGGAGCGATAGTAACATACGTCCTTTCATTTCAGATGCTCGGAGCGAAAAGCAATATCACCTTTCAACATTACGCGCTAGAAGCGAGGTACATGTGGCTGTTGTTTTGAAATGTCAGCGGAATTTCGGGCTGGCAATGCGAACTCACGCCTTTCTCGGGACGTATACACGTGTAGAAATGCAACGTTTGCTATTTTATGGGAAGTTCTGTTGCTATGGGTTTTTAAAGCGTTAAAGTAATGTTACTGGGGATTGGATTTAGGAAAGGGAATTTAACTGATAGAATGGAGGGCCTAGTATTTAATTTATTACAAATCCCCCCCCGAAAAAGGGAAAATCGTCACGTTGAAAGGTGACATTTTCACAAACAATATACAAATGAACTCTTATATAATAAAGTGAGTACAATTACAATCAAATATAATCAAAATTAACTACATTATACAATTACATGTCTCTGAATGCAACATTGGTGGAAAGAAGTCACGACAAACAGCAGGGTGGGTGAGAATTAAAACACATCAAGGTTACAGAGTCAAGAGCTTTGTCCATAACCCATCATAAATTAACTTCACCGAAACAAATCCAAAGTTAAATCTCTTGAATCTTTACTATAATACTAAACTCACTCTTATGACTTCGTTGCACCATCACACAAAATATATGAAATTAAAGGAATATACAATGAAATCTATAATGAACATTCAAAATATATGGAATTAACATAGTATGCAGTAAGTTTATAATTATTATACAATGTGCAATGAAATTCAAATAACTGAAATATTATTGGCTAATATAATCTAAATAACTTTTTAATTAAATCAAAGTTCTTCATTCAATAATGAGTCCTAAAATAACGTATAATTCTTGGAGTCCTTAAGCTCAGTTTAAATTCAAGTCGTTATACATTGTTTATCAAATAAGTCCTTATTGCATGTGGTTTATATTCAGTGTTTACATTTTATACATGATTTCACATGATTTCAAAACTTCCTCGTTTACACCAATTATCATTCATCGCTCGCCATTTTTCATATTCCTAATCTCGAATACTTACATAAATGTTAAAATAATTCACAATATATAATTCAGAAGATATTTCAATAAGTTCAAGTTCAAAACAACATTACTTTAGACAATATTATTACAAAATTGATTTCTTATATTATTCTGAAAGTTTCACTTCAATTACAGCATAGATTTAGATACCTGTCAAGTTTTTAACAATACATAAGATCATAAATTAAACAATTCAAAACAACTTGTTATAAATCCTTAAGTAAATGGGCATCATTTTCACATTAGGTAATTTTCAAAAACATTATGTGCTTTAACATCGTCACTAGTTTCAATTCAAAATATTCAAATTCTAAAATCATTGGTACCAATCATGACATAAGTGACAAACCTGGAGGTGAAATGGGCTATCCTCTGTGATGTCCAACGTGAAAGATTGTTAGTGATCACGAGGGTGCTGTGATGCAAAGACAGCAAGAGGCTCATCCCTCTGCGGGAGGAACTACCAGTGTCAACAAAATTAACAACTCAGATCATCAACATACTTGGCAAAATTAGGGGTAACCTGTGACATGTCATGTTAGACCCAACATTGACAAAATTTTTCTTTAACTTAGCACATCAAAATTTTCTTTTTAATAAATATTCTTTTAAAATAATTCAGATGGTAATTTGTGGAAGGCAAACTAGCATCAAAAATTCTCTAAATATGAATAACTACGAAATTTAGGTAGGCATCCAAATCCATCAAAATTAGGTTTTCTTCATCAACAGTCTGCGTCAACAGTCTTCATTGGGTTATCAAAATATCGTAGGATTATCGGAGTCATAGTCAGGTAGTTATTTGAGTCACAGTTGGGTAGTCTTAATCATCATAGATAGGTTTTTTTTTTCTTAACACTATTAATTTTTACTTGGGATCTTGGGCGTTTTGGGGTTTACTGTTATTAAAATAGGAATTTTACTTTTTCTAGTTGCTAATCGAAAATTATCTGCAGGGTTGAAAGTTCTTAGTCTAGTACAGTGTACAATTTCCGAGGTTTTCTTAGTGAGGGAATTGGGTCTGTTAATTTCAAAATTTACTCCAGAAATTTGTTTCAAAATTTTATATGGACCAGAATAAGGGGGAGTAAGTTTAGGAGTATTTGGGTAACGAAACTCTTCGTACATTACTATATCACCTACCTTAAATTTAGATTCCTCAAAACGAGTGTCATATCTTTCTTTATTTACTTCATGATTTCTTATAGTTCTCTGTTTAACAATCTTCCTAGACTTCTTGTTTAATTGACATACTTCACAATGTTTCACATAGTTACTCACATCTTTAGTTATTCCAATCCAATAATATTGAGGGGATATCAGATTTAACATTGCCGAAACTCCTAAATGTCCATAATTAACATGGGCTTTTTCTAATAATTTTAAACGTAAAGAGAAGGGCACAACAATTTTCATTAAACCTTGTTTTTTAATTGTCCATACATTATTAACTTTTTTAAACTTCTTACAGTTTACATTATCTAAATTTTGATGATGCTCGATTTCTTGCAATGTCAACAATGGGTCACGTTCACGTAAAGTTACATGGTGAGAAATTGGGTTTCTAGTTAACATATCGGCTTCATAATTTGTAGAACCTTTTTTATATTTAATGTCAAAATCGTACATGGACAGTTTAAGTGACCATCGGAATAATCGTCCAGTTGGGTGTTTAATACTTTTTAACCAGACAAGTGCAGCATGATCCGTATGAACGGTAAAATGAGTCCCATGTAAATAACAATAATATCTATCAACAGCATCAATAATTGACAAGCATTCCAGCTCGGTAATGGCATAATTTTGTTCATAGGTTCTAAGTTTTCGAGAATGATAGGCTATGGGATGCAAACTTCCATCAGGGTGTTGTTGTTTTAAAATTGCGCCTACCGCTTGTCCAGACGCATCCACGAAAATATGACATGGGTAATTTGGGTTATAAATAGATAAAACAGGTTTAGATATTAGAGCGTCTTTTAAATCCTGAAAAGCTTTCTGGCAATCATCTGTCCATTCAAATTTAGTGTCTTTCTTCAATAATTTATTCAATGGTACTCTTAATTTAGCATAGTTGGGAATGAATTTATTATAAACATTTACGCTACCTAAAAATCTTTGTAAGTCTTTAACATTCCTGGGAGGTTGAAGTTTCTTAATAATTTCTATATTAGCGTTACTTGGGTGATAACATCCCTTTTCCACTTCATATCCCAAAAATTTTATTTTTGTTTGGGCAAATTGGCATTTTGAAAATTTCAATTTTATGTTTTCTTTTTCACAAATCGAGAAAATAGTTTTTAAATGCTCTAAGTGTTCTTCGAAAGAGTCTGAAAATATAATTATATCGTCAAAATAGTTGAGCGCAAATTTAATTTGGTATTTATTTAAAATTTGTCTGAGTGTTCTTTGGAATATGGCAGGAGCGTTTTTCCAGCCAAAAGGTAATCTTTTCCATTCATATAAGCCAAAGTTTGAGGTGAAAGCTAATTTTTCTGTATCTTTTTCATTTAGTTTAATATGCCAGTAGCCACTCGCGAGATCAAGGGTGGAGAAAATCTTAGCATTGGTTAGTTGATCTAAAACTGCGTCGATTCGGGGAATTGGTTCCGAGTCCGTTTTTGTAATACTATTTAGTTTTCGGTAATCGATACACATTCTGGATTTTGAATTTTCATCTTTCTTGTAAGCCAAAGTAATTGGGGAAGCATAGGGTGAATGAGATGTTTTTATTAAACCTGCAGTTAAAAGCTCGTCTATTTGCTTCTTAATTTCGGCATTATCTTTTGGCGACGCCCTGTATGGACGAAGGGAAATTGGTAGTTCAGAATTCAAAACTACTCTTTGTGGTTCAAGACGTATACATCCAACATCATATTTATTTTTCGCGAAAATATTATTATACTCATTCAATATTTTGTTCAATTGAACACTTTCATCATCAGCAACATTATGTTCATTTTCAATTTTATAAAAACGAGTATCACAATTTCTATTATATTTAGTATCAAGATTTATAGTATTATGAGAACAAGTATGTGGCACATTAGGATTATCATATGTTAAAAATATATAGCAATTATTAGTAACATTTTCCAAAGACAAAGTAGATGAAATATTATTTTTTCCTTGGTAAACACAAAAATTTTTAAAATCCAAATTAATTTTAAATAGATTAATAATTTCCGACGATAAAATTGCATACTTTAAATTTGTTTCAATAACATAAAAATTAACAAATCTGTTCAACTTACCGATTCGGCACTTTGTAGAAATTATTTTATCAGTTTTTATTTTACCTGCGAGGGTACTGACCTGTGAATTGTCCGATGGAAGAATTTTCACATAATATTTAATTTTATCATATACAGTTCGAGAAATAATGTTAATGGTGCTACCTGTATCTATCAGGCCGATAATTAGTTCAGTACCGATTTTTAGGTGTACGGTGAACATCCGTCATTGTCGCTGTTCTGTCATGTTGCTGTTATAGTTGTTTGCATGTTGTGGAGACTGGAACCGAGTCCTAGGACGTTCCTCTTCTCGAAAATTCTGGGGCCATCTATGCCATGGTCGCGGTTGTTGGTGCCGGAATCTAGGTGACTCGTGTTGTGGGAATCTGTCATAGTCATCTCGCCGATCGAACGGTCTGCGAAAACCGGACTGTTGATTATGCATGTCTCTATTATGGTGATCTTTCCTCCTATCTTCGTAGCTGTTGATCATTTTCCTCGCAAGGGAAATCCACTCAGTAGTTGTACCAACGTTACTTATTAAAAATAAATCCCTGTATCTTGTCGGCAATCCGTCTGTGAGACCTTGAATTATAATTTCTTCTTCAAGTTTTAATGCTTTACCGATATTAATTTTCTTTTTAAAATAATGATTTATATTTTGACTTCCAGAAAGGCTCAACCTGCTGAAATCTTCGAATGAAAACTGTTTTTCTTCTGAGAAATAGTCACTGATTTTTATTTTAACTTCATCCCACTTTTGTGATTCTATTAGGTTTTCGATGTAAAATTCCAAAGCCTCGTCCGATAGAAAATCCGGAAATATTTGTAGTTTTTCTTCTTCCGTCAATTCAATAGTCTTTTTCTCGAAGAATTTCAACCAGTTATTAATTTTGACAATTCCACAAGGATTAAATTTCGGAAGATTACTTAATTGATTTGGTGAAGATATAGAACTGTTTTCCAATAATTGTTTGTCGTAAACTCCAGAATTATCCCCTTGTTTTTCTTCAGGTTGGTCAGAGTCACGATGATCAGCCAATTTTTTATTTAAATCTTTCGATGTCATTTTCGAAAAGGGAAATCAAAACTAGGTCATTTCATTTTCAAGTGCTACGCTGGCGAACTCCTATTGCGCTTCTCTCAAGGTCGGTATTTCACGCGCACACACATAGTCCAAGGCAATGGATTCGAAGTCCGTTGAGGTTGATACGCACATGAAGAATCGCTTTCGGCTCTATGTAATATAATCATTACATCTCGTTCTTAAAATGCAACCTGAAAAGGAAAACTAGCTCAAATTTACATGGCTGGAGCTAGACTCAGCCTGAAAGAATTTAAATTTTGAAGCAGTCGGGTCGAATCATTTTATTAGGAGCGATAGTAACATACGTCCTTTCATTTCAGATGCTCGGAGCGAAAAGCAATATCACCTTTCAACATTACGCGCTAGAAGCGAGGTACATGTGGCTGTTGTTTTGAAATGTCAGCGGAATTTCGGGCTGGCAATGCGAACTCACGCCTTTCTCGGGACGTATACACGTGTAGAAATGCAACGTTTGCTATTTTATGGGAAGTTCTGTTGCTATGGGTTTTTAAAGCGTTAAAGTAATGTTACTGGGGATTGGATTTAGGAAAGGGAATTTAACTGATAGAATGGAGGGCCTAGTATTTAATTTATTACATATATATATATATATATATATATATATATATATATATATATATATATATATATATATATATATATGTGTGTGTGTTAATATTATCGGAGTTTCAGTAGCTCGAATTTGTTCATGTTTACGGTCATTTCAGTGTAGTCAAAGATAGGGTGCCCCCTTAACCGTATGTTCCTTTTATTTTTAGAGAAGATCCATTGCTGAACCAAGCTGTGTATGTTGATATCGCTTTCCGGCTTTTTGGTGGAAACAGAAGAATTTGCAGAAGACTGAAATTATTGATCATGAGTATAGACTTCGTGGTGCAAAGGCGAAGACAAATGCCGTACAGCCAGGACTCTATCGACAGCCTGAATCTACTTTTTGAAACCATACCCGATCCTCTCATCACAGTTGGAGACGTTTACCGGTAAGTGATATATATTTTTTTTTATAACGTATCATTTGAGTCAGTGATGCGCAAACTTAATTCGAACCCGCTATTTAGGGTTTTCGCACGCGCTAAGCATTTTGCGACGGAAAAAAAGGTGGGCGTTGCCATTCGAAAATTTCGAGTTTATGTACCTATAACCGTAACCGTGAGGACCAATTTGTTGCCGTTCCCAAAATCCCGAGCTCACACCTCTGTATAATTATATCTGAAATCTCATCTCGACAGTACGGCCGCTAGAGGTCCATATATCGGCAAAGTTTTTTTTTATGACCACCCTGTGTGTATATATATATATATATATATATATATATATATATATATATATATATATATATATATATATATATATATATATATATATATATATATATATATATATATATATCCCGCAGAAGGACATCAGCCACCTCTATCAATCAATGCCAAGATGAATAACTGCCAACATAAGGGCCAGATGTGGACCATCGCGTTATTGACTTTTTCACTTTGGGAAGCTCTTTCTTTTGAATAAATCACCCAATTTTTCTCAAATTCTAATCATTTGTTTTTCTGTACATGTACTTCACATCTAGCGATTTTCGTTAAAAAGTTATTCATTTCGATTATTCATTCACTTTTGAAGCAGTTTTGGTTTAGTTTTGATTTAGTTTAGTTTTGTTTTGTTGTTTACTGCTGTCTAAATACAGTTTGTGTTTAATTGGCTAACTTTTTGTATTACTTTTGTATTACTTTTTGTAACTTTTTATTCGTCTCATTCGGATAACTCCTTCTTGGTGCGTCGTTTTTTTTTTTTGTCTAAGAGTGTATTACTATTATCTATTAGTATTATGAAATAAAATTTATTTTCTTATTTATAAATAATCTATTTTATTTGAAAAATTGAATTACAGTAAAAACTTCTCCTGTCGGCCACCCCTCAAAACGGCCACTTTATTTCGGAACCCTGACTCGCTGCCTTAGAGAAGTTTCACTGTATCGTTACTTATATAAAAGCCTAGAGTTGAAAAATGTAGGTAACCATTCGTGGACGGATGAAGTCGGGAACATCTGAACATTGCGTCGTCATTTTCTGAAATTTTTCATGAAAAATAATACCACAAAAGTTACATATTTTGAAAGCCCTTTAAAAAATATGAAAATTTCAAGCGAACACCCTAACTCAAAACCGTTTAGTTTTTGAAATATCTTCAAATTAAAATATCCATTGAAAAGAATCATTTATTCAATTGAGTCATTCACTTGAATTTCGAACTCCATGGTTTTTCATATTCCCTTTAAATAACTACATTTTTAATGTTTAATTTTAATGTTAATTAAATGTTGTTTCACTTTGCTAATTATTATGTAATTATTATAAATTAATTCCTGCTTTGTGGTGAGTCATTTACTTTTGAAACTATTTAGTTTTGTGTTATTTTATTGTTGTTTACTGCTGTTTAAGTATCTTTTTCAGCAATGCCTGCTGTGTGGTGAGTCATTCACTTTTGAAGCAGTTTTGGTTTAGTTTTGATTTAGTTTAGTTTTGTTTTGTTGTTTACTGCTGTCTAAGTACAGTTTGTGTTATTTAATTGGCTAACTTTTTGTATTTTTATTTATTTATTATTGATGCAGAATTTTACACTTAAAGGAAAATTATATTTTTCTTGAACCTATATAGCATTATGTACCTGTATTCATCGTAGTATATGTTTAAAATCTTTCTTCATTACATTCAAAAATAGAATCTTCATGCTTTTTTTTTTGTTCATATGAACTTTTATGAGAAGGAAACGCTGATCAACATTCCGTCATTTTTGACGGGGGTTATATACTAGTATTTAAATAAAAAAGTTCTTTTGTTCTCTTTATACTACACTTTCAACTTCTGACAACCCTGGCTAAAAATGAATTTTCCCTATCATTAAGCGCTTTTAACCTTTACCTTACGGGGCTCATTTTTCCAATTCCCTCTTTAGAACAGGTAATTTCATATCCCCTTTGTAAGAACGGCCCTTAAGGGGGTTATCTAACTATGTATCTATCTATCTATCTATCTACCTATTTGTCTCTATCTATCTATATAATATATATATATATATATATATATATATATATATATATATATATATATAAATTAACAAAGATGTATTTATAATCAAACAATAGTGATAAGGCTGAAAAGCCAAAGCAGAAATTTAAAATATCAATGAACATTAAAAGTAAAGGACATTAAAACTAATTACTGCATAGTGTAATATGTCATGCTGGATTTTCACTTTCAACTCTGTCTTATATATATATATATATGTGTGTGTGTGTGTGTATATATGTGTGTGTGTGTAAGGCCAAAACGTAAGGCTAAAATATGGGGGGGGGGGGCTTTTGCGTAGAAAGGAAGAAGGAATTAACAATTTAAAACGGTGAAATTACGAGATATCAGGATAGGGGCATCGCAGAGAAAGTATTTTACGGGGTGAACTTGATTCACGTAAATTGAAGAACCAGGAAGGGAATCTATAAATAGTAACAAAACTAGAATCGCCTCGGCCTCATCTTCGGTGCAAACGTCACACGCATGCGCGATGGCTTTAGATGGTAAAAAACAATAACGTTTGAATCAGACGGCGGGGAATTCTTGGCAGTCACGCGTCGCGCGTGAGCTTGATGATTCTTGGATTTAAATTATCAGATTGAATCGGATAGGTTAAAATTTGGAAATAAACGATGTTAAATGTAATTAATTGTAGTTATTTACCACCGGTCTTTTAACTCATTGACTGCTATTACTTTAATAATTATGTAGAGATAGATTAAGAAAGAGTAAGTTCGGATGTAAGACGACGTACTGGGAATGGGTGAGTAGCGAGCGCGTCATATATATATATATATATATATATATATATATATATATATATATATATATATATATATATATATATATATATATAAACATTCTTTGGCCCGTATTCTTGGGATACAGGCTATCAAATCCCGTAAGGAAAAGGTTAATTATTTATTTGTATCCATATATTTTAGGTTTATGCGAAGAATCACTACGTCAACCGAAGACAATGAAGACATCATTCGAGAGTTTTGCGTCAGCTTCGTGGAACACTTTCCACAGAGTGCTCAACTCCGCCGGCCAAGAACACTGAAGCATTTGAGCCGCTGCGAAGTAAGGAAATACCTCGCCTTATCACAAAACCTGCCGCATGGGGTTCACAGTCTGAATATTTTCAAAGTGTTAAAAAATTATATTTTACTTCAGAAACGGGAGGATGAATTTTACCCGAATTTTAGATCCGTTTCCACGGAAAAGAATTATGGTATTCGCGGGATTTTAGTGGGGGATAGGTAGTGTTTAAACTATAACATGCCTTGAGTGAAAAATGACAATAGATGTGATTTTTGAAGACATTGTAAATAAAGTTTTTTTTATTATTATTTGATTTCAGAAAATGACGATTAAATAAATCTTTAGAGAGTGTTTGAACATTATTTATTTTGAACCGTGTCTAGCTCACCGTACGGGGATTGGAATCTACAAATACCCAGAGAATGAGGAAATCTATATATTTAAGTTGCTAGACCGACTTTTTGGGCAAACCGTGAGAGAAAACTACTGCATCAGTTTACTTCATTTTGGTCTTAAACGAAAGACTAATCTGTAGATGTGTCAAATTTGGTTTTTGTAACTGCAATTGTTATTAATGAGCGATAATTTACAGTTAAAATTTGATTTCTGCGCATGCTTAGTGGCATGTTTCAATCTGGCTTTAGAAACTCACTGTTTCTACGCATGCTCAGTGACATGTTTCAATGCCGAGGAGTCTCTAGATCTCTCTCTGCCATTTTTATTTCTAGGATAATTATGTTTGTGAAATATAAGATTAAACCTGATGGAAATTGTTTATTTCGTGCTGTTTAATTAACGATAATTTACAACTAAAAATTTGCTTTCTGCGCATGCTCAGTGACATTTTTAAATCTGGCTTTAGATACTCACTAAGAACGAGGCCGCTTAAACATATTGTTTCTGCGCATTATTATGATTTTCAACATTTAGCAATGGTGTGTTGAGTATAATTTGTGTATTAGTACATTTATTTACGATCTAGCCGTCATGTTTTAACGGGTACCAACTAGTTATATTTAAATTCAGATATATGCAGTAGTGGCCTAAATTGTGGACACTTTTTACCATGTTTTTATTAACTCGCTTTCTTGTTTGTTTGTTTGTTTGTTTGTTTGTGTGTTTGTTTGTGTGTTTTTCCAGTACAAATCTTGCAATCGATTTTTAACTAACTTCCCGACTAGCTAGACATTTGAAACTTTTAGAATAGCTCAGAACACGACGACAATGCATACTTTTGATACCTTTAACCATCTTTAAGCAAAATTGAATTCATTTTCAGTTAATTTTGTTTTGTAGAATGGTGCAGCCATCTATCGGCCGGGAAGTTAACATCCAAAAATTGCGATTAACAAAAGTTAAACGCAAGTTAACATCCAGTTCCCAAGCTAAACGACTGATTACGCAATTGATACCTGTTTATTACGCATTTGATCATTTTCTTTCAAGTTGATGGGAAAATTCATCAAAAGAATTTTAAAAAAGTATTTATTAATACGTAGAATTGCCAAGTGTATATGATTCTACAGAAAATTTAAAAACATGGTATATAAAATGTCCTTTTTTGTCTTTAAATTGTTAAACTATGAATGTTTTTCAACTTTGAATGCTTATAAAAATTGATACTCCATTCAGAGCCATGATTCATATACCAAATGAAAGATAATTTAATTCTAAATTCAACACAATAAACAGAGGTCAAAGGGAAGATATGCATTGAAAACAATAGTTAGGGTTAAGATCCTGTGTGCTTACGGTGTTACTGTCCTACCAATGTTTCGTTTGGTATCCTTTATATTTCAAGACAGCGGCACAGCGACTTGGCATTGATTTAACCAATGTTTGGAGCTCTCCCTTATTTATTATGTGATGCCATGAGACAATTATAGCCTTAATTAATTCTCTTTTATTGGATTGACCCCTCACATGTATAATCGAATCCCGTCATAACGAACTTCAAGTCACGAAAGGTTTTGTTCGCTATATCCGAACCGTTAAGAAAAATACTAAAGTTCAGAAAATGTATAACTCTTTAGTTACAATATGTATTCAATAATGATGTATTGAAAAATTATAAAATCTATTAAAAATAATCATTAATGAATTAAATCGACTAAAATAGATTACATTAAACTGACACAATATTAATTAATTTACGTACTACAATAGGAAAACGCAGACCTGCCAATTTTCCGGATTTACCTCGGCAATGCAGGATTTTTAATCCATCTTCCGGGTTTCCGGAATGGACACTATTATTACCGGAATTTTAGTTACATAACAAAAATATCTACTCAGTTCAGGTCATCTATGTCAAGGGAAACCTTAGGAAATTTGCTAATATGCAAATCGAACCCACAAGGACACTGTTATTAAGAAAAATTTGACAATGGATTTTTAAAAAGAGCAAAATCAGCTACAGCAAATGCTAGGAAAATTCCAAGATTTTCTGCAGTTAACTAAAACAAACATCATGAAGAAATAGAAGTACTCAAAATATAGACTGCTGGGGTCCCCGCTAGTGCAAATATGATGTACATTAAAATGTGTGATTACAAATTTCAAATATATAACTTTTGTTTAATATTATAATTTCAAGATGAGCTGAACAATAAGGAAATATTTTGAACTATGTAATATTATCAAAGAGATATTATAAACTATAAGTAAGTATACATTATAATTCTTTTATTATAATTTTTTCCTATCCTGTTTTGTGTTATGTCGATTATTTTATACAGGAGAATATTGCAGGAGTTTGCCCTTACTGAGGTTGGCAGGTCTGGTCTTATTTTCTCTAACAGGAACCTAGGTTTGTTTAATAATATAATTTCAAGATGTGCTGAACAGAAAGGAAATATTTTGAACTATATAAAATTATTAAAGAGATCCTATAAACTATAAATAAGTATATGTTATAATTCTTTTGATTTTTTACTGTGCTGTTTTGTGTGATATCGATTATTTTATGCACGGTAGAATATTGCAGAATTTTGCCCTGACTGAGGCTGGCAGGTCTGGTCTTATTTTCTCTAACAGGAACCCAGGGTTGATTAATATTTATTATAATTTCAAGATGTGCTGAACAGTAAGGAATTATTTTGAACTATATAATATTATTAAAGAGACCCTATAAACTATAAATAAGTATATGTTATAATTCTTTTATGATTTTTTACTGTGCTGTTTTGTGTGATATCGATTATTTTATGCACGGTAGAATATTGCAGAATTTTGCCCTGACTGAGGCTAGCAGGTCTGGTCTTATTTTCTCTAACAGGAACCTAGGTTTGTTTAATATTATAATTTCAAGATGTGCTGAACAGAAAGGAAATATTTTGAACTATATAATATTATTAAAGAGATCCTATAAACTATAAATAAGTATATGTTACAATTCTTTTATGATTTTTTATTGTGCTGTTTTGTGTGATATCGATTATTTTATGCACGGTAGAATATTGCAGAATTTTGCCCTGACTGAGGCTGGCAGGTCTGGTCTTATTTTCTCTAACAGGAACCCAGGGTTGATTAATATTTATTATAATTTCAAGATGTGCTGAACAGTAAGGAATTATTTTGAACTATATAATATTATTAAAGAGACCCTATAAACTATAAATAAGTATATGTTATAATTCTTTTATGATTTTTTACTGTGCTGTTTTGTGTGATATCGATTATTTTATGCACGGTAGAATATTGCAGAATTTTGCCCTTACTGAGGCTGGCAGGTCTGGTCTTATTTTCTCTAACAGGAACCTAGGTTTGTTTAATATTATAATTTCAAGATGTGCTGAACAGAAAGGAAATATTTTGAACTATATAATATTATTAAAGAGATCCTATAAACTATAAATAAGTATATGTTATAATTCTTTTATGATTTTTTACTGTGCTGTTTTGTGTGATATCGATTATTTTATGCATGGTAGAATATTGCAGAATTTTGCCCTGACTGAGGCTGGCAGGTCTGGTCTTATTTTCTCTAACAGGAACCCAGGGTTGATTAATATTTATTATAATTTCAAGATGTGCTAAACAGTAAGGAAATATTTTGAACTATATAATATTATTAAAGAGACCCTATAAACTATAAATAAGTTGAAGAAATTTAACTACTATATTCTACTAGAAACTAAACAAAGGAGTGAGAAATCTTCAAAACGAAAGTGGTGCAAAGTTTAAATCATCTTTACATATTTTTTAATGAATTTAATATATTTACATATTTACAAGAAGATAATAATAGGCTGGAAAGCCTCTACATTAACTAAATTCGAAAGAATAGACATATTATGGGATCTTAATCCCTTTCAAAGAAATCTACATTCTAACAACCGATTCAACACTCTATCAAAAAACAAGAACAACGAATTCTAAACATTTGAGAATAAAATCAAACCGATGGGCTTACAGCGCCATCTCTTGACATATTATTTCTCTACACACTCCCCACCTGAACTCTGATAGGAGTTCATCTACTCCAATACAATCATAAACAAAAAATTCCCATTTCTAAAAAGCAAAATTTCTAATCAATCAGATTTTTCAAAAATACAGTGCAAAAAAGGAGAGAATAAACAATAGGTTAATACTTGAATTAAATCACATCAATATCAACAATACTTTTCAATATCTAGAGTATATAATAGGCATAAAGTTCTATCTAAAATAAAATAGGAATTATTATTAAAATAAATGCAAATATAAAGAAAATTATTATTAAACAATTCAAATAGTGAAGTTTGAAACTTCAAACTTAAAAGAATAATAAACTAAAGAACATTTCAAATTATTCAATTCAATATTTAAGTAAAATAAAAAGGATATATAAACGTTAGAGTTCAATATAGTTCAAGAGGATATAAGTGTTGTGCAGTTCGTTTCAAAGTCCCATTTCCAGTTTTTAATTCATAAGATCGAACTTTACCGTCACGTCCAGGAACGGCTTTAATGATTTTACCTAGTTTCCATAACAGTTTGTTTTTGCTATCTCCTTGAATCAGCACAACATCTCCTAATTTTAGTTCGGGTTGAAAGTCAGGATTTTTTAAAGAATGGGCGGTTCTAAGGTCTAACAAATATTGCTGTTTCCATTTACTCCACAACTGTTTTAACAGCAATTCTTGATAGCGTTTTCTTTTTAAGAGAGTCTTTCTTGTTGTTTCGATACCGATGATTTCAGCGAAAGTCAAAGGGTACGTAGGGTCAGTTCGTCCAAAGTTCAGGAAACACATTGGAGTCAAGGGTTGTGGCTCATCATTTTCATTATAAACGTAGCTCAAAGGTCGTGAATTAAGAACAGTTTCTACCTCGACGAGTAGAGTAGACATTTCTTCGAAGGTCAACAACGCTTTTCCTATAACTTTTCTCAAACAGTTTTTGACGGATCTTACGAGTCTTTCATAAAACCCTCCCCACCATGCGGCTCGCTCGATGATAAACTTCCACTGAGTTCTCTCTTTGGCAATGAAATTTTTAAACACATCATCTTCTAAAATTCTAGAAAAGTTCTCAACTTCTTTTTTAGCCTTCTTGAAGGTTTTTGCGTTATCAGAATAAATGATTTTACAGTTTCCCCTTCTACTCAAAAATCTGCGAAATGCAAGTAAAAATGATTCTGTCGACATGTTTGAAACTAGTTCCAGGTGTATAGCTCGGGTTACAGCACATGTGAATAATGTGATGTATGATTTTTGAGTATCCTTTGAATTCTTTACGTAAACCGGTCCAGCAAAATCAACTCCACAAACAGCAAATGGGGGTGATTCAAGGATTCTGTCTTTAGGTAAGGGCGCTGTCATCTGGTCTGCAGGTTTGGCTGAATATTTTTGGCAAATTAAACAACTTTTTATAGTCTTTTTGACTAACTGACGTCCTTTCGGGACCCAGAAGCGAGATCTAACTTTAGCCAAAGTTGCAGCAGTCCCTCCATGCATTGTCTTCTCGTGTTGTTTACGTACAATTAAATAGGTCAATCTAGAATTTTTAGGCAGAATTATTGGATGCTTATTACCTAGTGTAAAGTCAGAAAATTCTAATCTTCCTCCTAATCTCATGATTCCCTTTTCATCAATATATGGGACAAAGTTGTACAGAGGGGAGTTCTTGTCAATCGGTTTACCTTCTATTAAGGATTTATATTCTTCGGCAAAAACCGTTTTTTGTTCAGACCGAATCCAGAAATTTTCGGCTTCTAATAGTTCTTCTGTTTTTAGAGTTCCCTCAACACTACTACATTTTCTCAATTTTGAAACGAAGCGTTTTATCCAAGCGGTGACCCTCAACAGTTTCTCTAAATTACTATATTTTGATAAGTCAAAGAGGTCATCAATATTTACGGTAGTACATTCAAGCTGATGTACATCAGTAGATTTTTTCCGATATTCAAGTTTGGTTTCGTCAATTGTGTCTGTAAGGTCTAATTTTGGCCAAAGATCAGGAGAGAGCTGAAGCCACCGTGGACCTTGGGTCCAAACGGGTTCATTCGTTAATTTAGATATTTTCGTTCCCCGAGATACGAGATCTGCAGGATTGTCCACCCCTGGACAGTAATGCCAATTTTGAGGCGGGGTAAATTTTTGAATTTCCTCGACACGATTCTTTACGAAGGGTTTGAAAGTTGCCGGTTGTTTTCTGATCCAAAAATAAACAATTGTCGAGTCTGTCCAAAAAAAGCAAGGTATATTTAACTTTATCGATTTCAAAATATTGTTACTTAACTTTGCTGACAATAGTGCTCCCATCAACTCTAATCTAGGCAAAGTGAGAGCTTTTAGTGGAGCTACCCTATTTTTAGAAGCAACGAAGGCAGTTTTAATTTCATTATTGTTTGTTGTGAAACGTAAGTAGGCAACTGTACCATAGGCTTTCGTGCTTGCGTCTGAGAAACAATGTAATTCGATATTTTGGACATCAAAGTTCGAGAATTTGAAAAAGTAATGACGAGGGATAGAAAATTCGGCCATTTGAGGAATCTCCTCACACCAGTTTCTCCATTGGGAGGTTAAATCTTCTGGCAGTGGTTCATCCCAATCTATACGCGATGACCAGATCCTTTGTATCAAACACTTTATTCTAACAGTGAAGGGTCCTAAAATTCCTAGAGGGTCGAAAATCCGACCCAACACCTGTAGGATAAATCTTTTTGTTTCTATAGGTTTAGACAAAAATGACAATAGACTTCGAACATCAAAATACAACAGATCGTTAGAATTATCCCACGCCATACCTAGGACTTTAAATGGGAGATTTTCTTTATCAAAAGTTTCGGGATCTTCATCTGAAACGATACCTTCCTTTATCCACAGTTCATGTAATTCTTTCGAGTTAGTACGAAACTTATGCAAATGCATACTAGCTTCTTTGAAAATTTTGATCGATTCTAGAGTCGTAGTCAAAGTTTCTCTGACTGTCAGCTGACTTCCGATTGCGTCATCTACGTAAATATTGTCATCTAAAAGGTCCACAGTTGTAGGATAGACTTCTCTATATTTTTTCAGGTGGTATCTAATAGTCGCTGCCAACAGAAACGGAGAACAGTTCATCCCAAATAACACTCGAGTAAATCTATATATATTAGGGGGGATGGTTTCATCAGAGGGAATTTCGGAGAATAGAAATCTAGTTACATCTCGGTCTCTTTCATCCATGAGAATTTGTAGAAAGGCCTGTCTGATGTCTGCAGTGAATGCAATAGGATTATATCTAAACCTTAATAGGATGTCGAATATCTCAGGGTACAAATTGGGTCCTACATGAAGACAGTCATTTAAAGAATTCGAGCCTGGGGGATGCGATGACGCATCAAAAACAATACGTAATTTGCTCGTGGTTCGATTCTCGCGTATAACTTCCCTATGTGGCAAGTAAAATGTAACGTTTTCTTCACCTTGAACATCTGTTACTCGTTCTATGATATTTTGATTTAAGTAATCTTGTATTACATTTTGATATTCAAAAAATAGATCTGGATTTCTTTTAAACCGTTTTCTAAGTCGATCGAACCTTTGTTCTGCGATTTCCCAGTTATCATTCAAATCTGAAGTGTCATGTTTCCAAGGTAATCTAACTTTGTACCGAGAATTTTCGTATGTTATATTGGATTCGAAATGTTTAAGTGCTTCATTTTCGGTTGAATCTAAATTTTCTTTTTCACTAATAAGTCCTGAATTTTCTAGACTCCAAAATTTTGTTATTTGTTTAGAAATTAGATCTTCCCCTACAATAACATTGAATGATAGAGAGACTTCATTCTGACTCTCCCTTCCTTGTAAACACCAACCGAAAATAGTCTCTACTGCGACAAGATTTTTATTCAAACGCTTAATGTGTCCCATGACAATATCATAATAATAGTCTGCTCCGATTAAAATGCCAATTGATTCTTCACTATCGAGGGAATCTGCGAGTATCAAATTCTTTAGTTGTCGAATTTGTCTAATTTCTTCTAATCTAGGAGTCGGAACGTTTGAGCCTGAAATTTGATCCGTTACTAATAATTCAACTTCTATTCTAGAGTCAGAAGAACTTTTATGTTCCAAACTCAATTTAACCACGTCATAATTTCTTTGAATAGGTGTGGTGTTCCCAAAGGTGTAAACAGTTAATTTTTCTTTCCTAGTTACTTCGAGATTTAATTTGTTAGCTAATTCGCGTGTGACGAAACTTTTCATGCTACCCGTATCAAGAAGGAGCCTGGCAAACAGTTTTTCTTTTCCTGCTTTAATTTTTATCGTGCAGGTCTGCAGAAGTATCACATTGTTAACATGCGAAACGGCGGAAACAATTTTTTCACTTCGTGGTTCAACTTGTGTTTCAATTTTTGAAATTGAAGAAACCTCACATTTATCAGCTTCCGAATTTTTGACTGCCGTGTTTGATTTAAAACATATACCTTCATAGTGTTTGCCCCCACAGATCCTACAAGCCTTTGTTTGTCGATAAGGGCAAAATGCAATTTTATGTTTCAAAGACGTGCACAAAAAACATCTATTGCTCTGCTTTAAAATGTCTCTTTTTTCATTTACTGTAAACACTCCGCAGTTTTCCGATAAGTGTTCCTGAGAACAAAAAATACACTTCCGGTTTGGTAATGTTGTCGCAATAAATTCATGTGTGGTAACCGACGGTTTTTGTTTTGAATATTTGTTAAAGTCTTTTCTTTTAACATTAGAATTCCACGTATACTTTGAGTCAAATTTGTTATATGTGTTCTTGGATTCCAGAAGTTGTTTTGATTTGTGAGAAAGCGACAAACAGGAGATTTTTTCCCGGGATTCTATCTCAGTCCGTAAAAATTTGAGAAAATTGTCTAAATTAAAAGTTCGACTATCTATATTAGTACGATGGAACTCCAAAGCAATATCGTTGGGAATGGTTTTCAACAAAACCGGAATTAACATGTTAGAATAGGATTCTTGTTTTACATCGAGAGAGGAAAGACTTCTAATTTGAACATTTATTGTGTCATACAATTTTCTTAATTTTGTTACATCATTCGAGTTTTGTACAGGGTTTAAATTCAAGAGATTTGACATATGCATATTGATTATCAACTGGCTTTGACCAAATCTATTGGTAAGAATCTCTACAGCCGAATCATAATTGGATTCTGAAATCGAAAATCCATCAATAGAACTTGCTGCATTTCCACCTAAATACGATTTTAAATAGTTGAACTTCTCTACTTTTGAAAGCGTTGTATTTTCATGAATTGTAATTTTAAATGAATTCCAAAAGTTGCTCCATTCATTACAATCGCCATAAAACTTTTGTATCGACATTTTGGGTAATTTAACATTACTTTCAGATTCTTTTTCTTTTTACTTCCGATTTCTGAATGCGAGTCGCTAGAAATATTTTTAGAAATATTTAAGTTCAATTTTTGAGATTCGACGTTCTTGAAATAACGTTTGATTTTTGATTTCGTTATTATTATTGTATCACTATATTCCATGGAAGTTACAATATCTAATTCTAATTTACCATCCTCATTTTTAATCAAACTTTGGATTTTTTCATCTAAATCCCGAATTTCTATCTCTTTCGAACTTAAAAGTTCAAAACAATCATCCAATCCTGATTTATCCTGGTCTTCAATCAATTTATCAACATTTTTAACGATATTCGTGATGGAAGAACGTAAAGTAGCTCTTCTTTTGTTTAACGCCTTGACATCCATAATAAATAAAGTATCAAAAACTTTACCTTTGGCAGTTTTCGCATAAAATGCTATCCAATTGCTTGAAATAATCACGAACACACAACGATTACTAAATATTTTTACTCTATACTAAACTATTAGGTTCGCGAGACCGATGCACCATGAAGAAATTTAACTACTATATTCTACTAGAAACTAAACAAAGGAGTGAGAAATCTTCAAAACGAAAGTGGTGCAAAGTTTAAATCATCTTTACATATTTTTTAATGAATTTAATATATTTACATATTTACAAGAAGATAATAATAGGCTGGAAAGCCTCTACATTAACTAAATTCGAAAGAATAGACATATTATGGGATCTTAATCCCTTTCAAAGAAATCTACATTCTAACAACCGATTCAACACTCTATCAAAAAACAAGAACAACGAATTCTAAACATTTGAGAATAAAATCAAACCGATGGGCTTACAGCGCCATCTCTTGACATATTATTTCTCTACAAAGTATATGTTATAATTCTTTTATGATTTTTTACTGTGCTGTTTTGTGTGATACAGATTATTTTATGCACGGTAGAATATTGCAGGAGTTTGCTCTTACTGAGGTTGGTAGGTCTGAAAACGGCGGGACCAAAATTATCGTTCGTTATATACCGGGTTCGCTATAACGGGGTTGGACTGTACTAGTTTTTACAAACGGAACCACAAATAGTCTATGGAATTCATGTTTGGCCTGTTTCCTGGCCATCCCAGCATGTGTGTGTCATTCTCCGTGACCCACTGTTAGGGATGCGGCATCGATGTCGATGTTTTCAAAACATCGATGTTTTGATAGAAACATAGATGTTTTAAACATCGATTTATTGAAGCCGATTTTTGTTAACATCGATGTTTTGTGATCGATGTTTTACGTTGTCTCGATGTTTTTTTTTTAATGAAAATGTACCATAATAAAAAAAAATTAACCACGTAGCATAATTTTTTCTCAGTGAATGTAAGTCTGAATTCTGAAAAGGACGAATACAAAAGGGGGTACGAATAGAGACAAATGGCAATGAACAACCACTGAATAATAATTATATGTCCCAATAGCCCCAATAATTGTTATTTACAGTAAAGAAAAAATAAGCTTGTTCAGTTTTCCCCCGTACGTTGGTTTTGGATCAGTACTTCAAATTGGTGTAAATATATGTAATTTTCTTTTGTATTATTTAATTTGAAAATAAAAGATTTGTTAATAAATTGCAATAATTTCTTCCTCAGTTTTCTGGTAAAAGTAATGAAATGTGTAATGGAAATTGTGCGATATGCGCTGACTCTAGCAACCAAGTTTTTGTCATTTGTGTCAGCCCAGCCTGAGAGTAAAATTTCCCCCCCCCCCCTTCCATGACTAACCGAAGTAACATTAATCTTAGGTTACTAAACCAGTTTTAAAAAATGAAAGTTCATAAACATCGATGTTTAAAAACATCGATGGTTTTGGGGCGATGTTTTATTAGCATCGATGTTTTAATATTGAATATTGATGTTTCAAAACATCGATGTTTTGTTGTCGATGTCGCATCCCTACCCACTGTTGGTATATCCGTACAGTGTGGCAGGGAGCAGAATCCTGCTGGTAAAAATATGGGGCGTTATCTTGAAAAAGATCCCTATAGAACAGTGGTGTCCAATCTTTTAGCTTCCTTGGGCCACGTTGAAAGAATACGAATTATCTTGGGCCACACAAATTGGTCCACACAAAATATGTCTAATTTTAAAAATAGTTGATGAGTAAAAAAAGTATAATGTATAGTTAACATACGCATTTATTTCATTAAAAATTTTATTTATCATTAAAATGATAATTATAGGAGTCATAAAATTAATGTGATATTTGGCATTGAATTTGAGAAACTAAAGCTTCAATATCTGGATGAATTGAAGTGGCTGCAATTCTCAGGGAGAACTGGCGATGATTCAATCGCCGAGCCTTCATAAAAGTCACCGTTTTGACAACGATTTGCAAGACATGGTACATTTTTAATGCCTTTTCCGCATAAATTTACCTTGTGTTTTATGCAATGGTACTTCTTCAAACGAAAATTTTCAATAGTAATGACATCGTCTTCTATTAATCTTATAGTCCCTCTTTTTTGCCTATCATAGCTGAGGCACCATCTGTAACTATACCAGATATGTTGACAAGAGTTAACTAGAATCGCGTTTCGTGTCTAGGCCGGATTTGGGCACGTTAAATGCGTAGATCGGAAAAACCTTCTATGGGGTCAGTAGGTGGAGAAGGTACGATCCCCTTAGATGTCGACCCTGAGGGTGATCGGTCAAAATTGTGGTGGCACCTAGCAAAGTCGGACTCCGACCCTTGTGTTGATATTATAAACCGGAGCCGTACTACTTAGCCCGAATCGTATATGGACCTGGTCTGGGACTTCCGGCTAGGAACAGGGCCCGATTTAGAAAATTCTCGACTATAGTCACAACTCTGGATGGGGGTCCTCCATAACACTGATGTGGGCGTAAAATTTCCAAAATTGACACACACAAAAATATAATCATGAATCATTGTGAAAGTACCATTTTACCAAGAATTGGCTATTCGAAGCGTAGAAGCCTAGAACATTATCAAATAACAAAAAGCAGTACAACATATAAACTTAATCATTAAAACACCAATACCATGCAACCAGAAAACCTTATTAATCCCTTATATACACTATAACATACATATGATGAACTATACATATGACTATACATATGACGAACCTATCAATCAAATTTGTAAGGATATATAAAAAATTGCTATTAAAAAAGGTAACATAAAAAATTCAATTGGGAATTTTTTCTTTTAAAGTAAAATTTTGGGGGGCCCCTCAAAGTTCATGCGCCCTTAGACCCAGGCCTACTGGGCCTAATGGAAAATCAGGTCCTGGCTAGAAGGCATTAGGAACAACAACAATGAGAATTATGCCATTGTTGTCTTCACTGCTTCATATAAACTCTCTTGGTTATCGTGTCTTTTAACTGTACTACAGAAGTCAATTCTACAGTTACAATAAACTCGTCATTTATACGTCTAATAAAAAGACAAATTGAGCCATGTCAGAAGCGTCAGTACTGTCATCCATCGACAAAGAATTCAGCTTAAGGGGACTCACTACCCTTAAATCTTTAAAACATTCGATTTAAAAAAATATATATATGTTAAAACCTGATCATTTCTGGACAAAATAAAGCAAACCGCATGAAAATATTCCGCTTAGTCCCGGAGATATTCTAAATATTTAATTACTGATCAAGTTTATAGTAAGAAAAATTTTAAACTCGTTTTTCTCAAAATGTAATTTTGCATCATTCCGCAACTGATATCTCAAAAACTATGTAATATAATTCCATAAAATTTTTATCACTCCATAATCACGTTATTTTATTGCGTCTGAACTAGAATTATTGCAATCATTGCACATTTTGTTAATTTTTCAGGGGTAAATTAATGCAAAAATTTAAGGAAATTTTAAGTATATTTTGAGCAGTTTTAAAAATATTGAAAAAATATTTTAATGTTCAATCTTATATGTTCAATTGTATTTTGAATTACTTATTTTAAATATAAAACAGGAATTATACATTTAATTGTAAAATTAATTTCATAGTTCTGCGCTCAAGCCAGTATACAATAAAAATGCTTAAAAAACAAGGTACACTCATGGACAAAAAAATTAGCGCACCAAGAAGGAGTCTTCAAAATGAAACGAAATTTTACATACGTAATGACTACTATGATATAAGTAAATGATAAGAAAATCAAAGAAAAAGGATAATTTATTTCAGAGAAAAAGGCAAAAGAACGGAGGAGCTAATACTCCGTTGGACCCCCTCTAGCGCGAATGCACGATGCGATACGATCGGGCAATGAGTCATACAAGTTCTGTATGTTGTCTTCAGACATTTCGTTCCATATTTGCTGTAACCTTGCCTCTAGTTCGTTCAAACTCGTGGGATGCCCAACTCGTCGTCCCAAATGATCCCATATATGCTCGATTGGAGACAAATCTGGGGATCGGGCAGGCCAAGGAAGGGTAGTAACTGTGCGGAGACAGTCTTGTGACACCCTTGCCGTATGAGGCCGAGCATTGTCTTGTTGAAAAATGGCTCCTGGGAGCCGTTGCATGAGTGGCAACACATGTGGTTGCAGGATTTCATGAACATACCGCTGGGCTGTCATGGTGCCACGGAACAATACTAGGGGTGACCGTGTATTGTAGGCAATGGCACCCCATACCATCACACCAACTATGGGAGCGATGTGTCGCTGTACAGCAAAGGCAGGATTGAAGCGTTCACCACGGGCTCTCCACACACAAACACGATTGTCATCACTGCCGAGATTGAATCTGGATTCGTTGCTAAAGACGACCTGGTTCCATTCCGCTGCAGTCCAGTTTCCTCGTGCGCGGCAAAACTCCAAACGGAGGCGTCGATGGGTGGGCGTCAAGGGCAGCACACGTAATGGGCGCCGCGATACCAACTGTCCTTCAGCCAGGCGCCTTCGTATGGTTCGAGAAGACACAGAGGCTCCTCGTGAAGGTGCTACCTGTGCCTGGATGGCGGCCGATGAAGCAGTTGGCTGTACACGTGCATTTCTTACGATGTGGCGGTCTTCTCGACGACTGGTCTGTCGAGGGCGTCCTGAGCCTGGTCTTCGTGTACATGACATCTCTCGGGTCCACTGGTCCCAACACCTCCTCACAACACAATCAGAGCGGCCTAATTGACGAGCTACTCGCCTAGCTGACCACCCAGCTTCCATCATCCCGTCGATTCTCCCCCTCTCAAACTGCGACAACTGCTTATATTGTCTTCGAACACGGCGTAATGGCATGTCTATCTCAGCTCTTCCTTTGTAAATGATTCAGCACACTCAAACAAGCTTTGGTTACCTGTTTTATACTCCACAGAGTACGATGTTCAACGCCCTCTACCGGCTATCCGTAATGCGCAATCACGCTGCATTTCTAATCATTTGCTTATCTCCCCGACATGTACCTTCATTGCAAGTTTCGTTACGATCCCGCAATTATTTCTTGGTGCGCTAATTTTTTTGTCCATGAGTGTATATCTAAAGCATTTAAAAAAAATTATTTAAAATTATTTTGAGAGTTGAAAATTTGTTTATTGAAATAAATATATCAATTTATCATATACGTAAAATTTGGAAAAAATGGGAGTAAATTGAAATAGTTACAAGAGTCAAAAAGTATGAAAATATGCCTTATTTCCTCGACTTAAGAGTCGTGAGTCCCCTTAAAACTACAAGCTTTACTTTTTAAATCGAGGCAAGCTATTAATATTTTTTTCCGCGTTGAGATCTCTCTCTCTGGGCCGTACTAATACTTGCTTTGGGCCGTGGGTTGGACACCCCCTGCTATAGAATATAGAAGTTTTGGTAGTAGGTTGGTGTCAAGTACTTTCTGCTGTACATTGTGCCATCTATGACATAAAGGTTGTTTACAACATCTGCTGACATAGGTGCCGAGATCATAACACTTGCAGGATTCTTTGTTGTCGCTTGAATGCAATCTAGATGTTACGAGCATAGGCGTAACGTGATTCTAACTTTTTTTTTTTTTTCTTTGGGGGGGGGGGGCACGAATTTAATTCAGTTAGGGCCATCTTCCGTGCATTGACTGCCTGGCAGCCCTTAAAATATGAAATATTATGATTATTTTTAAATTAAATAACAATAGAATTGCAGACCTGCCAATTTTCCGGATTTACCCTGGCAATGCCGGATTTTTAATCCATCTTCCGGGTTTCCGGAATGGACACTATTATTACCGGATTTTTAGTTACATAACAAAAATATCTACTCAGTTCAGGTCATCTACGTCAAGGGAAACCTTAGGAAATTTGCTAATATGCAAATCGAACCCACAAGGACACTGTTATTAAGAACAATTTGACAACGAATTTTTAAAAAGAGCAAAATCAGCTACAGAGCAAATGCTAGAAAAATTCCAAGATTTTCTGCAGTTTACTAAAACAAACATTATGAAGAAATAGAAGTACTCAAAATATAGACTGCTGGGGTCCCTGCTAGTGTAAATATGATGCACATTAAAATATATGATTACAAATTTCAAATATATAACTTTTGTTTAATATTATAATTTCAAGATGAGCTGAACAGTAAGGAAATATTTTAAACTATGTAATATTATCAAAGAGATATTATAAACTATAAGTAAGTATACATTATAATTCTTTTATTATAGTTTTTTCCTATGCTGTTTTGTGTTATGTCGATTATTTTATGCAAGGTAGAATATTGCAGGATTTTGCCCTTACTGAGGCTGGCAGGTCTGGTCTTATTTTCTCTAACAGGAACCCAGGGTTGTTTAATATTATAATTTCGAGATGTGCTGAACAGTAAGGAAATATTTTGAACTATATAATATTATTAAAGAGACCCTAATTTTTCCTATGCTGTTTTGTGTTATGTCGTTATGTCGATTATTTTATGCATGGTAGAATATTGCAGGATTTTGCCCTTACTGAGGTTGGCAGGTCTGGCATTGATGTTTGAGTAGTATTCAAAAGTTGTACAATGAGAAAAATATAATATAGTATAAATGATATGAGAAAAAAGTATAGCATCGAACTTTTGTTATGGATCATATCATTGTTAAAATGTATGCTAAGGCTAAAGACATAATCAGAATCTTCAGTTTCACAGTTTAAAAAAGCGCGAAAGAAACCCAACTTTCTTAAAAAATTTCTACAATTTTCCGATTTTAACTGAACTTCTATTAACGTTTTAATTTATTTCAAGTTAAGTTGGGGGGGGGGGGCACGAGATGCCGTTTAAGTACAAGTTCAGCTTCCCATCACCATAAGGGGGGAAGGGAGGAAGAAGGGGTAAAAATAAAATGTCCAAAATGACCAATACTAATGACGAATCCATAGTTTTCGGGATCGCTGTGATGAATAGGGGAAAGTAAAATGTTGTTTATAGTCAAGTTTTAAAAAATATTGTTTATAGTCCAGTTTTACGTAAAAACATTTGTAATTAAGCTTTAGTTCTTTGAAAATATGGAAAAAACATGAAAAGATGATTTAGGACAACAATTTGGTTACATGTAAACGATAAAAAAAAGTATTGTTTAGAAATGATGCAAGATTTTTAATATGGCGTGTGGTCTCCTCGAACCTCCTAACAGGTGAACAGCATCCATGGAAGACTGCTGCACACCTGTTTTCCATGGCCGCGATGATGTTGTCGATAAGACTTTGGGGAATAATGTTCCACTCTTCAAGAAGTGCAATCTCCAAGTCTCTGAGAGTAAAAGGAGGCCTTGGTCTCGCAGCAATGCATCGTCCGAGCATGTCCCAAACATGCTCGATTGGATTCAGGTCAGGAGAGCACGCTGGCCATTCCATACTCTCTATTGTTTCAGCCTCGAGCATGTTCTCCACAAGACAAGCTGTATGCGGTCTGGCATTATCATGCTGGAAAACAAAGGAATCTCCAATGGCTGTAGCGTAAGGTATGACATGAGGTCTCAGTATCTTGTCTGCATACCTTCGGGCCGTCAAAGTACCATTCCGAATGATATGCAGGTCCATACGTCCACCTATGCTGATTCCACCTCATACCATTAAACCAGCTCGTCTGTATTATGACCTTTCACGAACGAATGTGGGGTTATTTCGAGTGCCCCTTTCCATCCATACAAAACACGTCGGGTGTCACACTCCAGACTGAATCGGGACTGGTCTGTAAACAGCACTTGGTTCCAATCATGTTGCTCCCAATCTCGATGTTCAGCAGCCCATCTTCGGGTAGCACGGTGGCGTGAGGTCAACGGAAAGCAGACGATTGGCCTACGTGCATAGAGACCACCCTGATGAAGCCTATTATGTACTGTTTGGCTGGACACCCTTCGTCCTGTTGCCAAGAGCAACTGTCTTTGCAGCTGAGTAGCATTCTCTGTTCTGTTTCGACGAGCTGTTAACAATATATACCGGTCATCAGTTGCTGTAGTGGCGCGTGGCCGACCTTGCCCTGGTCAACGTCTAACATTCCCTGTTTCTTGGAATCAAATCCACAGCCTTGCAACGACACTTCTGGCGACTCCAACAGCGTCCGCGACACTACGTTGTGTTTTCCCGGATTCAAGTGTGCCTATAATACGCCATGCCATGGATTCCGGTAAATCACGTTGTTGAGACATTTTCAAGTCACCTTTTCTCAAATAGAATAACTGAGCAATCGAATTTCACAGTTAAGGCAGTGAAACAGACGTTTCTGCAACATCCCGATTTCCGCCCTTATGTTCTTTTTCTGGTTTTTGACGTCATGAACGTTGATTTGCATATGAAGTTTTCTTCTGTTTCCTGCTAGGTTTTAAATTATGGATGATTTATTTTATGTTACTTATCGGTGTAAGTATTTGCGTAATTTCGTTAAAACCATGTGCTCCCCTAATTGTTTTGATCAGTGTATATATAGTCTATTCGACGCCTGAGGCGGTCGCCTCGTTGTGAACGAGCTGTGATCGAGCGTACCTGGGCAGAGATCGACTACAGCCTAGATGTGTGTCGGACAACGAGGGTTGCTCATATCGAGACCTACTAGGTAATGTCTAAAACTAGATTCGTTTCTGTATCGTTTGGTGACAAAATAAACACAGTTTCTATTATATGGTTCTTTATTTCACGTTGCAATCACGGACACCCTTTTCAATGACCCTGTACACACACACACACACACACACACACATATATATATTTATATATATATATATGTGTGTGTGTTGCGTCTTGATGCTCCTAAGGGACGAGCGCTCCCTCGCACGACCACGTGATAGCATCTGTTGCTATCACTAGCAGTAGTAGCTCGCCGACCACAGGCGAAGGTTGTCGTTACACAGTATGGTCTGTGTTAAATGCAGAAAATCGTTCGCACTTTACGGAAACGATTTTGATAGTTATGTATAAATGCCGTATTTTTTGCAGCGATTTGCTTCTGTCTGATAACCATGATTCTTGACAATAGTTCTATCTCAAATTTTCCACGGAAGTAAACTTTGTCTTAATAGTGTCATGTCAATATTACACCATTTCTCTTGAATCGTTTTCCAAAGTCCGTTCAGTGTTCTTGGATGCCGTTTTCCTAAGGCTCGTGTTAATAAACCGAAAGCCCAAAAGTCTATTGGAGAAGCGTCAGGTTATTTTACAGGTATTTAATTAAATGGGATACACTTTATTTCTGTCTTTGATTCCTTCTTTGCTAAATAAGCGGCAGCTGATTTAGACGTGTGACTAGAGGCTTTGTCCCTATAAAGCTCAACTTTAACAATGTACTTTCCGTATAAGGCTGGAATTTTTTCTTCAAAAATTGGTTCTAAAATATTATTCTGATAGTAGAGTGAATTAATTTTCGCTTTACTTGATATTTTTTTGATTTTTAACCCTTCAGTACTCGCGTCACGAGCTGTAGCACGAACAGTCGCGTGGGTGACAGGTGTCACCCACCTTTATGTCGCGTTATATCCATATGTATTTAACTTTTTTGGAACCTAATTATTTCTATAGTTTTTTAGGAGTATATACAACAAATAAAACACAATTAAATTCTAGAAAAAGAAACATTAAATATTACAAATGAAGCATACATTCAAAATACAAAAAATTAAAACATTCTGCACATACATTTTTCAAATGGTCATTACATATCCACTTTCCACATTTCTCGCACCAATTTCACGTGGCGCACCCAGGGGGTGGGCGAAGGGACCCTGCCCCACCCCCAAAGAAATAGAAATTCCATTATGAATATTGAATTTGCATTATAAATATTTTTATCCGTTCAACTCGTCCCCCCCCCAAAAAAAAATTAAATAAATAAATAAATAAATCCTGGGTGTGCCACTGAACAGCGTCCTCTGGCACCATCTTTTCCTCTTGAGGTACACTATTTCAAATACATTCCTTATGGGAGCAAATTTATCAAATTCTCGGCGAGATTCGGGATAGGGCGAGATGCCCTATCCCGAATGTCATCAAAACGAAGGCACCTGAAAGGAAACGCAAACCTGTTTCATCTCATTGTTAGGTAGCATGATTCTAACCCATTACCGTTCGTGTTATCCCATAACTTATCGATATTTGTCCTGGAACTTTTATAAGTGCCTATCAAAAGAAGAAGACCAAATAAGGCCCTGACCTCTACCTCGTTGGTATTTCTGGCATCGCGATCCCTTTCAAATTTACATTTGATAGAATCAATGTAAATATTTGTGCAGTCTGCTATTATTTTATAGACTTGTTCGTCAATAAACAAATCTAATATTTTTTCTGGAGAAAAAAAAATTTGCTGCTATGCCTTTTGACCCTGGAAGATGTGTTATAATGATTTCCTGCCTTGTTCTGACATTTGTAACAAACTTTTTTTTTATCACATTAAAAAAAGTCATAAAAAAAGTTTGATGTAAAGAACCTATTAGAGATTGACTCCCTCTTATTAGATTTTTAATCATAAATAAAGAAAAGGATCTAAAATCTAAATTTTACAGAGAATAAAATAAATTCACTTTTCTTGAAAAGTTACGTAGATGGTCGCGTGGGGGACAGGTGTCAACCAGCGAACTTTGGCGCGATTTAATAGAAGAACAGTTAGAGACTAACTAAAGTGAAAAGAGAGGGGGCAAGAGGGAAGGCTCATTTGAAGGTAGAAGGAAAAGGGGAGATTTCCAACAGTCCGATTGCCGCCATTAGGGAAATTGAAAGCAGGTGGGTGACATATGTCAACCGCGCGAGTATTGAAGGGTTAATTTACCGTAGTAACAAAATCCTGCAACTATCCTGTATCCCACTGGGAACTTTTCTGTACACTGACGGAGCCATTTCGTACGGTCATCCCCATCAGTTGAGTAACTGAAAACTGATCTTTTTTTATTACAGTCGCTTAAATACACCCATGCCTCATCGAGTGTTACCACAAATTTCCATTTTTCAGCAGCTAGGTGTTTTTAATATAATTTTCTACAATTTGTTTTTCTTTCAGCAATATGCTTTGGCAAGAGAAGATGAACTTTAGGTTTAAACATCTTTTTTAACGTCAAATCTTTATGAAAGATTTTGCTTACAGTGCCAGAAGATATTCCTAGTTTCTATGCAATGGATCTTTGAGTCGCGGATTTTCTTTTTGGATCACTTTTAGGACTTCACTTTCTTGATATTTACTTGCGTTCGAATAGTCTTAGGATGATATTTTGCGATCAAGTTTTCATTTTTACTTTCAGCTAGACGTTTTTAGAAAAAGAACGAATAGAAAAATGCCATCCAAATTACAATTAAAACGAAAAAACAACCAGGCCTATTACAGAGATTCGAAAAAACGAAAAGTGCTCCAATTAAGTGAACAAAGTGACACATTAGAAGGTCCTGGTAGAGATAAATCCCCACGCTATGAAATAAATGCTTCAAATGAAACAGTTGAAGCCAGTTGTATTGTGCAAACTGTAGAATCCAAAAATTGTTTGAAGAAAATAACTGAAAAAACTACACACAGAAAATCGTACTACAAAAATTATTATATGCTTAATAAAGAAAAATTAAGACATGCCAGGCAAACAAATTATGCACAAAAACGCAAGCGAATAACTATTACAAATGACCCCTTTCCAGTTAAAAAATGCATGCAAGTAAATCAGGAAACTGATTCTTTTGTATCCAAAATTTCTAATGAAAATCCTTTAGAATTAAATAAAATAAATGCTGATAAATTGTCATTAGCAGGAAAAATAATAGATAATTCATTAGAATTAAGTGCTATTAACACTCCTATTGATGATTTAAAATTGCCAGACAAAGTTTCAAACACAAATTTGTCTTGTGACATAAACACAGAAAAATACATAGATCCATTAATGAAAAAGTTAATTGATGAAAATAAATTATCGGAAAATGCTCACATAGAATCCGAAAATATGATTAAATGGGCAGTAGCTGCACGAAGAACATATGTAAAACATTTAAGATCAAAGCTGCACCTAATAAAGTCTAAAATTGAAGTAGTACTTACTAAGACCATTTAGTGTCAAGAATCAAAAGATAAATATGAAATATTAACTAGCACATCTTTGCACTCGTATAGTTCTGAACCATACTACATCGAACCTACGTACACAACTTTTAATGAGAACACTTTTCCCTTACAATTACATACAGATGGTAACTGCTATAATTTATTTGAACCCGCAATTGAAGGTAGCATGCCTGATAAAAAATGGAAATGCAATCCTAAAATATGCAACATAAATGAATATGAAAAATTACTTTGCAGATTAAATTACATTATGGGCAATATATGTTCTGATATATTATTGTCCTTAAAATTTATTTGGAACATGGACATATGCGGTATAAATAGTACTACTACTCATACACATGGTAAAATGGGTCATCCATTAAGTTGTCACTTAGAACATGAAGAAATTTCAGATATGCTATTTTTACGAAGCTGATCACCACATTATCCATTTTTACGAGCTATATTAAGATTACTATATGATATAAAGAGTTCAAACAAACACATAAACATAATACAAAATGCAATATGTAGCTTAGATATAAACGTTTTAAAAAGTTATGGAGATGAATACAAAAAAGAGTGGTATCAGTTTTACTGCACATGGTATGGAATACAAAAATGAAGATGAAATATTTTGTAAATACAAAAAAGAACTATAAGTAATGAAAAATAAAGTGATAGATATGCCAACAAAGATTTGTATGTCCTGTATAAAATTCCATTTTCAACATGATGTACTGAACATAAACAAACTCAGAGTGCCTTTAGAAGGTGATTTGTGGGAACAATTAGTTGCACACGTTAAAACCTTAAATTGCCGAATGAATTCATTTGTATATTTTGCTTAAATAATTTTCGAAAAATGAAAATGCCACCTACTTCTCTAATCAATAATCTGTTTGTATATCCAGTGCCAAATGAAATTGCCATTCTAAACGATCATGAAAAATTATTAATACAGAGAGCAAAAGCATTTCAGGTTGTTACAAAAATGGGTACAGTGTCAGGAAATAATAAACCTAGAAGCTTTTTAAATTGTAATGTGGTAGGAAGAACATTTCATCTCCCATTACCATTAGAAAAGACTTTGGCAAGGTTGCCTAAACCTGAACAGTGTATTATTTCACAACAAGATCTATACGTGTTAGTACGGAGTATTCCAACAAACCAACGAAAGCTTTGGCAGAGTTTAGTAAACATTTCAAATGTTTATAAGGCATTAACTTGGTTAAAGCAAAATAACCCCCTGTACAAAAACATAGTTTTACCCAATTGTGCAGATAATTTATTTAATGAGTTAGACAATATAAATGCTCAGTTTGAAGCAATAAATTCAGAATTTGATGAACAAAATGAATTTCCTGAGAACAAAAAAACTGATATAATTTATCCTAACGAGTTACACAAAAATAATACTGTTTTGTTTGAGAAATGTAATGTGCAAAAAGTTACAAATAAAATAAATTCTCGGGCAATGTTGACACAAAAAGACTTTAATGATGAATACTATCAGTATCTCACAATTAATTCCATAAACGAAGAAAAAATTAATAAATCAGCTACAGAATTGTATCAAATATTGAAAATTGATGCGGATTGCATAGACAATAGAGATTTAGAATTGGAAATTAAATGTTTTCCCGATTTGTTTCCTGTAGGATGTTACGGGATGACCGAAACACGATCTACAGAGGTTGTTCACACATTTTTTAGACGATGTATATTGTATTCACAAAACTAAATTACAAAAAATTCTTGTGTTTTAAATGTTCTATTTGACATCCCTTATTCTGAACTATCTTTCGACACCGCAATTTCCAGGATAATAATACCTTTTGAAGTGTCAGAAGAGGTATTCTATCCCATTCCTCCTGAACAGCTTTCCAGAGTCCTGTAAGGGTTTTAGGACGACGTTTGGATAATGCAGATTTTAAAAGTCCGAAAGCACAAAAATCCATAGGTGATACATCGGGAGATTTAGTAGGGATATCAGTGAAGGGTATGGCCTTCATACCAGTTTTTTGTTCCATTTCTTTTAGGAAATTTACAGTGGATTTTTATGTGTGACTGCTAGCTTTGTCCTGATGGAGTCTCACAGATTGATGGCACTGTGGGTAAAGCGATGGTATTTCATTCAGAAAAATTGGCGATAAAATATGTTCCTGATAGTATTTGGAGTTAATCTTGAGATTTTTTTCCACTCTCTTTATTTTTAACTTGCCTTTATAAGAAAAACCAGCAACAATCATGAATCCCTTAGAAAAACTTTCTTTCGATTCTTTGAACCATGTACTTAATTTCTTTTCTCCCCTTTTATGATAATAAATGGCTCTTTTTGTGTTGCAATCATTTAAATACACCCATGATTCATCAGTGGTGGCAATTGTTTTCCATTTTTCTTTGGATAAGTGTTTCTCATATAGAATTCTGCAGCGTGTCCTGCGTTCAGCGATATGATTTGGAAGAAGACGATGCACATTGCGTTTTTTCGCTTTCTTAAGATTTAAATCAACGTTTATCATTTTGTTTACAGTGGACACCGAGCATTTTAATGATTTTGCAACTGTCCTTTGACTAGGGGGATTTTCTTTTAACATTAAACAACATACCTTTGCAAGAGTCGAAGATGTCCGTTTTTTCCTTGGATACTTGTTTGAAATTTTTGTCCCACTTGAGGCTCCAATTTGACTTTTTTTTCCTTTCTTGTTGACGATATTACCTATCGAAGATTTAGATATCACAAAACCATGACTCTCACATCGTTTTTGGATAACGGAGTATGCATATTTCTCTTCGGAAAGAGCATAAATCTAGCCTTCGAACCACTGCTTTGTTAAAAACGCCATTTTGAATAAAAACAAAACTTTCAAGCCGCAGACGATAATTTTGACTTTTAAAAACATAGTACAATTGCAATTATTTCTTTTGCATTGAACGATTTTTTATTACCGCTTACCAAAATCGTCTAAAAAATGTGCGAACAGCCTCTGTACTAAGTTGAGTATATTTGAATCCAGTAAGCTGCGTGTAATGTCCTGTGACAGTCGATAGAGATTGAATATGCAATATTTGTTTTTTCTATTACATTTGACAAATATACGACAACTAGCTGCAGGAATATACCAAAAAATGAACACTTCATCGGTAAAATATACGGCCAAGGAATATTTAAAGATGTTAAATGATAATGAAATAGATAGTTGCTTGAAATCAATATTTGCTAGATTCCGAAATTCACCATCATTTTGGTACAAACCTCGAGCTGAAATTAATACAATAATTATCGCATATGGCCCCGCCACTTTCTTTCTAACTTTAAGTCCAGGAGAATATAACTGGAAGGATTTAGTTTCTTACTTAAGACAGGTTAATGTAGAAAATTCTAAGGGAAAATCTACATCTGCCCTAATAGCAATGAACCCAGTATCTACATCACGTTTTATTAATAATAAATTTAAGGCTGTAATGGACTTTATATGTAGCAAAAATGGACCATTGGGTGAGGTTATACATTATGTTTGGCGCCGGGAATATCAATCTCGGGGAATGCAACATTTTCATATTTTATTATGGGTCACAGATGCCCCTGTAATTGGTGTATCAACCAACGATGAGATGGCAGCTTTCATTTCAAAATATATTACATGTGCATTGCCAGATGAAAAGCTATTTCCAACATTACATAATCGAGTAAAACGTTTTCAAACACATTATCATAACAGTTATTGTATGCGTTTAAAAAAAAATACAAAAAGGAAAGTTGAGGACATGTAGATTTGGGTTTCCCCGTACTCAAACAAAGACACTGACTATTCGTTCAGTAGCCGCATCTATTTATGGTAGAAGAAATTTGAGCCCTAACAGTAGACTGCATGATTTACCGCGGACAGAAGAAGAAAGGTGTATTAATGATTACAATGCTCCTATTTTATTAGCATGGGAGGGCAATATGGACTTTCAAGTCGTTTGTGAAAAATCCACTGTTTTAAGTCATTACATAACAAAATATCAAACAAAGGCAGAAAAGAGTTTCAATGTAGATGTATTTAGTGATATTAATTCGAATAAATCTCTCCAACCACGTTTGTGGAATATTGCAATGCGAAGTTTGAGTAGTCGGGAATGTGGTGCTTTAGAAGCTGCTGATACACTGTTGAGTATTTCTTTATATGGAAAAGACAGAAACACTGTCATTAGGTATATAAATGTTTACAAAAACCGTCAAAGGAAACTAAAAAATCACAAACAGATACAGGAATTAAATGAAAATTCAACTGCTATATTTGAATTATCTTTAGTTGATGATTACTATCCTGCACACCCACATGAATTAGAAAATGTATGTTTATATGATTTTGTTAAGTATTATGACATTGTTAAAGAAACAAAAAATAATTCAATTTCTTACACGTTCAAATATGGGGTCGTTAAAAAAAGGAAACTGGAGTGTTTAATTAGTCATAAAATATATAACGTACAGCAAAATCCAGAATGTTATTTTTATTCCCTCATTTTATTGTTTAAGCCATGGCGTATGTTAGATGACTTAAAAGGTACACATAAAACTTACACTGAAGCATTTTAGGCTTGCAAAAGTGATTTGATTTTGGCATTACAACATCACGAAAAATTACAAGAAATACAAGGCTAGGGATGAAGTGAGAAACATAGTAAATGAATTGGTACAAAATAATAGTGATAATGTACAACACAATCACAATACAACAGATGAATTTAACAATATTGAAGCTGCTGGAGCTATGAATGAATTTAGAAATGTGCTTGCCAATAAAAATGAAGAAGATCTACAATGTTTGATAAATAAAATGAATGAGGATCAAAAGAGGGTATTTCATTATGTATCAAAACATCTACAGGACACAAATGCAATCTTAAGACACTTTGTATCTGGCGTAGGAGGCACTGGAAAGTCCTTTCTTATAAGAATTTTAAAATTATGGGTAATGGAAATTTTACACAAAGAGGTAGCTGTTTGTGCACCGACAGGAATTGCAGCATTTAATATAAATGGTTTAACCTTTCACAGGTTATTACAATTACCAATAGAACACGGGGGTGTACAGCGTTATAAAAGTTTGAATGATGATGTATTGCAAATTTTAAGAACTGATTTAAAAAATGTTGTTTTAGTAATAATTGATGAGGTATCCATGGTTTCTAATATTACATTAATGTACATTCATCTCAGGCTATCCGAAATTTTTAATACAGTCTGCGAGGATAATGGGTGGTTTGGTAAAATTCACATATTATTATTTGGGGATTTATTACAACTTCCTCCAGTTATGCAACATGCACCTTTTATTCAATTAACTAAATCTGAAATAGGTAAATACTTGTCATGCTTAGATGCAACCAATATCTGGAAGGACTTATTTTCATATGACGAGCTCACTATCAATATGAGACAAAAAGATGATAAAAGGTTTATAGCACTTTTATCTCGAATTCGATTAGGCATATTAAGCCATGGTGATATAAAAACTTTGTCCAGTAAGCAAGTAAATTTTAAAGGTGATTCCAGCCATGATAAATTGTTAGAACTTTGTAAATATATTCAGCACTTGCCAAAAGATACCATATGTTTACTACCAACAAGAGCTCAATGTGAGGACATTAACAAAAAAATGCTAGAATTAATCCCTGGAAACATAATACAATTAACAGCTAAAGACGATATTGCATGTGACAAATATCTAATACAGCGAGCATTAAAAAAATTAAATTCTTATGAAGACGATAACTCTCGAACTGCCGGATTAGATAGAAATATTGAAGTTAAAACAGAAGCAAAAATTATGTTGAGACGCAATACCCTTTTCTAATTCAGGTCTGATTTTCTGACCCTTGTATTTCTTTCCATTCTTTGTTAGTCGTGATTTAACCGTGGTAAATCAGCGATTATACTGGATTGCAATACGAGAAAATTATGAATTGATGTAGTAAATCAAATTTGCAGCTATTACATGGTATTCTGCATATCACGAAGATGGACAATCTCATTGGTTTTTAAGTTTTTGGACATAATAGGAATCATTCGCAAGTTGTCCTTAAATGCATTAAACCAGACAGTTTTGAAATAAGGCGATTGTATCTGCATTCTTTGACCTTTAATTATAAATATATCTCAATATTATCAACATTTTATATCTTGTCATAAAACGCAGAATTAATATTTTCAATTTGAAAAAAGAAAGTTTATTACAAAAGGAATAACCAAGGTTAAAAGAGACGTTGCACTTTATGCAACGCGCGCCTGCTGGTGTACCAAAAAATGGCGTGCCCGCTGAAGGGTTAAATAAGTTTGTCCTGTAATTACCTTTTACTTTTTATCATTATTCTACAGATTAGGGCACCGTGGCCCAGTTGGCAAAGACAGCGAGCCAGTGATCTGAACGTCTCTGGTTCTATGCCGGTAGCTGACAAATCCACCGCCATGTACGTTAATGTCGGCTGGTGCACGAAAAGTCTGTCGAGGCTGCAATGTCCTCCAAGTTCCCAAATTTACCTCTGGAAGTGTGAGGTCAAGTGTACCGGTCTCGTCACTTGACTCGGTTCAAAATTACGGGTTATGTCCTTTAGCCAAGTCGGACTCCCACCCTTGTGGGGCTATTCAAATCTGGAGCTGCACCTTTCTGCCCAATAGCTTTTATGGATCTGATATACTGTCGGTCAAGGGGCATAAGCCACAACAACAATAGCATTCTATAGATTTAAACACAATAAGAAAGTAATTTAAAATATTTTGTTAGTAAAGTTAAAGTTATTTGAGGAGAGTAGAAGAAAGTATGTGTGCTTTTCCTACTCACCCTAAAAGTGGGGTAACACACAGAGTCGTTTCACTCTTTTTTGTAATTAGTATACAGAGGCAGTGATCTCCAAAAGCGTGGAATAACTTTAAGTTAACATTTTAAAACTGAAATTGATATTTTAAATATTGAAATTATCACAAATAGTTTTTAAAAAAAAATCTCCCTTTATTACTTTGTTATTATTATTTATAAAAATAAATATAAAAGCATAAAAATTGATAACATTTGATTTGATTAAAAAGTTATTCTCAATAATTATAATTAAAGTTTTAAAAATTAGTTATTCCAAGCAATCAGACCTATTTTCCTCAAAAAAATTATAATAAAAAATAAAATTTAAAAAAATAATGTGGGACTTATCTCATAGAAAAAAATATCCGTATCCATGTATAAAATACACTGCTGGCCACCCAAACTGCAACACCAAGAAAGACAAGAGATATCACAACAAAATTTATTTTGTAGATAGCATGTTGACCAAGTATCAAATGATTAAATTTATAGACTTCTGTGAAGTGTGGTTCCTGCCAAAATCAGTAGCCAGAGTAGCCGCCATTGTTGGAGATCACCGCTGCCACACGCTTCGGCATTGATTCAAAGAGACTTTGGATGAGTTCTTGGGGTACAGCAAACCAAGCAGCTTCAACACATTGCCAAAGTTGATCTGCTGTGGCAGCTGGGGATGGAATCTGGGTCAATCGTAGAGCAACCATGGACCACATGTTTTCTATCGGCGAAAGATCCGGAGAGCGAGGCGGCCAGGGAAGAAATTCAATCTGGCGATTGACGAAGAACCATTGGACAATGCGTGCCACGTGTGGTCGCGCATTATCCTGTTGAAATATGGCTGTGGGGAAGCCCTGAAGGTAAGGAAGGACAACTGGCTCCAACACCTCGGAGATGTAGCGCTGGCTGTTTAAAGTACCGGCAATGCGTACTAGAGGTGTGCGAGAGTGATATCCAATACCGCCCCATACCATAATACCCGGTGCAGGACCAGTGTGGCGGTGCATAACGCAGCTGTTCAGCATCCTCTCTTCACGGTGTCTCCAGACTCGAATGCGACCATCGTGGTGTTGCAGACAGAAGCGTGACTCGTCAGTAAAGTCAATTTCATTCCATTCTGCCGTCCACATCCTTCTGTCATCGCACCATTGGCGGCGGAGACGTCTGTGGTTCTGCGTCAAGGGTAGACAAAGCAATGGACATCTTGCGGACAGACCACTCTGCTGTAAACGGCGTCGAATGGTATTCGCAGACACTGGATGATGCGTTACAGACTGCATGTTCTGTGCTATGGTTCGTGATGTGACTGAGCGATCCGTCACTGCCATGCGCACAATTTGCCTGTCATCACGTGAAGTGGTGCGCTGAGGTGGATGCGATCGAACACGCCGGTCCGTCGTACCCTCCTGCATCCAACGATCACATATCCGCATTACAGTTGTTTGGTTTCGTCCAACACGACTACCGATTTCTCTGAAAGGTAATCCACAATCTCGGTAGTCCACTATCCTTCCTCTGCCGAACTCGGATACTTGATCAAAAGATGATCGCTGTTTTCGACGAGGCATAATTGATCGTTTTTTTTTTAAAAACCACAAGAAAAACACAATTGCCGAACTTGAAATCGTCGAAATCTCCAAGCCTTAAATAGCGCTTTGAAGTGGCGCCACAGGCGCGCGTGATGTGCGTCTGCTATGAAATTCTAATCATTTGCATACCTCACCTCCGCTAATGCATGTTGTAAATTTCATGTTATTTGCATGTTTCCTTCAGAGTGTTGCATTTACAGTGGCCAGCAGTGTATTTACATCGTTATAATTATATATCGTTAATAGGTCAAATCAACACACTGATTTTACTTCACCATTTCAGATTTGAATGAAATTTGGCACACAGTTACTTTTCATATAGATTAAGAAAAATACCTAATTTTATTGAAAAATATCAACCCGTTTTGAAAATGTACCCCTGTGAATGTTCAAAAAATCAGTCAAAAACACTTGACAGACCAATTTTCAAAATGACCTGGAAGCTTTCCTAATTAAGCTAGAGAGCTACGATTGCTGGCATTTTAAAGCAATTTTCAAGACCTTTTCAATGATATAATACATTTAGGGCTTAGAAAAATTTATTTTAATAAAATTTGAATTTAAAATTTGAATTTTTCAAAATGTGCCGCTTCAAAAATTTTCAAAAATTTTTTAGTAATACTTTACATAGTAATGAAATGATTGTATAAGTTTGAAAGTGGAATCTGTATGGGTTCATGTTAAAATATTTCATTGAATACAGCATTCCTGATTAGAAAAGACGAAATTACTACATTTTACAATTAATTACATTGGTTTTGTATAAATATTGTTACGAGTTAGGGGCCAATTTGGCGTGTTATCGCCAGCATCGATGTTTTGGAGTTCGCGTGATTTAAAACCATGGTTTAGCACGTTCACGCGTCTACCATGGAGTAAGAAATAAATCCTGCTCTTGGGTCTATTGTTGGAAAATGGTTTGGTTGAGCGGTGTGGCATCACGGGTTATGTTTCCTAGGTGAATAAGAGTATGGAATAAAAGTTATGTAAAAGAGTTGTTCTTGTGGCGATAGGTTGCAGATTTTGAACAGGTGACATTTTCTTCTTGAAAGGATGTTTTCTCGTCGGGCTTGAGACGGGGACCTTGGTGTAAGATTATAAGGTCGTATACTATTTATTAATAAGTGTTATACTGTATTAATCAAAACTTTGAATTCCTTATTGTTAATAGAAATACGTGCTGGAGTTTGTCGACTCCCAGCGAAGATTTGTCGCATTATTTTGTCTACTGCTGCAAGTTATAAAAGAGCTGTTTATAAAATCTCTGCTTTTCAATTCCGGTAGCTGACATATTTATTTCTGTATTTAAAATTCACTTTTTAAAAATATTTTTCCGTACCACGGATTTAGTACAATATCAAATAAATAATTACCAGATCATATATTTATTGCGTGAAGTTCTTGCACATTTCATTTATTTGTAAAACTTCATTTTCTGACAATCTGTATACTCTCCATGTTGGAGTTATAGGGTTTCCTAAAGATAAGATTTGAATGATAGAAACCCACAGTATATCTGGCCTACTTGGGTAAGAAAAAGAAGGTGAAGGTCCTGCTGGATGTAGGAAAGACACTTTTACTTCATCATCTGTTTCATTTTTTTGCCAACACATATGCAAGCCACCAGTTTTGTTCATATATAACACATACATAACCTTTTACTTTCGAAAGTCTGTCTTCCGATAGGCATACTTTTTCAATAACTGGTTCAGATGCATGAGAAAATGTCTTGACTTTAACTTTTGATGTTGTTGTTGCTTATGCCGGGAGAAGTCCCATATCCTGTGCCGGAAAATTTGGCGATTTTTTCTGGGTGATAAAAATTTCAATATGGTGTATTCTCATTCGTTTCTGTTGAAATATTTTAACTGTATTTTGATGGGGATGGGGTTTATTCGTGTTACTGAGGGTAATGAAAATTTAATGCCTAGAATCTATTTTAAAAAGGATCAAGAAATACCTCTTCATGAAGATGATTTAGATGATCACGATTGGGAAAATTTGTAATTAAAAAAAAATTGTTTATTACTCTGGGTTTAACTTTTAAAAAAGTGTAAATACTTAAGAAATCTTACGAAATTTTATAATGTAATACATTTTTACTGTGGTTTTTATTTTGTAATTTTATTTTATTTTTTTTTTTTACTTTTATTTTTATTATTTTTTCTTTGTTGAGAATTTTGCACTTTTTGTTGTTTTAATCTTTTTTATTTTAATTCACAGCATTTTTTCACTTATACGCACTTTAACTACTTTTTAAACCATTACTTTTTCACACTAATGTGATTATTTAAAAAAAAGAGAAAAGCTTTTTGTGGATATTTTCACTATAATAAATTTTATGTATTGCATTTTTGGGGGATCTCGATTTTTTTTCTTTAAATGGCAGATGCAATTGAGAATACCCCATATCCCTTCCATAATTGTTTCTTCGAAACGTGGCTTTCTGGTAAGTTATAAAATTCTATTTCTTTTGTATTTGTTTTGTTTTAAGCGAAAGTGACAACAAAAAAAATGGCGTCGCTTAGGTAGGTTACAATATTCTGAGTTTTCCGCCAAACGCCGAAAACTCAGAAACCGCGCCAAATAGCGCCAAGCGGCACAGGATACGGAACTCTTCCCCTTATGCCCCTTGACCGACATGTAACATCAGGTCAAGTCCGGAAGGATATGGGCGATTAAGGTGCGGCTCCGGTTTTTAATAGCACCGCAAGGGTCGGAGTCCGACTTGGCTAAATGACCGGTCCCGTAATTTTGAACCGAGTCAAGTGACGAGACCGAAACACTTGACCCCGCACCTCCAGAGGTAAATTTGAGAACTTGGAGGACATTGTAGCCACGCCTTATTTTACGTGCCCCGCCCACCATTAGTGAACACAGCGGTAGATTTGGAGCGACGAGCATCAAACAGGGACGTTCAGATTACTGGCCCTCTGCTCTTGCCAACCGGGCTACTGCGCCCATAAACTTTTGATGTACTTGAAGCTACGGGGATAAATCCATGCAATTTCTGAGTACCTTTAATAGTAATGGATTTACTGTGACGATTTCCTAGAAAATTTTCTGTATGGGTGTATTCGTCTTGATTGACGTATAAAAAATTGACTGATAGAATATTTTCTACAGCCCACTGGTACAACTGTATTGGTGTCATAATTTGGTTTTCATATGGGTGATGTAAGCTTACTCTAGCTGCTAACCTCTTTACTGTGCCACCAACACCATCACATGGTTCTTTATCATGTGCAGTGGCGGAAAAGTGCCACTCAGCTTCTACATTAAAATCGCTTTTGTGGAAACACAAGTTGGTAAAATTCTTCTTGTTTTTATATAGGGCAGCTGAACCATCGGAATATTAAAGGATTCTTTTAATCCTTTCAAACTTCGTTTTAAAAAAATCAATCATGCAATATACTGATACTGTGTTACGTTCTAAGCATTCAGATATTACAACTAAACTCGCATGTTTAATCTTTCCTCCGCCTTTGTAATAAATTACAAAAGAGTGGACAGTGGCTTATTCACTGGTCCAGTGATAGCTTTGGACCTGATTTTGTAAAATAAACGTGTAGTTCTCAGAAAAGTAACACGTTACAACATATTCCACATCTGTCAAATTGTTCTTGATTTCATTAATAAATGAAGATTGCTGCTTGGCAGTAAAATCATGCCGAGCAAGAACAGGAAGCTTTTCACAAAACAGATGAATGAATTCTGTTGTGGATTTCTCTAGAGCAGGGATTCCCAAAGTGGGCGATACCACCCCCCGGGGGGCGCTGGAACGATCCAGGGGGGCGGTAGCACCTCTGGTGACATTTGGGGGGCGGTGAACGAAAATAGGGGGCGGTGAAAGCATAAAGAAAGAAGACAATTCTAAAATATTTGGAGGACACTGGACACAGAGTATACGGGAAAAACCTAGGTGGGAAACAATCATGTATTGTGAGACTTGTTAAGTATATAGTGACTTAGTTTCTATTTTTGGTCTTATTTACAGCCATGGGCATCTTGGGCAATATTCCTCAATCTATGTTTTGCACGAAGAGGCTTCCCGTTTCCACGTTGTTTAACCACTTCCGGTCACTGATGATTCCGCCTAATAGATCTTCTTTAAAGTTTAAACTGGACCGCCTTAACTATATCCGAATCATATGGGCTTTGAGTACAGGTAATGCAAAAAGGAAAAAAATAGACACACATTTACACAGTTTGGGAAAATATCCCCGGTGGGGCCAAGGACAGTGAGAGGTTGTTAAATATAATTAGAGGTATATATGCACTTTGCTACAGGGGTGAATTTTATGACCGGAGGCGAGAGACCAAACGCTGAATTGCTTGTCTTCGCAGGATTTATTTGAACACGAAAAAAAATAGGGAATAGTTTTTTCAACTCTGAGTTCCTACTTTTACAGTAACAACACATAGGTAAATAATATTCTTTTTGCAATTTTTTTCTGTTAAAACTGAAAAAATTGTTTTATTCTAATACTACACACAACATACAATTTAAGGAAATTTATGAAAAATATTTTATAATTATTTATATTGGCATAATTATTTGTATTGTATTTCATATATTTATTTCACTTTATTTTTCCAAAATTTTTTCCTCATTTTGTTTTCCAAAACTATCCCAATTTGAAGTTGCTGTACGCCACGCAAGATATCACTTTAACTAATTAATATTTTTTCATGAAAATTTTAACCTAAAACCTATACCAAAATTTTTATCATTTCCTACAATATGTTGTATTTATTAGGGCATGCATTAAAATAATTTTTTTCCGCAATTGTAGGTATAATTATTTATATTGTATTTCCTATATTTATTTCATTATATTTTGTCTAAGTTGCCGTAAAAAAATTAAACCTGTTTTTCTCTGTATCTGACTTTGTAGATTATCGCACAGGATATCTTCTTAACTAATCAATGTGTTTTCAAGAAATTTTTAACCTAAAACCTGTCTCAAAATTTTTATCACTTATACAATATCTTGTTTTTATTAAGGCATGAGATTAAAAAAACTTCCCCAATTTTGGGATAGCTAAATACAGCTACATATTAAAAATAGAAAGAGGCTCTTAAAACATAATTTAGCTAGGGGTTGATGACATATTCATAAAGCATATAGATGCGGTCTATCCGACTGTTTTCCAAAACTATCCCAATTTGAAGTGGTTGCGAGAGAGGGCCATGCTTGCTGCTAAAAATGAAGATGTACAAGAAATAAACAATCGAATGTTTTCCATGTTACCAGGCATAGTCAATGAATACAAATCTATCGATACCGTAATATATACCTATGAGGTCATCAATTTCCCAACACAGTTTCTAAACTCATTTGATCTGGCTGGGTTGCCACCACATCGTCTTTTACTTAAAGTTGGATCTCCAATTATTTTACTATGGAACCTCGACCTGCCAAAACTTTGCAGCGGCACAAAACTATGTGTAAAGATGCTGGGCAATATTATTGCAGCAACAATCTTAACAGGAAAGGGAGAGGGTGAAACATTTTTTATCCCACGGATAACACTCATTCCGACGAATCTCCCTTTTAACTGTAAGAGACTGCAATTTCCAGTGAGACTTGCGTTGTTGATCACAATCAACAAGTCACAGGGGCAGTCTATTCAGTACTGAGGAATGGATCTAAGATCGCACGGACAAATTTACGCTTCTTGCTGAAGGATGGGTTCACCCAAGAATTTATTTATTCTTGCTCCAGGAGGAAAAACTAAAAATGTTGGTTTTAAACAATTTTTGGTTAAATTAATATTATAATGAATTTGTAATTTTAGTTTATAATTTATATATTGTATATATATATATATATATATATATATATATATATATACTTTTAAATACCTGTAAATAAAATTACTTAGATTTTACACTATAAGTAGAATTCATTTCTTTTCCTGTGTAATAAAAAATTGAGATAAATAAATACCCGAACAACGCCGGGTAAACAGCTAGTATATATATATATATATATATATATATATATATATATATATATATATATATATATATATATATATATATATATATATATATATATATACACACACACTATCTAACAAAAAGTATTTGGACGACCGTACAAATGACGGTATCTGCGGCCCTGATATACGTCACGCCCTCCGCCGTTAAATGCCGTGTAGGAAAAAACATTGGCATTAGTCGCATGCAAGAGGCCACGAAGTGCAGAGTTATCTGATTTCGAGAAAGGTGTAATCGTCGGGTATCACAGATATGGCCGATCCTTAAGATACATATATCTATGGACTGTTGTGCCATTGGTTAGTTAGTTAAGGGACATGTCTAGCGAGCTGAATTACCCAAAATCTACAGTGGCCTTTGCGATTCAGAAGTGGAAGGTGAGCGGTGATTGTCAGAATGTACCCCGAGTCGGTAGACCCGCGAAACTGGGAGATAGAGACTGACAGTTGCTATCCAGAGAAATTCGGAAGAACCGCACCCAACCGATGGCCCACATTCTCCGGGAGTTTCAACAGGCATCCGGGAGTGTTGTTTCAATGAATACCATCCGTAAGGAAGCACATCTGCTTGACTTGCATGGTCGTGTTGCCGTCCATAAGCCGTAGATCGTAAAATCCAACCGCGCTGCTCGGTTAATGTGGTGCATAGTACGTCGAACGTGGACCGTAGATCTGTTTAAACGGGTTCTCTGGAGTGACTAATCAAGGTAACCCCTCTACAGTTCGGATGGCAGCGTCTGGGTCTGGCATCTGCCTGGAGAACGCATCCTGTCAGAATGCATTGTGCCCACAGTAAAGTTTGGCGGAGGTGGAATTATGGTCTGGGGATGTTTCTCCTGGTATGGACGGGAACCCTTGGTCCCAATTCATGGTAAGCTCAACGCCGACGCCTACTGCACTATTTTGGATGACAAGGTGCTCCCTACGATGTGGCAGTTTTACGGGTTGAACCCTTGTTACTTCCAGGACGACAATGCCAGCTATCGTCACCTGCAAACAACAGATTACCCATGTGCCTGTTTTGCCAAAAAGTTTTATCAAATGAAGCGATGAGCCATCAAGATTACTAGAACATTTGACAAATGTGCATGCTGATAAGAAAAATAAAACCTTATCTTATTTTAAAGCAAAGAATGAAACTTTTTTGAGAAAGACTACATTAGCAAAACTCTTTTCAGTAGAATCCAAAGGTTGTGACGATGCGTTGCGTTCTTCATATAATATTTGTCTAATGAATACTAAATCAGGAAAACCGCATGCTATTGGGGAAGAACTAATTCTACCGGCTATAACAGAAGTAATACGCACGATGCTACACAAGCCAGCTTCTGAAATCACAAAGAAAATTCCATTGAGCAATACTACAGTCCAGAGGAGAATTGATGAAATGGCTCAAGTTGTTGAAGACTCATTATGTGAGTATTAAAAACATCCCAGTTCTCAATTCAACTTGATGAGTCAAATTTGCCGGGAAATGAGGCCTCACTGTTAGCATACGTGCGATTCCCACAAGAAGAAAAAATATACCAAGAATTATTATTTGTAAAAAAGTTCCAAGCTGATACCAAGGGGGAATCAATATTTCATGCAATGGAAGAGTGTTTCAAAGAAGATCCCTTCCAAAAAGAAATCCCCCTCAGAAATATCTTGTCAGTTGCTACTGATGGTGCTCCATCGATGACAGGAGTTTTTCTTGCATATTTAAAAAAAAAACGTTCCGAATGTATTTGCCGTGCACTGCGTGATTCATCGTCAACATTTAGTTGCCAAAATTCTGCATGAACGCCTGCATAGGTCATTGTTGCATGTCGTTCAAGCAGTCAACAAAATCAGATGCAACGTATTGAATGACAGATTGCTTGGACAACTTTGCACTGAAAACGATGAAGAATTCAATCGTTTGCTGCTTCATACAGAAGTTCGTTGGCTGTCAAAAGGTGCCTGTTTGGATCGATTTTATAAACTCTTTGACTGAGTACTAGAGTTCTTAGAAAACAAAGATGATAATTTACGAGTCAACTTAATCCATTCCAAAAATGACATAACCTATTTGACAGACTTGTTTAGCAAATTCAATGGCGCAAATCAAAAACTCCAAGGCGATGAGCTGAATTTAATAAAAACAAAAACTGTGATTTCCGCTTTTGTGGCAAAACTTCTACTGTACAAAAAAAATTTAGAAAGAGAGGAATTCAGCCAATTTCCACATTTATCAGCAGTAAGAAAACATGATGAGGATCTAAGCACTTGGATTGTAAGCACTTGGAGGCTCTCCATTCTGACTTCTACCAACGGTTTGAAGATATTATTAAAATGAACATACTATTATTAAAATGAACATACAAATACATACCATCAAACTCAGAGGAATCTGTAAAATTACAAGAACTGATAGAAGTATCAACAAATGAAGAATTAAAATTTAGATTTAAGCATAGCTATCAACAGTTCTGGCTGCAAAACGAGATACCGACACTTTAGCCTGGATTATGGGCTGTGGTACAAAAATTCTTAATAGCGTTTCCTTCATCACATTTAGTGGAACGTGGGTTCAGTGCGGTCACAAATCTGTTAACTAAAAAAAATAAACTGACTGCAAATTACTAATCGCGGTGATTTAAGAATGCTTCTGACTAAAATAGAGCCGAATATAAATAAATTTATTGCATTGCACCAAGTTCATCTTGTCGTTAGTTTTACTGTTATTTGTAATCTTTAACAAACGACTATTGTCCTTCGCCATCTTAATTTTTGGTGTGTAATTCGAATGTGACTATGGTTGATTTTAATGAATAATTTTATAATTTCAAGCTTGAAGGTGTCTTATTTACAGCAACATATGTTTTATATAGGTAGAAAAACAAATACATAAAAGGCCGAAAATTTGTTTTTGTATCTCTGTGTACTCGCATAGAATGGTACATTGTCAGGGGGGCGGTGAGTAATTTTTTCTCTGAAAAGGGGGCAGTAGGTCAAATAAGTTTGGGAACCCCTGTTGTAGACCATGCTAAACCTGGAGCACTAAAGTACCATGCATGATCCAAAGAATACGTGTCTAAACAAATATCACTAAAGTTTTCAAAAATGTCAGCTAAAATCAAAACATCGGTTTTTAAATAAATATCCGTATATTGTACCAAGTCTTTAATTTTTAACATTTTCCAAACCTTTCTCGCATACTTATGTTCCTTTTCAGAAATGTGGCAAACTGAGAATCCAAGTTAGAACCATGGCTAATTTTAAATGACTTTAATACACAAAAACAAAACTTAGACTATTAACATATTACTACCACGGACAACATTAATACAACTGGTTAGTAGAGAGAAAGATAAGGAAGTGTGTGTGTGAACGAAGCAGACACACAGAGCCTATTCCCAGTGCCATCTGGTGGTTACCGGGCAAATTGTTAGATTAGTTATATAACAGGAATTTACGATTCCCAACAATATACAGGTAGCCCTCCTACAGCACGGCATCTTACAATACGGTTTCGCTCTAACACGATAAGATAAATTGCGGGAACCCTCGTATAACACTGCAACCTATAACACGATAAAAAAATTGCGAAAACCTTTGTACAACATTGTACTTCTATAGAACTAGATAACACGATTTTTGTTTGACACATTTAAAAACTAAATTACTTTAAAATAATGACGGGAAGGAATAATGAACTATAGTGGCTTTATATGAAAATGTATAGACAAATTATAATTTATTCATTTATAACTCTATAAAATTACAAGTAGGCCTAAGCTTAGCTGAAAATCTTGAATCATTTTTCCTGAATGCAGACCCTTCCGCTGAAAGAAGCCGAAAATACAAAAGGGAGCTGCAAAATTGTCTATCTCCATACCGTGAATCTACAATGGCGTTGTAAGAACCAGGAAACAAACCAAAATTGCAGATTTTTTAAAGAGGCTAGAGGGTGCAAAAAATCTAAATGAAGAAAAAGGTTCTGAAAGTGAAGGTGATATCGTTCAATCGAAAAAACGTTCTCGTTTGATTGTACTGAGCAGTGATGAGGAAGAAATTTATTAAAGTCGCATTAAATAAAATTAATATTTTTTTGTTTCTTTTCGTTTTGTGCTATACGTACATTTATGTTTTTTAATAAAAATTAAGTTGCTTGTATGGAATTAAAAAAAATTAATAAGTTTTCAGAACGTAACCCCCCTTTTTTAACTGTCTCTGGGTGTCATATAACACGGTTTCACACAACACGGCATTTTCAAGAAACCTATCTACCGTGTTATAGGAGGGTTACCTGTACTCGTAATGGAAAAATTCCCTTTCGAGTTAAAATATTAAATTTTTCATCTTTTTTATAAAATTGTTTTATTTTATATTCATTTTTTGGTAAGTTTTCGAATAATTTAGCAAGACTGCAAGGCATAAATCTAAATGTATCCAGGAAGGGCAGCTCCATACCACATATTCTCTTTGGAAAAGGAATAAATTTCTCTGTGGTTTCCGGAATAACATTTATGGCTCCTTCAGTGCAGTCTATTTCATTAATGATAAAGTCGGAGCCGTATCGTGACAAAGTTATGCATAACAAGTAATATATAAAAAAACATTTTTAAAGTCAATTCCTACTTAGGTCAACAAAGAAAAATTTGAATGTGAACTAATAGTAAGAATTGAAAAAAAGGATTGCCTGCCAGAACCTTGTCTACTGTGCGAGATTAGGAGGGGGGGAAAGAAAGAGAAAAAGTTCGTCAGATTGGGGATTGATCCCGCAACCTACAGGACGGGAGAAGACCGCGCTACCGCAGTGATACCGTTTACAGAGTAACAACAGGGAAATTACTATTCAAGAGCAAGAGACGCTCTAGGTCTAAAACTAAAATCGATTAATTAAATTTAATTAATGAATTAATATTTGAAAAAACTGTATTAACATGAAGTGTCATCCACTGCAAGTTTAAAAAAAAATGTATTTGAACTTGAGTGGATGAATAAAAAGTACTTTTATTAACGATTGAAAATTTGAACAAGATATATATATAGAGAGTGTGAACTAATAGTAGGAATTGAAAAACGGGTACGAAATAGGTATTTTAAAATTAATATTACATGATGTATGACTAGGGCCTCTAAATTTTTGTGTTTTGTGATTGTGATTAGCAACTTTCAGGCATTTCAATCTGATCTTTCGGATCAAACCCTCCTTCCCCACATATGTGGCATACAGTTGCATTATCATAGGAATCTTGTTGAGCAACTGTTAATTTTTCCATGGGTAAATTTATTTTGTAAATTTTACTAACAACTTCCAAATCCTGTTTTAATGAATTTAAAAAATGTTGTACAACGCCTTTTTTGGCCCCATAAGTACTGTAAACATTATATATATCCGAAACATCTTTAATATAATAGCCGTAAGCCATTACTTCATGGTTCTCCGTGGGTTTGACGTAAGAATTTTGCGGGTTTGGTGTGGGTCCAGAAATGGGTTTTAAAATGCCTTCGAAATCTGCATAAATGACAAAAGGAACTCTTTGTTTGTTCTGAAAGTTAACAAAATTTGAGCTACAACTTTTGGGCATTTCAATGAGAACAAGTTTGTTTTTATAGCACAGTGATTTATGTTTTTTAAATTTTTCTTCAGCATTACATCTTGTATCAAAAGTTGGAAAACATTTTTTACAGATGTAGACTTTTCTACGGCTCGTGTTCATTCAAGTAAATTTGAGTGTTTGAAAAAAAGTGGAAATGGGCGTAAAAATTGCAAAATGATCATAATGACACTGAAATCAATTAAAGTAAAGCTGACTATTAAAAATAACCGCAATTACACCAAAAATTGTATATACAGACAATTTTAAAATATTATTTACAAAGTTGAGGTGTTAGATGTGACATGTATTATTATATAGAATGCCTGTTTATAGAAACTTTCCCTATAACGAGCACTGCACGAGCAGGTTCACTCTTTAACGATCATATGTTTATAAAAACATACATCACTGTAACACGTTCATACATAAACTAAACAATCAACAAACAAATCAGGATTAATGTCCGAGTTGGAACATATATAACTTCTTGCAGAGGAGAGCTCTTGCCTTATCCCAAACAGAACTGTTTAAAAATAGAATTCAAACGAATGCCGTTTACCAACATACGGTTTAAATAAACACGATCGCAACCGCTTAACGTAGCTCTGCGATACAACCAAAATATTCGTTCTGTAATCATAAACTTACCTTTCTAGCAGCATCCTGCTGATGTTAATGAAACATGCGGCTTTCACTGGCACACCCAACCCGTTCGTTTAAAATCCCAAATATTCTGTTAGATCAGGGGTTCTCAACCTTTCAGGCTCTGTGCCCCCCTTTGAACACTGATGTGAGGTCACGCCCCGCCCCCCTCCCACCATCACCACCATATGCGGTCAATACAAGTAATACAATCGGAATTTGAAACTGAATCTGGTTATTAAATGAAAATATAGAATAGATAATTTCATACATAAAATTTAATATTACTACTCATATCTTAATTTGGAACATATTATTATTAGAACATATGAAATTAAAGAATTAAACTATGACAAAGCACACCTCAGGTCACTTTCAACGTCCAGACGTACGACAATTATCATGTTTTTGCAATTACAAAAATTATCGTGTACGACAATTACCGTGTTCGTGTTCGTATGTCGAAAATATGTTACGGTTACATTCTGAGTGCAAAATTGAGTACAGTAAATTACAGTTAGTTTTACTTCTTATTTTGCTTTTTTTAAAACTCACGCCTCCCCTGAAATTTCTCTACGCCCCCCCCCCCAATGGGGGCGCGCCCCCCAGGTTGAGAACCGCTGTGTTAGATGACCACACCGAGCGCTCGATTTTCTTTGCTCAGCAACTTGAGCGAACTCGCTAACGTCCGTCTCGTTGACCAAGCAAACCTCCACATGGATCTGCTAAGCGGGCGAAACATTTGGAAACAGGCAATAATGCATTTGGAAACAGGAAGTTCTTCCTGTTGGCCGAGAAAGGAAGGAAGCAAAAATTCTGCCCGCGTGCCAGACCAACACCTTTTGTCAGCGGAAATATTTTACTGCAATAAAATATTTTACTGAAATATATGATATTTAAAGTTAAAAATTAATGAACAGCATCATGCACAAATCAAGCCATACGTTTAATGACAATAAAAATTATTATTACCAAATGAGGATAATATATAATTCATTAGCTATTTAATATTTTACTGTCAAACATATATAACCTAACTTTTCTGGATTGCTTTTCAGTTAAGTAATGATGTTAAATTTTGATACATGGCTATTATTAAAATACAATTTGTGATTCTGGTATGTTTATAAGAAATGGCAATTTAAATTCACAAGAAAAAATTCTTAATGTAGTATGTTTATTTTCAATGATTCTCTCTAGTTGTATGCAGATATCGAAATATTTTGCAAATTATATTTTCTTTTAGCCTAAAAAATATTGTAAATAAATGATATATGAAAATGTATTTTCAATAAAATTTTATGCATGATGATTATGTGTTATTTATTCTAAACATATATTTTTTATAAGATATACATATTACAACTTTTTAAAGAAAAATCTTCGAAGTGCAAATTAAAAATACTGGAAATTTTATGCGTAACTTTTAATGTAGTCTTTAATTAATATAATGACTTCAAGCTTTCGATTTATAATTTAACTTGTAAGGAATTTCTAAGGAGCTGCAAACTGATAAATCCTCATTCAATCTATCTATGCAAAATTAATTACGACAAAATGGAAACCGTTTATGAGTTTTATATATATCTTTTTAATATTTTAATGCTTAGAAAATTGTTGATTAAGTGAGCAAAAATAAATTTCGACCGCTCTTTATGAACATCTAAAAAAGCTCTGATCATACGAAATTTTCTCAGCCTCCATCAGTGACGTGAAAGAAGCGCGAATGGGCTTTCCGCTGAGAGAAGGTGTTGACCTGACGCTGAACCCCCAGAGTTAGTTCTCAAGCATGCTTGGTCCTGATTTTTCGACCCACTGAAGGGATGAAAGGATGAGTCGACATTGCCGAGTCGAGTGGTCGAACATTGGACCTGTGGTGTGGCAGCTTGAAGATTTTAACCACTACGCCACCGGGCCTGATTTAATTAATATTAGGATAAATATTTTGTGAGTCATATGTTATTCAAACCCGAATAATACCAGGTAACCCATTTCTGAAAAAAATTGAAAACCGAAACCTTGTTCTGAATACTTTGTCCGGTTCTGCAATCCCTAATTGCACATAACTACTGTATTTAATAAGCAACCCCATCCTTCCGCTTAAATATCGTACTAAAATTTAAATTAGTTAGAAGATAAAATGATTAAAAGGCACGTAATCTGCAATATACTAACGCGAATTCCTTCCCTTTTTTTAAATGATAAAAGGAAATAAAATTTGATTTTTTCTTTTTTTTTTCATTGTACAAATAGGGGCAGAATTTAATTTCATTGTTTTTCCATTCCATTACTGGCGCCAGTTTACTTTACCGTTACAAAATATTATGGTATTGCTAGCGTGAAGAGAGCAAATCGTGGAAAATGAAACATATTTTAAATGACAAAAAAAAAAAAAAGGAAATTAAATTTGATTTTTCTTTTCATCATACAAATAAGGGCACTATTTTATTTCATTGTTTTTCCATTCCATTACTGGCGCAAATTTACTTTACCGTTACAAAATATTATGGTATTGCTGGCATGAAGAGGGTAAATCATGGAAGAGACATATTTTAAATGATAAAGTGAAATAGAATTTGATTTTTCTTTTCATCGTACCAATATGGGCACATTTTTTCCATTCCATTACTGGAGCTAATTTACTTTGCCGTTACAAAATATTATGGTATTGCTGGCGTGAAGAGAGCAAATCCTGGAAAATGAGACATATTTTAAATGACAAAATGAAATGAAATTTGATTTTTCTTTTCATCGTACAAATATAGGCAGTATTTTATTTCATTGTTTTTCCATTCCATCACTAGCGCCAATTTACTTTACCGCTACAAAATGTTATGCTAACTAGATTACAAACATTTTTATGGCACGGAGAGGGCAAATCACGGAAAAAGAGACATATCTGTATAGAAATGTACTTTTTTTAAAATTTAATCTGCAATTTATTAATTTGATTTCATCGAATCATATCGTTTTAAATGCTACACAAATATATATACAGCTTTTCAGTCTTTATTTTATTTCATTCTTTCCCATTATTGGTCTATTTATATACAGTTACCACTTATTTAAAAGTAACTATACTATTTACAAGCATTTTGTTATTATAAGAATACAGTTTATGAAAATACACCCCTTATCCCCACAATTCATGGAAAAAGGGTATCTTATGAATAAAAAATGGTTGTGAACCACAGATCTGTAGTGTTCATGAAATGATATTTATTTATTTATTGTAAGCAGTAACTGACATAAACATTTTGTGAAAAACCTCTTTATTTGAATGAATTACAAGACAAAATATTTCGGATTATTGTCAACTGTATGGTATTAAAAAGTTATTATTAAGACTAGAAAACATCTTTTCCATTGCACCCGAACATTAATAAGAACGCTGATCATGTTCTTGAGTTCATTCATCGTACCTTGTTAACAAACACACACACACACACACATATATACACTATCTACCAATAAGTAATTGGACACCCATGCACATTGGACCATAGGATGATACCTATGGTCCTGATGTGCGTCACGCCCTACGCCGTTAAATATCGTGTAGGAAACAACATTGTTATCAGTCGCACGAAAGATGCCACGAAGTGCAGAGTTATCAGATTTCGAGAAAGGTGTAATCGTCGGGTATCACGGAAATGGCCGCTCCTTAAGGGACATATCTAGCGAGTTGAATTACCCAAAATCGACAGTGGCCTATGTGATTCAGAAGTAGAAGGTGAGCGGTGATTGTCAGAATGTGCCCCGAGTTGGCAGACCCACGAAACTGGGAGATAGAGACCGACGGATGCTGCCCACAGAAATTCGGAAGAACCACACCCAACCGATGGCCCACATACTCCAGGAGTTTCAACAGGCATACGGGAGTGTTGTTTTGATGAATATCATCCGTAAGGAAGCACATCTGCTTGGTTTTCGGGGTTGTGCTGCCGCCCACAAGCGTTTAATCACACAGCGCTGATCGGTTAATGTCGTGCAAAGCACGTCGAATGCGGACCGTAGATCAGTGGAAATGGGTTCTCTGGTGCGACAAATCAAGATTCACCCTCTACCGTTCGGATGGCAAGGTCTGGGTCTGGCGTCTGCTTGGAGAACGCCTCCTGCCGGAATGCATTGTGCCCACAGTAAAGTTCGGCGGAGGTGGAATTATTGTCTGGGCGCGTTTCTCCTGGTATGGACTGGGAGCCTTTGCCCATTTCCTGGTAAGCTCAACGTCGACACCTACTGCACTATTTTGGATGACAGTGTGCTTCCTACGTTGTGGCAGTTTTATGGGTTGGACCCATGTTACTTCCAGCACGACAACGCTATCTGTCACGTTACGAGGTCCACCATGGATTGGTATGGTGACAATGGGGTTAACCGAATGGACTGGCATGCCCAAAGCCCAGACCTGAACCTTATAGAGAACCTCTGGGATGAGTTGGATCTCGGAATTAATGGGTGCCGCAACTGTCCGAAATCGGTCAAGGAACCTACATGCCTTCTCCAAGCCGAGTGGAAGAAAATACCACTATCCGTCATACAAGGACTTGCCAGACTTGATGGAAAGTATTCCCCGGAGAGTTGAGGCTGTAATGGCCTCTCGTGGACGCTCTACCAACTGTTGAATATGATTCAATTTTGTTTTTCTTTTCTATCACAGGTGTCCAAATACTTATTGGTAGATAGTGTATATATGATTACAACACATTGTCTAATCTCGAAAAATTTGAAGGTAACGTTAGAGAGACTTTAATTTTTAGTTTAATATCAGAATGAGAACGATCATCATACGTTGGAGTAATTCAGTCTTTCTTCATAAAAACTTATTTCGAAATACTTGATCCTGTCGGTCTTTTTAGGCGAGGCTATTTTAAGAAAATATAACACAAAAGGCAATTGCTGAATAAATAAACACGTAGTAAGTACACGCAAACCTGAGAAAAATTATGTTCCAAAATCTTCGATTCCGCAAAGAATAGATTTCTATATTTGTTTTAAACCATATGTCATAAAAATACATCATGGGGATGATGTAGCAAAATAAAAAATCCCCTACTCTTACTGAAACAGGATAGCAGCGTTCTTTCGCGAGATTCTTGTGTTCTCCCACATGCGTGTACGGTACTGTGGCCTCTTCTGCCATACTAGTCGATTTATCTGTCACAAACAAGCTTGGCTGTCTTTCTACGTCATTTTTGTACTCAACCTGGGCATTGTCTGTTAGGCTGATGAATATATCAGACAAATATGGGCATCGGTTGAATTCCAAGCCTACGGTTCTATTGTTGTAGGCATATCCCATAAGAAACGACAGGCAAGTAAAACGACGTTTAAAAAATCCTTGTAGGGTATGTTTTTTAAGGAATTCTATTTCGTTTCCGTAGCACGACGACAGCGTTAGGAGAAGGAAAACGATTATCTTCATCTCGGATGATTTTCAGAATTAAGTAGATTTCAAACAAAGATATATCTCCTCGTAAGGAAGCTGATACGACAGAGAGAGCTGGCGTTGACTGTTCGGTCGTGTGCAGGTTACACTGTAAAGAAAAACAAAAAACTGCCGTAAGTTACACTGTAAAGAAAAAAAACCCTTAAAGTGGAAGGGACACTCAGGGATTACTTAGTACAACAAATAATTTATTAAATACTAGGTGAAAACCCGTACTTCGCTACTGAGTACATTCAAATTACAACGGTCAATGTATGCAATTAATGCCAATATATATATATATATATATATATATATATATATATATATATATATATATATATATATATATATATATATATATATATATATATATATATATATGTGTAAAGGATTTAGTGGGAAAAGAATGATTATTCTAAATTTAAAGGGGGCTTGGGAATTAAATTATATTCGTGGCGTAATTCGCCTCTAATTGTTCGTATTCAAAGACGCGAATTGGGAAAGGGAAATTCCCTTTTTATTATATAATCTTCGCGCTCCTCTGAGTTCTGCGGTCGAGGAGGAACGTTTACATTTTATTTAGCCTTGAAAGATGTCTGTTTCGGGCTCTGCGCATGTCCAAGGAGAGTTGGAGCGCGGAGATTCCCGCGAATTTGGTTAGAGCGTGGGATAGAAGTCGATGCTATCAGATGTGTTTCGCCGCGGCTCTAAAAAAAATAAATGGCGAACGACTAAATGCGTAGATCTGGAGAGGTGGTATTATGACAAAGAATAAAACTGGATTAAATTGAACTGATGCCTGCTCAATCATTGATTGGATTACTTTTGCTACACCACCGGATATACCATGACTGCCATAATTTGTAAGATGACGGGCGTAGCCCTACGCGTGTCATATATATATATATATATATATATATATATATATATATATATATAAAATCGTAACGGATATTTTTATAGACAAAATAATGTAGAAGAAAATACTGGAATTAAATCTAATGGAACATACTAAAGAATATAGTACAGTTAATGTAGTACAGTTTGAGGAACATTTCTTTTACTGTATTTTAATATTTTTATGGATAATGTATAATCCATCTGCCGCATTAGCAAGGGGGAAAAATATTTTCTTTGTCAATTTATTTCGTTGTTATGCCCGTGGCGATAAATTAATTTAAAGCATCACCAAAAAGAAAAGAAACCAAGTGATCAGCATTTAATAAATTGAATTCTAAAAATAAATCTTTAAAAAATTCACCAAAAATCAGAAAATGGAGGTAAAGATTCGAAAAAATTTCATTTTAAAGGAATTTTTATGATCTTTCTCGTGATATAAATTTTATAACCCTCCAATTATTATTTTAAATGCAAACTTTAAAGAATGTTTCAAAAACAGCTTAAAAAATTAATTTTAAAAAATGTAAGAAGAGTTTTTTCTTTTAACCTCCCTTAGTGCAACCCTACACTATAAGAAGAATCTCCATGCAAAATTTCAGTCCTTTAGGTATTATATCACACACACACACACACATATATATATATATATATATATATATATATATATATATATATATATATAGTTGCCACACCACATGTCCAGGGTTTGATCCTGCGACTGGGCAAGGTCGACTCACCCTTTCATCCCTTGAGTGGGTGGATAAAATGAGTACCAAGCATCCTTGTGAACTAAACTCTGGAGGCCCTACGTCTGGTTGACCCCCTGACTAAGACATATGCTGTATGGCAGTACTCCCCAACCTATAAATCGCCGCGGACCGGTTAACGTTTGATAATTTTACCGCTGCCCGGTGAGGAGGGCTATGACTGCAATTTTAAGTCATAATCTCGAAATGTTTAAAAAACAATAAACTAATTTAAAATAATTACACGATTTTTTCTGTTACAAAGTTATAAATTAGCATAAACCTGACAAAGTCGCACTAACCCGAGAGAAATACACCCCAGTAAATAAAATGAAGATAATTTAATGTTCCTTGGGCGGCCCGGTACCATTTTATCCACGGACCGGTACTGCTGTATGGCACATCAAGCCCACGGTCAAGAAAGCGGAGATGGGCACAGGCGGCCTTGGTCCACAACGGACTGTTGCTCCTTAGTTGAGTTTATATTATTTTTAGTTTATATATATATATATATATTAATATTAAAATTTGTTAAACGATTTTAAAAACCCCGCGTCCATACAACGCCATGAAAAATCCGCCCTTTTATTGCATGTCGCGCCATCTGCCGGTGAGTTACCATAATCGGTCCATTTTTTCGAGGAATTCCCCATTCAAGCTTACGCGCTCCTTCTTATAGCTTCATGCCAAATAACTAGGAAGCGAGAAGCGCCTGGACTGCTCCTGTATCGTTCTTATACTCGTGTTGGCGCACATCTCATAGCCAAGGCAGGACCGCAGTTCTTCCGCCAACGGCTCTTTGCTCCGCATTTGGGAAGAAACACATTCTGCGTAATCAGACGTCATATTCATGGATCGCCACAACAACATGAGGGATTATTCAAGAAATGGCTATGGTTTCAAACACTTTGCGTCTACAAGCAAAGTGCTATTTTAATCTATGAAGCATACTAACATCAGTGGCGCACCCAGGGGGGGGGGGCCAGAGGGCCCTGCCCCCCCCCCAAAGAAGTAGAAATATTGATTTTGCATTATAAATATTTTTATTCGGTCATCTCGACCCCCCTCCCATGCATTATAAATATTTTTATCCATTCATCTCGGCACCCCCCCACCAAGAGAAAATCCTGGGTGCGCCACTGACTAACATTATACACACACTAGTTCTGTTTGCCTTAAAACAAGTAATATAAAAAATTAAAAAAATTCAAAGTCAATTCCTACTTAAGTCAACAAAGAAAAAATTTATTTTAGTTACTTTTTATTAAATAATTACAATTAATATAAATATGTACATACATATGACAGAATCTATATAAATCAATATTAAGTGGCAAAATAGACGGTATTTATTCCTAAATTTATATCCTGCTAATATAAGAGAAAATTTTTTCTCCCATATAAAACTAAAATTAATTAATTAAATTTAATTAATGAATTAATATTTGTAAAAACTGTATTAACATCAAGTGACATCCACTACAAGTTTAAAAAAATGTATTTGAACTTGAGTGGATGAATAAAAAGCATTTTATTAACGATTGAAAATTTGAACAAGATATATAAAGGGAGAGTGTGAACTAAGAGTAGGAATTGAAAAATGAAGATAATTTCTTGTTTGTATTGTTAGTGATCCCAAAATGGAGTGTACAATAAGCATATGGGCCCGAGGTAGTCTATCGGTAACGCGTCGGCTTTCGGTACTGAATGTGCTCGGATCAAATCCTGTATTGTATTTCACGTTAAATCCATAGACCGAAAAGTCCTTCTATGAGGTCAGTGGGTAAAGAAGGTACGATCCCCCCCTGTGTCACCTCTGGGGGATGCTGGGTCAAAATTGTGGCTACACCTAGTCAAGTCGGACTCCGACTCTTGTGGTGCTATTATAAACCGGAGCTGTACTACTCAGCCCGAAGCATCTACGAAACTGGTTTGGAACTTCCACCAGGGGGCATTAGGAGCAACAACAATAATCATAGACTAGTTGGTACCCGTCAAAACATGACGGCTAGATAGTAAATAAATGTACTAATACACAAATTATACTCAACACAACATTGCCAAATGCTGAAAATAATAATAATGCGCAGAAACTAATTAATGTGTTTAAGCGGCCTCGTGCGCAGTGAGTATCTAACGCCAGATTTAGAAATGTCACTGAGAATGCGCAGAAAGCAATTTTTTACTTATAAATTATCACTCATTAAACAGTGCGAAATAAACATATTCCACGAGGTTTAATGATATTTCATAAACATAATTATTATAAAAATAAAAATGGCAGAGAGAGATCTAGATAGACTCCTCGGAATAAATGTGTTCATCATTAAAACATGTCACTGAGCATGTGCAGAAACAGTGAGTTTCTAAAGGCAGATTTAAACATGCCACTGAGCATGCGCAGAAATCAATTTTTAATTGCAAATTATCACAAATTAATAAAAATTGCGGTTACAAAAACAAAATTTGACAAATCTACAGATTATAATCTTTCGTTTAAGACCAAAATGAAGTAAATTGATGCAGTAGTTTTCTCTCACGGACTGCCCAAAAAGTCGGCTTAGCAACTTAAATATATAGATGTTTGAGATTACGTTTTAAAAGAATGATAAATGAAGCGCTTGTAAGTAGGTGATGCTGAAAAACTCTTCATATTGAATAAAACACTTTTTAACGCACGATTGCGTTCCTCAATATCGGTCCCGCGGTGACAAAAAAATTGTCCGGCGTCTCGAGTAATAATTTTGGCAGCGCACTAAACCCAGTAGCAGTAAATAATTAAACAGAAAAATACCAAAATGCGTAAAAAAAAGAGGTAAGCAACGATAAGTAATCCTACGTTAATAACCCACAGTAGTTTCGTTAGAAGAGACTAAGTGAAATATTTTTTTATGTTTTCTAATATATCATATGGTAAAATTTACAAGACTGTAAATCTCAAAATCAAACATGTCCACAGTATATCATTATGGATAACAAGTAATATAAAAACAAAATTTTTTAAAGTCAATTCCTACTTAGGTCAACAAAGAAAAATTTGAGTGTGAACTAATAGTAGGAATTGAAAAAAAGGATTGCCTGCCAGAACCTTGCCTACTGTGCGAGATAAAGGAGGGGGGGGGGAGAGAGAAAAAGTTCGTCAGGTTGGGGAATTATCCCGCAACCTACAGGACGGGAGGAGACCGCGCTACCGCATTGCTACCGTTTACAGAGTAACAACAGGGAAATTACTATTCAAGAGCAGGAGACGCCCTAGGTCTAAAACTAAAATCGATTTAATTTAATTAAATTTAATCGATTATTATTAAATTAATTTAATCGATTATTATTAATCGATATTCATTAAATTTAATTAATGAATTAATATTTGAAAAAACTGTATTAACATCAAGTGTCATCCACTACAAGTTGAAAAAAATGTATTTGAACTTGAGTGGATGAATAAAAAGTATTTTATTAACGATTGAAAATTTGAACAAGATATATATAGGGAGAATGTGAACTAATAGTAGGAATTGAAAAATAAATACATAGTATTATACTCAACATCCTTTTGCAAGTAGAAGAGCCACTGAATTCAAGCGAGAGAACAAAGAGTTATAGAATTAAATCAGACCACCTTCTTTTGTTTTTTTAGAGTAATTATGTTGTTTTTGCTTATGTCCTTTGGCCAACAGCAACATGAGATCAAATCCTATATAGGCTATTGTCTTGAGGGGGGGGGACTCCGGTTTTAATTAGCACCGCAAGGGTCTGACTTGGCTAAGAACCCGTCCCGTAATTTTGAACCGAGTCAAGTGACGAGACAGGGACACTTGACCCCGCACTTCCAGAGGTAAATTTGAGAACTTGGAGGACATTGCAGTCACGACAGATTTTTCGTGCACCAGCCGCCATTAATGTACACGGCGGTGGATTTGTCAGCGACGGCCATGGAACCAGTGACGTTTAGATCGCCAAGGGGTTGAAGGACGCTGAGTCCATCTCCATGTACAAATTTTTATGGTAAACCTCCATTGCCTTTTAAAAAAAAAAGTCCAGGAAAGTTTAAATTTTTAAAAAAATTGCTATCTTTATTTAATCGACAATTTTGATGACCTCTGATAAGAAATATAGTAAGAGAAAAATTTCCCCTTCCTTAGCATTGGAACTGCAGATCTACGATATGACAACTGATGCAACACCTTAATACAAAAAAATTCACCTCATAATTAGTAGTTGTGTTTCAAACATTAGGATGCAAAGTGATGCTTCGAAATATGTAACATCAAATCCTGAATATAAACAATGAACTAATTGATAATCTATATATTTAAGTTGCTAAGCCGACTTTTTGGGCAGTCCGTGAGAGAAAACTACTGTATCAATTTACTTCATTTTGGTCTTAAACGAAAGATTGCAATCTGTAGATTTGTCAAATTTGGTTTTTGTAACCGCAGTTTTTATTAATGAGCTATAATTTATAATTAAAAATTGTTTTCTGCGCACGCTCAGCGGCATGTTTCAATCTGGCTTTAGAAACTCACTGTTTCTGCGCATGCTCAGTGACATGTTTCAATGCCGAGGAGTCTCTCTAGATCTCTCTCTGCCATTTTTATTTTTATGATAATTACGTTTGTGAAATATAAGATTAAACCTGATGGAAATTGTTTATTTCGCGCTGTTTAATTAGCGATAATTTACAATTAAAAGATTGCTTTCTGCGCATGCCCAGTGACATTTTTAAATCTGTCTTTAGATACTCACTGAGCACGAGGCCGCTTAAACACATTAATTTGTTTCTTCGCATTATTATGATTTTCTACACTTGGCAATGGTGTGTTGAGTTTAATGTGTGTATTAGTACATTTATTTACTATCTAGCCGTCATGTTTTGACGGGTACCAACTAGTTTTATTTTTATTTTGTACAATTTTGTGAAAAAACTTTAAGCCAGTTCGAAACTAGAGTTGCCCCTGGCAAATTTATTTTCCGCACCTTTTAATGGCGGCAAAGTTTGTAATTGGTTTAATCGTAATCAGTAATAATGTTTTATAATTATTTTACTATTGCTATACTACAAAATACAGTCGAACCTCCATATATCGAACTTCCCTATATTGAAATTTTCTATATATCGAACTCTTAGCAAATCTTCATGTTCATTACATAGAAAAACTGTTTCTATGTATCGAAATTTTTTGCCGACATATTGGGAAATTTTATTCCACTTTAGAATGAAATCTCTAATTTTTGGCGTTTGAAACAATACGTCGTGGACTTCAATTCGTGGAAAATGTCCCCGATGAAGTTTTTAGTGGACTGAATAAATGCGAACTTTTCGCAAAACTGGCTGTTCAGCAAGATATTCGTAGTTTTTTAAAAAGAATGTAACTGTGATCATTGTAACCACTGTCTGGATTATTGTTTTTTAAAGGTATGTAGTACTCTATAAACCTTTCATATTAATTCATTTTTTAGATATTAACTTTCATTTAATGTGATTCGCATATAAATTAGAAATGGAATTTCGTATTCGAAAATTAGCTTTAATTTTAATGTTTTAGGAGAAATATGATAAAACTAAGATCAATTCTATATATCGAAATTTCTATATATCGAATTTTTTTCCGGCATTTTGCTACTTCGATATATGGAGGTTCGACTGTATATAGTTTGTACATTTATATACGTGAAATCGGTTTCAGCTGTACTCAACGGGTTTTTTTAAGCTATGAGAGAACTAAGAAACAATACGTAAAGTTACATATTCAGAAACAGTAGTTTTAGGATAAAATAATAATTCTATAAACATAAAATAATTCTAGAAACATAAATATCTCTATATTTAAGTTGCTAGGCCAATTCTCTGGGCAGACCGTGCGAGAAAACCACTGCATCCATTTACATCATTTTCGTCTTAAACGAAATATTTTAATCTATACATGTGTCAAATTTGGTTTTTGTAACCACAATTTCTATTCATTAGCGATAATTTAACAATTAAAAATTGCTTTCTGCGCATGCTCACTCTGACATGTTAAAGCTGGCTTTAGATACCCACTAAACACGAGACCGCAAAAACGCATTAATTTGTTTCTGCTCATGTTCAGTCACATGTTTAAATCTGGCTTTAGATACTGACGAAGCACGAGGCCCCATACACAAATTAGTTTGTTTATACTGAGGAATCACTCTATCTTTCTCTCTCTGCCATTTTTATCTTTAACTAGCTGAAAACCCGCGCTTCGCTACGGAGTACATTCAAATTAAATACAACGGTCAACGTATGCATTTTATGCCAAAAAATAAATATATATATTTATAATAAATGCGATGATCAATGTATACAATTGATGTAAAATATATATCTATATATATATATATATATTTATAAAAAATCGTAAGGGATATGCATTTTTTTTTTATAATATCCAATCGTCTGCTGCATTAGAAAGAGAAAAAAAATATTTTTTTGTCTATTTAGTTGTTACGCACGTGACGATAAATTTATTGAAAGTACCAGAAAAAGAAATCACGTGATCAGCATTTAATAAATTAAATTCTAAAAATTAATCTTTAAAAATTCACCAAAAATCAGGAAATCGAGGTAAAAATTCGAAAAAAATTTCATTTTGAAGGAATTTTTATGATCTTTCTCGTGATATAAATTTTATAACCCTCAATGTATTATTTTAAATGCAAATGTAAAAAAAGTTTAAAAAACAGCTTAAAAATTTAATTTTAAAAAATCTAAGAAGAATTTTTGAAAAATCTTTCTTAGTACACCCCTACACTATTAGAAGAATCGCCATGCAAAATTTCCACCCTTTAAGTCCAGCGGTTTGGTCTGTGCGTTGTATGTCAGTCAGTCAGTGAATGAATGAGTCAGTTACGGAACTGTTTTATATATATAGATTACGTTTGTGAGTTATAAAATTAATCCTGGGGGAAATTGTTTATTTCGCGCTGTTGGTGTAACCCATTTCTTTTTACTGGGTTCAATAGTAATTTTTTATAGTGCATTTCTCTCTTCCTAATATTATGACATTTCAACATTTGGCAATGTTGTGTTGAGTATAATTTGTGTATTACTACATTTACTTACTATCCATCCGTCATGTTTTGACGGGTACCAACTAGTGAGTACTTAAAGTTTGACCTTTCTAGTTCTATCATTAGCAAAACTAGCTATGATTTCACCAAAATCCATGTGTGATGCTTAAGCGGACAGTGGACTTCCAAAATTGTGAAATTTGTCCAAAGATTCGATTTTTTTATTTTATTGAATTGTGAAACTACGGACGAGTAGGAATGTGTTGCAAAAATAATTTTTAATTTCTGTGATTACTTTCCTAGTTATAGGCATTTGTATTTAATTTAGATATTATGTGGTTACTAATAGGAATAATTTGAAATGCGTTTTTCTCAAAATAAAAATTTTCATGTCATACGAATATTCAAACTGCTCCGGGCGCATTTCTAATTATCGTATTGCTTTGAAATTTAAGCTTTATATACTTAATTGCATATCAAATAAACATTATTGAAAATAATTATGCTTCGCAGCTCAGAATCTCTAAATTTCGTACTTGAAAAGATGATTTATAGATATTTTGAGTCATAAAAAGGGTGTTTTCACTATTATAATTTTTTCTCTTTATATTTTTAATGAATGCTTAAAATAAGCAATAAGTTTCATTGTTAGTTCCTGTAAGGTATCCTGTAAATGAAAACTACCATATTATATGCAAAAGAAATGCGCATGGAACATTTTTAATTAAGCCAATTTTTGATAATTAATAATTCATATATTATTAATATTTCATCTTTGAATTTTAACCACTTTTACATATCTATGGTACTAACCACATATTCAAATTTCAAGCAAATCCATTCAAAACAAAAAAAGTTAGGTTTGAAGGTCCACTGTCCCCTTAATGGAAAGGAGACAGAGATTTGATGTGAGCTCTTGTCCTCATGTCGATCTCAAATAATTCTTAACAAGTTTTAACATACTAAATCTCATTTAATCCGAGGTTACAGTTGCTGGCATTGTAAGAAATATTCTAAGAGCTAGTTCTCCAAGATATAAATTTTTCATGTATTTTTCGGCGCCATTGGCCATTGCCCGATCTACTGTTAGAAACATATATTTCAAGTAAAACGCAAAAATTTTGTATACAGTCTCTCTAGATAATTTAGGAACACTAATTATGAACATCGCCTATTTTAAAGACCAATAACAAATGTTACGTAGATAGGTCAGCAGTTTGCACGTAGACAGGCTACCTGGTTTGAAAATTTGCTAAGATACAGTCTGATTCTAAGAACAACCATGACTTGCATCCAAAAAAGTCATCAGAGATATTTGTCTCCCATCACAATATCTTAAGGGGAGTGGTAACTTTTAAGTACCTTTTAAAGTATCTTTTTTAGACCTATGTTCGATTGTATGTACTACTCATGATTTTTGCTTGATTTGCATGAAATTTTTTGCGCAACTGCATAACATATTGTTTATTATATCTATATAATATTTCAAGGTAATTAAAAAAATTATTTTTATGCATAAAAAGTGAATAATTTTTTTAATTGGGCATTTTGCAGTCAACTGCTGTGCGCATTCTGTCAAAATAAATTATTAAGGTACAGTAATAATAAATTGTTTACTATATGTGATTACAATACTTCAGGCAAAAATATCCTCCAACATTATTCTAAAATATTTTAAAACATTTTAGTACGTGCTATTTTTAATTAGAAATTTCAAAAAATACTAAGTAAAAGCTTATAAAAAAATTCTTTAAAAAAATTAAATATATTAAGGTTAAAAAATGTTGGTGGATTTTGTTGCCTGAAGTATTGTAATCACATACAGTAAACAATTATTACTGTAGCTAAATAATTTATTTTGACAGAATACGCACAGCAGTTGACTGCAAAATGCTCGATTTTTTAAAAAATTAACTTTTTATGCATAAAAATTAATTTTATTTTTCTAATTACCTTGAAATATTATATATATATATATATAATAAACAGTATGTTAGGCAGTCACTCAAAAAATTTCATGCCAATCAAGCTAAAATCATGAGTAGGTACATACAATAGAACATAGGTCTAAAAAAGATACTTTTAAAGGTACTTAAAAGTGACCACTCCCCTTAAGGAATGCGCATTTATCCCTAAAAATTTATTAGAAGATAATTAAACTCATTAACCTTGCTATAAATGTTTTACGGAAAGGTTCACAGATTAACTAATGCACATCTTTTCAACCCTTCAGCGGGCGCGCCCTGTACAAAGTGCAACATTTTCGTAATTTTGAATGGTTTGTTTTTACATGTAAGGTTTGAATGTTCTAAGCAGTTTCTAATTATAGCTACGCCCTATCTAACACAGGTGTCATTTTCTGACCATAGTATTCTTTTCCATTCATTGTTAGTCGTGATTTGACCGTAGTAATCCAGCGATTATACAGTCGTTATAACGTTACACCGTTATAACGAACTTCGGACCAGAGGTTTTGACCGCTTTATCCGGTGGTTCGCTATATCCGAACCGTTAAAAAAAGGCTAGAGTTCACAAAATGTATAACTCATTAGTTGCAATGTGTAATCAATAATGATGTATTTAAAAATGATAAAATCTATTAAAAAATTATCATTAATGTATTAAATCGACTAAAATCGATTACATTAAATTGACACAATACTAATTACGCACAATAGGAAAAAGGCGGGACCAAAATTTTCGTTCGTTATATCCGTGAGTTCGTTATATACCGGGTTTGCTCTAACGGGGTTCGATTATACTGGATTACAATACGGCAGAAGCAAGAGCTGATGTAGTCGATCCAGTGTGCGGCTATTACATGGTACCCCGCATATCACGAAGATGGACAATCTCATTATTTTTTTAGGTTTTGGGGCATAATAGGAATCCATTCTCAAGTTGACCTTAGATCCAATAAACCGCACAGTTTTGAAACAAGGCGATTGTGTCTGCATTCTTTCGCCTTGAATTATAAATATACCTCAATATTATCAACATTTTTAATCTTTTCATAATACGCAGAATTATTAATTTCAATCTGAATAAAAAAGCTTATTACAAAGGGAATAATCAAGGTTGAAAGAGACGTTGCACTTTGTGCCCCAGGCGCCTGCTGGTGTTCTAAAAATTGGCACGCCCGCTGAAGGGTTAATGCTGTTTACTGCATTTGAAAGTAGATGCTAAAATAAAAAGCTAGAATTCTTTAATATTTTTAAATATCCAGTATAATCATATTTAACAAGGCATTAAAGTATGACCAGTTGGTACACGTCAAAACATGACGGCAGGATAGTTAATGAATGTACTAATACACAAATTATACTCAACACATGATTGCCGAATGTTGAAAATCATAATATTAAAAATAGAGAAATAAGCTTTAAGAATATTGAACTCGATTAAAAAGAAAAAGGGTTACTCAAAAGAGCGAAATAAACAATTTCCGCCAGGATAAATTCTATATCTCCCACACATAATTAAAAATAAAAATGGCAGGGAGGGAGGTAAAGAGATTCCTCGGAATAAACAAATTAACGTGTTTATGCGGCCTCGTGCTTAGAAAGAATCTAATGCCAGATTTAGACATGTCACTGAGCATGCGCAAAAAACAAATTAATGTGTTTATGCGGCCTTGTGCTTAGTGAGTATCTAAAAACCAGATGTAAACATGTCACTAAGCATGCGCAGAAAGCAATTTTTTTTAATTGTAAATTATCGCTAATTAATAGAAATTAGCCGCTGCGCGACCAGCATGGTCGCTTTTAGTTTTATATTTTCATTTGTAAAACAACTCAACTTTAAGTAACATATGTAAGGAATGTTACCATTACTTGTCATCATAAATATACGTTGTTAGGGGATAGTGGAAGCTCAGACAAAAATTTATAATCATTGCTAAATTCTCTATAAGGATGATTCTAAAACATCGTGATTAAAAAATGTGAATTTCCCTTACCTCAGATCAGAGTCAAAGATAAGACTGAGAAACCCAACACCAATAATTTTAAAAATTACATCCCTCTATGTACAATTTTTTAAAATTAAGATATCTACACTTTATCATTACATTAAATAAGAAATTGTTGGCGAAATTTTTTTCCCTTAAAAAATGAAGTTAAACATTCCGCAAGTACTGAAATACAGTGTGGATTACATCACTCTTTCTATGTATATCAAGTAATAAATTGTTGGAAAAATTTCTTCACTTATAAAATGGAGTAAAAATTCAGCAAGTACTGAAATACAGTGTGTATTACATCACTCTTTGTATGTATATCAAATAATAAATTGTTGGAAAATTTTTTTCACTTATAAAAAATGGAGTAAAAATTCAGCAAGTACTAAAAAAAGTGTAGAAAATTAACTATTACTGGCTATCGGTTGCAATGCCGGCGACGGTTAAACCTAACCTCGCGATCATTTATGCTCTCTCTTAATGAATTATTTCTTCTTCGCTTTCTTTCTTGAGACTGTTCCCAATTTTCACTTGATCGTGCAGCTCGTTTTCGATCATTCCTGATTTCAGTGCTGAAATCCATGTTGACACGCGGTTGCAAATTGCGGACGGCCGCTAATGTTTACATCTGGTAGTTGCAGCTGTTGCCATTCAGAGTGTAGAAATATCGTCGATTTTTGTGCCGCATACCTACGCGTTTTATATATATATAGATTGCGGTTACAAAAACCAAATTTGACACATCTATAGATTAAAGTCTTTAGTTTAAGACCAAAATGAAGTAAATGGATGCAGTGATTTTCTCTCCCGGATTTCCCAAAGAATCGGCTTAGCAACTTAAACATAATAGATGTCTATCACTTCAAAATTAAAATTCTTACATGAAAACAACAGGGTGTCTACTACTTTTGAGAAAGTCAATTTCATCACTTTCCATGACCTTAAAAATAAAATTTCATGACAATTGAAGTACATACTAATGTTTAAATGAAATAGTCTCTCCCCCCCCCCCGGCTAGTCTTTCAACTATATTCAGCTTATTATTTAAGTTCTTATCAGGAAAACCTTATTTTTAAAAAGATGGTATTACAACCATGCTACACTTACTAGTTTTATCTATATATATAAAACAGTTCCGTAACTGACTCATTCATTCACTGACTGACTGACTGACTGACATACAACGGACAGACCAAACCGCTGGACCTAAAAGGGCTGACATTTTGCATGGCGATTCTTCTAATAGTGTAGGGGTGCACTAAGAAAGATTTTTCAAAAATTCTTCTTAGATTTTTTTAAATTAAAATTTTAAGCTGTTTTTTAAACTTTTTTTACGTTTGCATTTAAAATAATGCATTGAGGGTTATAAAATTTATATCACGAGAAAGATCATAAAAATTCCTCCAAAATGAAACTTTTTTCGAATTTTTACCTCCATTTCCTGATTTTTGGTGAATTTTTAAAGATTAATTTTTAGAATTTAATTTATTAAATGCTGATCACGTGATTTCTTTTTCTGGTACTTTCAATAAATTTATCGTCACGTGCGTAACAACTAAATAGACAAAAAAAATATTTTTTTCTCTTTCTAATGCAGCAGACGATTGGATATTATCAAAAAAAAATTATTACGGCACCAACCAGTTTATGCCGTCGCTTATTACGGCATTTGTATACATTGATCGTCGCATTTATTATAAATAAATAAATATATATATATATATATATATATATATATATATATATATATATATTGGCATTAATTGCATACATTGACCGTTGTATTTAATTTGAATGTACTCCGTAGCGAAGCGCGGGTTTTCAGCTAGTTACTGTTATACAAATTCCAGATATGATTGTGACTCAAACACCCATGAAATTTATTGATGCAATGTAAAACACCTTGAAAGGGAATGATGTAAAAATTAATCATTCTCATACTTGTTACAGTTACTACAGAAGCCACATTAAAGTAAATGATATTTAAATAACATCTTTTCAATAATTCTACACTGATGCAATTGTAAAATAGTTGTATCAATGTTCAATTTGAGTTAATTTTTGCTTAATTTGAGGAACTTTCCTAAACTGCTCTGAAAACATCAAGATGAAGAACAACTCAAACTGGAGTGAGCCTCCCCGATATTTCACTATTTTTTAACTAAAAATAATATAAAATTTACTAAACTTACATAATATTTAATATTAATATTGAATAATAATATTAAAAAATTATAAAATTTAATATTATATAATCTAAAAGTCCATGCACAAACTTGTGAAATACTTTTCAGTAAATGTATAAAACAATTTGGAGCAAAAATATTGAAATTAAGACAGTAAATAAAAATTTAAAAAATTAGAATTTTTATTTAAAAATTAAATTTTGAATAAGTATGCAGTTTAAAAAAATTTTACATTTAAAAAAGTACTTTTATTTCAATGTTAAAAAATGCAATACAGTAAACTCCAGAATTTCGGAGGGGGGGAGGGGGGGGGGTCCTGCCCGAAAATTTTAAAATTGAAAAAATTCATGACCTTTCCTTTCAATTTCGTCACTTTTCATGACTTTTCGTGACCGTTTTCCCATTTCGTGACTTTTCGTTACTTTTCATGTTAGTAGACATCCTGAACAATGAATTGAAGTTAAAAGTATGTTTTGTAAAACATCCACAAATCTATTTTCAAGCAAAAAAAGGAAAAATGGAAGAAAGAACAGAAATGCCGATTTTAAAAACATGATTTGGCAATCTGTGATCAAAAAATATTGAGAGGTAAATTCCCCGATGTTTTTACATTGGTACTGACGATTTGCAGTCATTTTGCAGAAACTATACGACATGCCATACAAAACGATAAGTTTTATCTAGTAGTTGACACGTTTTTGTGAATGACATTGTCTTTTTAGTTGGATGTTTTGGATCCAGAGCTCTTCTTTTGCTACTCCAGCTTAAGGCTGCTGTGTACTAACCCTATTGGATTCGCTCACCTCAATGTTAACTCTATGGAGAAAATATGTCTAAGGAATCTGCTAGAAACCCAGGTTTTCCTTGGACACATTTTCTCCATAGCTTAACATTGAGGTGAGCGAATCCAATAGGGTTAGTACACAGTAGCCTTAAGCTGGAGTAGCAAAAGAAGAGCTCAGGATAAACAAAATCAGTCTAAAATCACAATGTCATTCTCAAAAACTCGTCAATTATTTGATAAAGCTTAATTGTTTTGTAAGGGGCATCGTATGGTTTCTGCAAAATGACTGCAAATCGTCAGTACCAATGTAAAACAATGGGGAATTTACCTCTCAATATTTCTTTTAATCACAGATTGCCAAATCATGCTTTTAAAATCTGCATTATTTTTCTTTATTCCTTTTTTTTCATTTTTTTCACTAGATAAAAGAGACTTGTGGATGTTTTTCAAAAAATCCTTTTCATTTCAATTTTTTGTTTTCATGTAACAATTTTAATTTTGAAGTGATAGACATCATACTCAAATGTCTTGTAAAATATGACTATACTATGTTTCGACTTTGTTGTGGTCACGGCATAATAGACAAGTACACCACAGGAAAAAGAATTCTAAAAGCGGAAATACTCTAAATTTTAAGAAGTGACTGACAGGGTTCAATCAATCAAACCCATATTACGAATGAACTAATATTTTCCACGAAGTGGCGTAAACTTTAGATTCCTTGAAGCTGAAAAATAGCAATGAATGCACCTTCATAAGAGTGTCACTTATACAAATATACAAGTAAGCCTCGTATAACACGGTAGATAGGTTCCTAGAAAATGTCATGTTGTGTGAAACCGTGTTATATGAGACCCAGAGCCAGTACAAAGAAGGGGGGTTACGTTCCGAAAACTTACTTTAAAACAAACTTTTAAAACATATTATTAAAAACAAACTTTTTAAAAAAAATTCCATATAAGCAACTTAATTTTTATTAAAAATATAAATGTATGTATAACACAAAACGAAAAGAAACAAAAAATATTATTTTCATTTAATGCGACCTTAATTTAATAAATTTCTTCCTCATCACTGCTCAGTACAATCAAACGAGAACGTTTTTCCGGTTGAACGATATCACTTTGAGTTTCAGAACCTTTCTTCATTTAGATTTTTTGCACCCTCTAGCCTCTTTAAAAAATCTGCAATTTTGGTTTGTTTCCTGGTTCTTACTAGGTCATTGTAGATTTCACGGTATGGAGATAAGACATTTTTACAGCTCCCTTTAGAATTTTCGGCTTCTTTCAGCGGAAGGTACGGCATTCACGAAAAATGATTCAAGATTATCCGCTAAGTTTAGGCCTTCTTGAAATTTTATAGAGTTATAAATGAATAAATTATAATTTGTTTATACATTTTCATGTAAAGCCACTATAGTTCATTATTCCTTCCCGTCATTATTTTAAGGTAATTTAGTTTTTAAATGTGTTAAACAAAAATCATGCTATCTAGTGCTGTAGAAGTACAGTGCTGTAAAAAGGTTTTCGCAATTTTTTTATCGTGTTAGAGCGAAACCGTGTTACAGGTTGCAGTGTTATACGAGGGTTCCGCAATTTATCCTATCGTGTTAGAGCGAAACTGTGTTGTAAGATGCCGTGCTGTAAGAGGGCTACCTGTATTCATCTCCAGCGTATTTAGTAGTCATGGACCTAGGTTCCACCATTGTTATGGGCTTCTTCAGGGTGGCATAGCTGTAAGAGTTCCAAAAGCGTAATTCCGCCAAATTTTTGCGAATATCCGATAAGGTGTAGTCAGAGCAAAAAAGAAACATCTTCCACTAATTATAGAGATATTCAGACTGATTGGAGATGATAAAATTACATGGAACTCACCCTAACATAACAAACTGACCTACTGATAACTGCTTATCTGTGAGTAAGGGAAACACCTTATAGAAGTCTGCAAATTGGCAGATAAAAGGTTTACTTATCAGTTAACGGGGCGCCACTTGGCGCGAAACGCAAATGTTGCGGAAAATCTAACTAGATATTGAAAAAATTTTGGATTTGATAAAAGAATGACTGTTTTATTAAGTGTAAAATAAATGCAACTAATACAGAAATTCGGAAATAAGAAAAAAACAAAATGGATTTTGCCACATTCATTTCAGATTACGCATAAAGCTGTCGATTTCATTTATCATTGCCATAAACATTTGCATTTTCTCATGCAATCGTCGCCATATTCAATTTAGTAAGCCACTAGGTGATTCTTTAAATTATTGCGTCGATGTTCACCAGCTTATTCTCATTTTACAGCATTTGGCGATTGGGCGCACAATTACGACTGGCGTGGCCCTTTAACCGAGAAGTACCGAGAGAAGATAATTTCAATGTTAATTTTCTGCAACCCCCCCTTTTATCTGTAGCAAAATACAGTCGAACCCCGTTATAGCGAACCCAGTATATAACGAACTCCCGGATATAGCGAACGAAAATTTTGGTCCCGCCGTTATCCTATTGTATTTAATGCTAATTTATCCTTTTATAGCGAACCTCCGAAATGTTAAGAATCGGCTATAACGAACCTTTTTTTCAGTCGGCTACTGATTTTTTTTTTTACTTTTTAAGAATGCTGAAGCTACAACGAATGTTGAAGAAGCAAAGAATGTTGTAGAACAAGATGATGAAGATTTACTTATCGCGATATGGATAGAAAAGCACAAAATTTCAGCATTAACAGATTGTGACATGCAGTTGCTAGAAACGTTATGATGAAGTCATTAGATGAGAAAATCCGACTGATGAAGACACCGGGGAAGAAATTACAACGAATCATTCTGAAATCGAAGATTCTGCATCTGATGCTGATGAAGAGGAGCTCATAAATGACGAAATCCCCACCATCTCAGATACTACAGCAGCGATGAGTGTAATTAATAAGTTTTTGTCATCAAAAACAGTGGAAGAAAGAGTGTTGGAGTCATTTGATGTATTGGACAAAGAAATTCATAAAATGTTTTTGAAATCGGCATCACGTCAGCAGAAGATTACCGATTATTTCTGTATCGAAACAGTGAATCATTAATGATAATTTTTAATAGATTTTATCATTTTTTTTTCAACTAATGAGTTATGCATTTTGTGAACTCTAACATTTTTCTTAACGGTTCGGATATAGCGAACAAAACCTTTGGTCCCTTGAAGTTAGTTATAACGGGGTTCGACTGTATTCTACTTTCGCCACACTCTCATTGGAATGCCCACTGATTCCAGTCTTGCCAGATATTCAAGGTATGCAAAAGGGAAATTAAAAAAAATAAATAAATAAAAATGTTGTCACTAAATGAGACATGCTATTATTAAAATGATTTATATGATAAAGAACTTACCTCCAGCGATGAAGATATTACAGTCTGTATAGATGAATTAATGATCTTTGCCGTAAATACAAAAGCACTCTTACAGAGCGTAAAATACTCAAGGCATGTACAGCAACTGAAAACTGCCTCACATACCCACCTGTTGCAGCGAGAGAGAGAAATAGTTTAGGGTTACTTTACTCAGAGTAAACTATTTTAGTTTCCTCCCAAAATCTTTTAAAGATAATCGCAATAAAATAAGATTTTACGGGAACTCGGTCGTTCACCTATTCAGGAAGGCTGGGGGAAATGCTGTTACACTGCCATTTCCGAAAATGTGGCTTATATTCCCAACTGAGATGGATATTTTCCCCCGGGGCTGGTACAGGAAGAAATCCCCTGGTACTTTGACCTTGGGAGAAAATCGTTTGTCTCTTACCCCCTCCCCATTCCCTTTATGTCTGTCTTTGAAAAGATAACAGTTCATGTCGAAGCAAGTTCCTACGTCCACTACAGGAAATGGAAACATTCTGTGAGTACTGACCAAACAGGTGACTCACCGAAAGCCCGAATTCCGAATTAACCGGAATTCACCGAAAGCCCGAATTCCGAATATTAAGAACAAAACAAATATATTTCTGAAAATAGGTGCTTTAACGGTTAACATTAGAATTAAAGCATGTTTTATTACTATAATAAATAATACTATGCAAAACAATAACCAACAGCAGATATAAATGTTTGTAGTGTCATTTCTTCGTTAATATAGTCACTTTACTTTTTCATTACTTTTCAAATGTTTTTTCACTCTAGGTGGTTTATTGCCTACATCCAATAATGCCATTTGATTCTCAGAGTTCTCATGTTGGATTTTTACTTGATTTATGAATTCATAAATATTAACATGCGATTTTCCACCTGCACCGTTTAAGGCATGAAGCCAACCTTCAATATGATTCGTTGTGCGGGCATCGAAGTTACTATGCTGGTTCCATACTTCTGGCGTAAAAGAGCCTGAAAATTAAAATATTTGTGATCCTTATTGTATGTAGGTATGTAAATAAACTATACAAGTTTAGAATTACCCCAATTTATACTTATAATTATGTATATTTACCACCTGTCAACTGCAGCTGCAAACTCTGTCACAAGAGAACAAAAATGGCGCCGTTTCTAGCAGAGGTGACCAAGAGTGTGTTAACTAGTAAACAGTGTTAAGAGTCATTTGGGAATACAATAAAACCTCGATTATCCGGACTAACTGGAACCATAGATAATCCGGATAATCCAGGTAGTACTATAGGTAATAGGTTATTTGTTTTGTATTGTATTAATGTATGTACATATCAAATTTCATTAAAATCGGCACAGTAGCTCTAGAGATAATCGACCAAGTCTGCAAATTCTCTTAATTTCTTACACCAGTGTGTATATATATATATATATATATATTTATATATATATATATATATATATATATATATATATATACAAATATATATATATATATATTGCGATAATCAACGATGAGATTTCGGGAATTATACAAAATTTTGAGTTTTAAAAACCTCATGACCCCTTAAAATGGATTTCGTTAACGCTCATTAATTTTACTGTGCCAAAAAGTACTGGTATTCTCCCAGGAGAAGATCCCTGGAAGACCAGTCACTGAAGAAAGGGTTCATTTTTGATGAGTGATGGGCAAAAGTGATAAAAAGTGAAGGTCAATGAGATCTCACCCCCTTCCTTTGGGCAAGGCCCAGAATGTGGAGAGGAGGGGATTGTCGCCAAACAATGACACCGGCCTCAAGTAACAGCTGGCTAAGATTGCCTTTCCTGCCTATTGTTAATGGTTTAGCCAAAGAAAAGGAAAAGTTTACAAAAGACACATGGAGGGAAATACACTTCTACTGCTAATAACTGAAAGGAAATTTTTAACTCTATGCGAATTGAAATATTATTCACCAGGATTTGCTCTATAATAAAAGAATTTTAAATGTTGATTTATTATGTTTATTTTTCGTGTTTTAAGTTTGCAACTAACAAAACATCTCTCTACTTTTTTGCTAAACTGTTGAACTAGCAAAAAATATGGCTACGAAAACCAAGTTATGAGATTAGGAAAAAATTACGAAAAACTTCTATTTGACAGAGGAAATTGGAGTTTGATGACACTTTTTCAAATTCAAACTGCGGAAAATTTTAAAATTCTATTATGTGTTAAAGAAATCTGTAAAAGTGTATGTAATTTTCCAATAGTAGAGGTCATTAGTGTAATAGTCATCATAACATTTTAAAGTGCAGTTCTATTCCAACATTCAGAGGGAGAAATTGGGGAAAATAACTCTAGAGATGTATCATTTTTTGCTATCACTTTTTACGTAAGGAGAGGTAGTAAAAATAACCTTCATATGTTTGGCAGTGCTCCTACAATTTGATGTTCTAATTTATTTCTAATTTATTTCTTATGGAAGTTCTAATTTATTTCTTATGTCTTATTTACCTTTATAAATTATTTATAAATTATTTGATTTCTGGAAAATTTAGTTTAATTTTAGGAATTAACCTCAAATTTTTCACAGGAGCAAAATACCAACATAATTTAAATTTTTAAAACTAAGTCTATAAGAAACGCCTTACATAAAGGCGTTACAGTACTGAATATGCCAGTACTGAATATAAATGTAAATATTGACTAAAATTCACAGTACTTACATGACAAAAATATTGAAAATGCATTTTTAGATAATTTTGTTTTTGAAACCGATTTCAAAATTCATAATATTCAGAGTAAACTGGGATTTAATTTTAATGGACGAGAAGGAAGTTCTAATTTATTTCTTATGTCTTATCTACCTTTATAAATTATTTATAAATTATTTGATTTCTGGAAAATTTAGTTTAATTTTAGGAATTAACCTCAAAATTTTCACAGGAGCAAAATATCAACTTAATTTAAATTTTCAAAACTAAGTCTATAAGAAATAACGCCTTAAATAAATCCAAACACTGTAAATGCCGATTCTCTATCATATATGCAATGAAAAAAAAAACCAAATGTATAATTGAAAAAAACTCTAAAAGCGTAATTATAATTATTTATTCATAGTGACGTCTGTTTTCTTGAAGTCCATTTGTTTTATGTTTGCATTACTTATTAATATAATTGTCCACACTTATTATTTTAAATGAAAAAAAATGAGAAAACTACTTCATCAATTTACTTCATTTTGGTCTTAAACGAAAGATTGTAATCTGTAGATTTGTCAAATTTGGTTTTTGTAACCGTAATTTCTATTAATTAGTGATAATTTACAATTCAAAATTGATTTATGCGCATGCTCAGTGACATGTTTTAATGATAAACACGTTTATTCCGAGGAGTCTCTCTAGATTACTCTCTCCCATTTTTATTTTTATGATAAGCATGTTTGTGAAATATAAGATTAAACCTGATGGAAATTGTTTATTTCGCGCTGTTTAATTGCTTTCTGCGCTTGCTCAGTGACATTTTTAAATCTGGCTTTAGATACTCACTAAGCACGAGGCCGCTTAAACATATTAATATGTTTCTGCGCATTATTATGATTCTCAACATTTGGCAATGATGTGCTGAGTATAATTTGTGTCTTAGTACATTTATTTACTATCTACCCATCATGTGTTGACGAGTACCAACTAGCATGTTATTAATAAGTTTAAAGAGGCATACGTTTAAAATGTCATAAATAGAAATTTCAGCTGACGTGATTAAGAGTTCTGGCACAGTTTCAATGTTCAGCTTCAGGTTTTTGAGAGAAATCTTGTAATACTCGTCTTCCTTCAATTTTTGTCTAAAGAGCGATATATACTTCTCCTGGGGTGTTAATTATTCCCGACCCCTCATTCCGAGAATCGACTTCCCCGAGGCAGCAACCTTGAAACAGGTCCCAGGTCTTTTCTCTTCAGAGGTAGGTGTAAAAGAAAAACCAAACTGTGCTATACCAAAAATAGAGTAAAAGAAGAAAAAAAATGTAAAAAAGCCCAAAAGTTCGGAAAATAATTTAGTTTGATCTGTAACTAGTTTTCCAGCAAAGACTTTGGCCGTCTGCACACGGAGCAACTCAAAAGAAACTGATAGCTGACTCCAGTCACAAACCAGTCCGTGATGAGTCGTAATCTATGTAATTGAATGGAGTCACGCACACGGCGCAACTGGTTACAAACTCGTCGGACGAGTTTGTAACCAGTTGATAATGACCATGAATAAATAATTATAATTACGCTTTTGGAGTATTTTCAATTATAGATTTGGTTTTTTTTCCATTGTATATATGATAGAGAGTCGGCATTTACAGTCTTTTGAGTTGCTCCGTGTGCACACAGCCTAAACCTTCAAAATCAAGTTTTAAACTTACAGTAAAACCTTGTTTATCCGGACTAACTGGGACCATAGGCAATCTGGATAATCCGGGTAATAAGCAAAATAAAATCCTTAGCTAAGCAGATTTACCGTTTATTGCGATAAAAACTATGTTTTGTAATGAAATTACATAGTATTATTTGCATATCATTAAAAAATATAGACATAACTTTTCTGAGTCAATCCACGTCAACGCCCTGTGACACTCTAGTAAAGCTTTCTTAAACTCAACAAAGCGCATTTTATTACCCTAATTTATTGCACAATCTGTGCAGGAACTGTACATTGAATCAAACTGAAAAGCGAATATTTGGCATACTTATAATTACGTTCTTGCTATCATAGTGAAAAATTATCTAATGTAAACATTAAATAAAAATAATGTCCATAAATTTTATCTGGATTATCGAGGTTTTACTGTACCTCTCAGTCAGCAACTATCATAGAATTATTGGATGCTGACTGATTTTAAGATGCAATTATACATTGACATGGGGACCCGTCAAAATCTAAGGCTCTAGAACTAAGCCTTTTAGTGCTAACAAATCAAGGCTATGGGGCATTCTTGTAATTTATTCTCAAATCTTCCACAATCAGCAAGAGATCACAATTATTTATGCCTAAATCTTTCACGCTGAACAGAAATCACGATCATTCTATCAGAAATCTTTCATACCGCTTATAAATCATTGCTAGGGACACGTGATTTTCGTATTTACGAAATAGATGCGAATAAATGGGAAATTTGCCGATATGAGCGAATAAATGCGAAAATTAATTTTTTACTACTTTTCGGCGAAAACTCGGCGATAAACGGCTTTTCAAGCGAAATTAGGTAATAATAGTCATAATTTATTAACATAATTGCTGAACTATGACCATACACGGTTTTTAACTAAGAGATCTCACGTTCCTTCGGATTTGCTCTGAATTTTACCCGGACAGTTTGTCCGTAGCTGAGTCATCAATGGATATAACCATTTTCGCAGGGAGCTACTTACAATACCAAGAGATTCCTGTTGAAGTTATACAGATTTTAGTGGCAACGAAATGCTGCTAGCTTTATTTTGCAAAGGAAACCATACGAAGCCTCTATAGTCCCATTAACAGCGTAGATTCTGAGAGATATTTTATACGTATAATATAATAATTAATGACTGAAGGCAAAGACTTAAAGAAGAGAATGTGGAGACTATTACAATGTTAGCTTTTATCTAAGAGTTTTGATACTTACCTATCCAAGTAAGTAAAATTGTGATTTTTAAAAAATAAATGCGAAATTTCTGAATTTTTGCATATATTTTTTGCGAATAAATGCGAAATTTTAAATACTGCATTAAAAAAAAATTTTTTTTTGCAAAATTTCGACATTTTTTATGCCAAATTTACGTACCCCTAATCATTACTCTTCAAACTGAAATATTTCAAACTGCACGGAAATTCTTATAAATCACGCTCAAATCTTTCACATCACCGAGACATCATCTATATATTTAAGTTGCTAAGCCGACTTTTGGGGCAATCCGTGAGAGAAAACTACTGCATCCATTTACTTCACTTTGGTCTTAAACGAACGATTGTAATCTGTAGATTTGTCAAATTTGGTTTTTCTAACCGCAATTTCTATTGATTAGCAATAATTTACAATTAAAAATTGATTTCTGCGCATGCTCAGTGGCATGTTTAAATCTGGCATTAGAAATTCACTGTTTCTGCGCATGCTCAGTGACATGTTTTAATGATAAACACGTTTATTCCGAAGGGTCTCTCTAGATCTCTCTTTGCCATTTTTATTTTTATGATCTCTCTCTGCCATTTTTATTTTTATGATAAAAATGGCAGAGAGAGATCACAACAATTTCCATCTGGTTTAATCTTAATTATCTGAAACATAATGATAATTATGTTTGTGAAATATAAGATTAAACCTGATGGAAGTTGTTTATTTCGCGCTGTTTAATTAGCGATAATTTATAATTTAAAAAAATTGCTTTCTGCGCATGCTCAGTGGCATTTTTAAATCTGGCTTTAGGTACTCCATAAGCACGCGACTCTTTAAACACATTAATAATTTGGTTCTGCGCATTAGTGTGATTTTCAACATTTGGCAATGATGTGTTGAGTATAATTTGTGTATAAGTACATTTATTTACTATCATGTTTTGACGGGTACCAACTAGTTAATATTTATTCACAATTCTTCCGCATTACATAGTAATGATATACTGAAATTGCTTGCTTCCGATTCGCATGCCACGTATAATGAAACTCATCATATCTGAACATAGTGCCTCCTTGCTCTTGACAAAGAATTCGCAAACACCCGGGGTTCGTCCTCTGGCCCCTTGATTAAAATATAATCCTGCACCTGCTTCGGGATGCCCAACTTCTCCACCCCTCGCAGCAGGTTGTTAGAATCTCTGAGTGTACCCCTCACTGTGCACTTGCTCAAATGCTTCAGTCCTCTCGGCTGGAGAAAGGAGGGAGCCTCCGGGAATTCTTCCGTGAATTCCCGGCAGAAATCTCTAATCAGGTCAGTTTTATCTGGACTCCGAACGATCAGTTGAAGAAACCTGAAACATTCATGAAATATTTTGAAAAAAAAAAAAATTATTAATAATAAATATAAAATAAAAATAATTACAAGATAAAAAGACTTTTTATATACCATGTTTTTAAATTTTCTGTTGAATCATATAAATTTGACAATTCTATGTATTAATAAATACTTTTTAAATTTTTTTTTGATGAATTATCCCACCAACTTGAAAGAAAATGATGAAATGCGTAATAAAGAGAGCAATTATAAGAAATTTTCAAACATTTATTTATTGAATAACATATATAAAACACATTACCCGAATAATTTCGCTATTTCGTTAATAGGTTCAATATTACGTTAATAGATGGCGCCTGTAGCGCAGTTACTTTTGGCTCCAGACGCTACTCGTATTTTTACGTAATGGATTTTAAAATATGGAATAAGGATGGCTAAAAGTATTTAAAAAATGCATTGTCATCGTGCTCTGAGCTATTCTAAAATTTTAAAATGTCTAGCTAGTCGGGAAGTTAGTTAAAAATCGATTACAAGATTTGGACTGGACAAACACACAAACAAGAAAGCAAGTTAATAAAAACATGGTAATAATAATACTCGTAGTAATAACAACTTAATCGTCGCTCCCGATACCTTCACATTTGTAAACAGATTTTGTCGCGTCCTTGACCCTCACGGGCTGAACTCCGCATAACTTTTCCAAATACAGTAGAGTCCCGATAATCCGAACTTCGGTAATCCGAAAGTCCGCTTAATCCGAAACCGAAAGTTAAAAAGGACTGAGGTTACAATAAAACCAGAGTGATACTAAGTAATATAAAGTATATTTCTGAAAATTACAAGAAAATTCAACGTTAGACAATGTACTGAACTAATTATTACTGAACTACATTGATTTTTTCTTCTTTAGCATTTTTTTTTCTTCTATAGCACCCAGACTTTTGCTTGGCAATTGCCCCCTTTCCCCCGCCCCCTGGGTGTGCCACTGATCAGCATTATATATTTGCTGCGGTGAAGTTTCCAGCTGCACTGGAGATAAATCTAGCAAGACAAGGCACTCCAGTTGTACCAAAAATAGCAGTTGGTCAGCTGCAAACATGTCCGCACCTCTCCAACTGTCGAACACTGTGACGTATTGCTAGAACAACTTACACTACTGTGCTGTACTAGGCAGCGTTCCGCTCTCCTATCCCCCATATCGTCCCGAGATTTGGTTATTTTTCGACAGACCATACAAAATAAACTGTGAAATCACACGTAATATGTAATATTTATGCAATCACACGTTATTATGTAATTTAAGTTTATTTAAGAATGATATCGCTTAATTCGAAAAATTCGTTAATCCGAAATGGGTCTGGTCCCAATCATTTCGGAATATCGGGACTCCACTGTATATTATGACTTCTTTGATTTTGCCTCGCCCGAGATTATTTTAAATGCTTAAGCGCTCAATAGATGGCAATACTGAGCTAATAAACTTGATTTGAAGATCGGACTGCTTCATTATAAGAATTTGTACGAGTTGGAGCCGCACGATTTGTTGCATTGAAGCTTCATTGCACATCATGTATGTATAAAGAAAAGCCAAATATACGGTGAATAATATTGTGATTTAAAAAAAATTTATCCATCCTGAACATTGACGTAGGGAGCATAACTGGCGCCTCCCCTCCCATGGTCTTGTGGACCATTTGGTGCCCCTCTGCGAATGGCGCCCGGGATATGATAGACCCCTTGCCCCCCCCCCCCTCGCTACGCCACTGATCCTGAACACTTTGAATTTGAAAAAAAATACACTTTCTTTTACTAATTAAATTAACTCAGAATTTTATAAATAATAAAATGGGGCAATTTTTAAAAAAAAAATCGATGATTTTTGAACGAACTTTCCAAAAACTAGCCTCTGCGCGACCAGAATGGTCGCTTTTAGTTTCATATTTTCTTTTTGCAAAACAACTCACTGAAAGTAACATATGTAAGGATGTTAGTATTACCTGTTATCATAAATAAACGTTGTTAAGGGGTATTCTCCATAAGGCTGATTCTAAAACATCGTGATCAAAAAACGTGAATTTCCATTACTTCAGATCAGAGTTAAAGATAAGACTGAGAAACCCAACACCAATGATTTTTAAAATGACATCCCTCTCTGCATGTACTATTTTTCAAAATTAAGATATCTACATTTTATCATTACATCAAATAAGAAATTGTTGGGAAAAAAATTTTTAACTTAAAAAATGAAGTAAAAATTCAGCAATTACAGTCGAACCCTGTTATAACGAACCTGGTATATAACGAACTCACTGATATAACGAACGAAAATTTTAGTCCCGATGTTTTGCTATGGTACGTAATTTAATTAGTATTATGTCAGTTTAATGTAATCGACTTTAGTCGATTTTATTCTATTAAAAATGATCATTAATGAAATGATCATTTTTAATAGATTTTATAACTTTTTAATACATTATTATTGAATACACATTGCAAATAATGCGTTATACATTTTGTGAACTCTAGCATTTTTCTTAACGGTTCGGATATAGCGAACCACCGGATAAAGCGAACAAAACTTTTGGTCTCTTGAAGTTCGTTATAACGGTGTTCGACTGTACTAAAATATAGAGTGGATTACATCACTCTCTGTATGTACTCAGATATCTACACTTAATCATATCAAATAATAAATTGTTGGGGAAATTTCTTTACATAAAAATGGAGTAAAAATTCTTCAAGTACTGAAAAAAGTGCAGAAAATTAACTATTACTGGTTCTCGGTTGCTATGCCGGCGACGGTTAAGCCTAACCTCGCGATCATTTATGCTCTCTCTTAATGAATTATTTCTTCTTCGCTTTCTTTCTTGAGACTGTTCCCAATTTTCACTTGATCGTGCAGCTCGCTTTCGGACATTCCTGATTTCAGTGCGTAAATCCATATTGACACGCGGTTGCAAACTGCGGACGGCCGCTAATGTTTACATCTGATAGTTTCAGCCGTTGCCATTCGGAGTGTAGAAATATCGTCGATTTTTGTGCCGCATACCTACGCGTTTTATATATATAGATTACGCGACGATTAAGGGGATAATATATAGTATAGTATAGTGTCGCATAGTGCAGTGGTACTCGACTTAGTATCCTGACTTACGAGTTTTTTGAGATACAAAAATTTGCGATTTTTTTGCCTCGAGTTGCCAGCTAAAATTCGAGTTACGCGCCAGCTTCAGATACCCCCACCGATAGTTTGCGGAACAAACACCATGTAACGTTCTCGTCAAATGAGCCCATGAGAAACATAATATTTACAACTTTTATGTACAATTATTATACAATTATATGCATATTATTCTAAGACTACTTTCCAGTCTTATACCGAGAGATTAACTCTTAATAATTATCATTTAATAATTTATTTCCTTTTCTTAATAATTTATTTTCTTTAACTTAATTATTTCAAATCTCCCCTGTTGCTAATTTTAGTTTCCCCCCTGGGACTTTACAATTATCTCAATACGAATTTTTATTATCTACTTGAAAGTTATTCCTACTTAAAATAACGTTCCATCTCATTTTACTTAATATTTCTTAAAATCTTAAAATTCTGAATAGGGCCTATTCATTTATCTTTTATTTTAATAGCGTGTTAAATTTAATTTTTATAATCTAAGCGAATTCGACTTACTCGATCTTTTACAGCTACTATTTAGAGCTACATAAATGCCGATAATCCAATAAAAATGGCCTTTAAAGATAGACTGAACTTTTCTGCACCTTGCAACCGGATTCATTTTATAAATTTCGTCCACCAAAGGAATTTATTAGCGTGTAAAACACACTTTGCCAGATTTCCCCCCCTCCGAATAATTTAAATTTTAAAATATTATATGCGTCTTTTTAAAAAAATAAAAAATGCCCCAAGTTGTAAAATTTCTTTCTCTATTACGGAGTACATTTTTTTTTTTTTTTTTTTAAATTTTTCAATCCAAGACGGCAGTCCTTGGACACATTCTCTCCATAGGTTAACATTGAGCTGAGCGAATCCAATAGGGTTAATACAAAACAGCTAAAGGAAAAACTTGTGCTCTGTAAGAATTCTATTTATGGGATTGCAGCTGAAGCAAAATCTAATAAATGATGAAGAGCTATTGAACACTCTGAAGTTAATTCGCTATTTCTTCTGCTAGTTTTTTTTTTCTCTTTTTAATGGCTACAACTTTACCGCATTATAATTTGGGTAGGTGTTCCAAATATCGCCCCTGTGCCTAATATCGCCTACTCGTGTTTCTAAAGTATGATTCGCGCTATGTATGAGAAAATGCAGTAACTTCTTAGTTCTGGGTCTGTATTAACAGCGACGATAGCGACAACGCTCTTATCACTGACAACAGAAACCATATGGCGTCTGAAGTTGTTTTGGCTGTTGCCTTCGTAAATTTTGGCTCCAAAGAATCAGAATCCAGTGAATGACCAGGTAGGTACATCCAAATTCTAATTTTGCTTATACCATTTGAAAGTTCATTAAACAGAGACTTTTAACAGGTGCTCCTAATTTCGCCTGGTAGGCGGTAAGAGGAACAGAGGTGAATGATATTAGGAACCGCTCTGGAGTTCACTGGAAATTTCAATTTTTCCAGTTTAGCTACATAACTTAAACTGGCACTGGTTTTGGAGCTGGTTGATCTCAGGATACCAAAGGAAATAGTTCTTAGGGATGTTCTTTGAATTTCCAGCCTAATCATAAATTAAAAAGTGGATGAAATGTCGAAAAAAAGTTAGGGTAGGCGATATTTGGGACACTTATCCTATGTGTGTAATTCAACTTATGCACATAAAAAATAAAATGTCTGTCACCTGTAAACCTCTCGTACTGTGATCAGAGGCACCGGCATCGCTTTGAAAACTAACTTGAAGCTCTCCATCGAATTCCGGTAATACCTAGCTCGCCTCCGCTTCTGCCCAACGACGTCGATTGCCATGATGACGAGTCTGAGTCGCATCCTCTTAGCACGAGTCGGGTACATGTACTGGAACCTCACCTTCGACACAACAGCATGCCCGATGTGTGGATCACGCCTAATAAGAAAAGTCCAGTGCAATGCAGGCCTTACATCAGAAAAACAGATGTTGTTGTTGACAATCCGCTTGGTGTAGGAAAGCCTACACTAAGTCCAAAGGACCTAGGTCCTCAAATCCTAGGTCCTTGGCGAAGGGTAGTAAGTAGCTTCACTTTAAGGCGAGGTACCACAAGGTCTGAAGTCTGACTTGACCTCAAAGAACACCGGTCCCGTAATTTTGAACCGAGTCAAGTGACGAGACCGGAACACTTGACCCCGCACCTCCAGAGGTAAATTTGAGAACTCGGAGGACATTGTAGCCACGACATATTTTACGTGCCCCGGCCACCATTAGTGAACACGGTGGTGAGTTTGCAGGCTACGAGCATCGAGCCAGGGACGTTCAGATCACTGGCCCGCTGCTCTTGCTAACTGGGCCACCGCGCTCCGGATGAGAACAGATGATTCGGACCAAACCCGGGTTGAAAAACAAATAATTCGGACCAAACATCTCTTTTTCCTTCCATTTCAGACACAGAAGGGACCCCCAGTGGCCGACTTCCTCACAGGCGGTGGAGGCACATGCCTCGGGCCCCCAAATAAACTAAATAATTTCAGCAACTCATATTAAAAAAAATTATTTTGGTAGTCACTATTGTGTACACTGTGAAGGCAGAAACATACAGTTTCCCTTAGAAATTAACGCTACCTGGACCTGCACTCTTAACCTGACCCCAGAGGTTTTGCCATCTCTATATTATTCTTATCTCGATGGTCAGTATTTAGTTGAAGTCATCCGATTTTTGAGAGCGTTTCGGAGTGCTGTGATTTTACTTGATTTTTCTATTCAATTTACATTATCATAGCTTTATCTATATACAGGGTGAATTTTTTAAGCTTATAGTACTCAGAGACATCTGTAGCGCGGTTTATCAACCGAAATTCCATCAAAATTGATAGAGGGACTAAGGATGACATGGGAAAGAGTTTCAATGAAAAAAAGTTCCAAAAGTCACCGATAGGGGAAGATATGGCACTGTTGTTGTCGGCGCACCCAAGAATTTGTATAAAACGCAAGTAAAACATCAAATGCAAATTCATGACTACGTAGTCGACAGCACCACGAGTATATTGGGCTATAAAGATCGGGGTGGAGTCTGTTGCGCCATCGCTTTACAGAAGAAAGGGTCATCAGACGCTTTTATCCACTTGCATGGCCACCTCGCTCCCCGGACCTAATCCATGTGACTTCTTTCAGTGGAGTTATATAAAGTCCAATGTGTATCTTGGTGGAGTCTCTAACTTGAAGGCCCTAATGGACAACATATCCCGGACTGTGATGAACATTCCTGGTGACGTGTTACGCTCGGCCGATGAGAACGACGTGTTGAAGATGCAAAGTGTCGTCCACCAGGATGGTGGTCACATTGAAAGAGGGAAAAGTGAATTTTCGTTTAAAAAAAAATGATAAAAATAGCTCCAAAAGTCGCCGATAGGGGAAGATATGGCGCTCTTGTTATCGGCGGACCCGAGAATTTGCATAAAAGGCAAGTAAAACATCAAACTACACATTCACTACTAGGTAGTCGACAGCAGCGCCAGTATTTCGGGCTATAAAGATTAGGGATGAATACCGAAAAAGTTGTAAGCAGACAAATGAATATCAAAGAAATTTCACTGCAACACCACTTTATGCAGCAAATTCACTTCTCTCTCCTTCAATGTGACCACAGTCCTGGTGAACGACACATTCCATCCTGAACGCAACGTTCTCAACGACCGAGCGTAACATGTCACCAGGAATGTTCATCAAAGTCCGGGATATGTTGTCCTTTAGGGCAGCCAAGTTCGAGACTCTACCATGATACATCTCAGACTTTAAATAACCCACAGATAAATGTCACATGGGTTAGGTCCGGAGAGCGAGGTGGCCATGTAAGTGGAAAAAAGCGACTGATGACTCTTTCTTCTGTAAAGCGAAGGCGCGACAGATTCCGCACTTTATAGCCCGAAATACTGGCGTTGCTGTCGACTACATAGCCGTGAATTTGCATTTTGATGTTTTACTTGCCTGTTATGCAAATTCTTGGGTGCGCCGACAAGAGCGCCATCATATCTTCCCCTATCGGTGACTTTTGGAACTTTTTTTTTTTTTTCACGGAAACTCTTTCCCATGTCGTCCTTAGTCCCTCTATCAATTTTGGTGGAATTCTGGCTGATAGATCGCGCTACAGATGGCTCTGAGTAGTGTCAGTTAAAAAAAAATCACCCTGTATATAAAACAGTTCAGTGACTGACAGACTGACTGACTGACAGATAACGTAACAGAGCAAACCGCTGGACCTAAAGGGCTGAAATTTTGCATGGCGATTCTTCTTATAGTGTAGGGGTGTACTAAGAAAAATTTTTGAAAAATTCTTCTTAGATTATTCAAAATTAAATTTTTAAGCTGTTTTCGTAACTTTTTTTAAGTTTGCATTTAAAATAATAATGTGACGGTTATGAAATTTATTTTTTGGCCTTAATTGCATACATTGACCGTTGTATTTATTATAAATATATATATATTTTTTGGCATTGATTGCATACATTGACCATTGTGTTTAATTTGAATGTACTCCGTAGCGAAGCACTGGTATTCAGCTAGTATTATATAATATTTTAAATACAGAAAAAAATGTGAACGTTCGATTCTGAGGCTCTCTTAAAGGAAGTCACCTTCAACTAGACTTTAAGCAGCTAAACTTGAATAATATATATATTTTTTAAATTGTGTTATATTGTTCTGATTAGAAAATAAGTTTATAAAAAATCCAAATGTCTATTTTCTAATGCAGGAAGCATAATTAAAATATTAATAATAATAATAATAATTCTAATCTGTGATTAGAGAAAGACCGAATTAAAGATCTCAGATGCTTTGCCTTAGTAACAATTACTAATTTACTGTATAGATTTTTAACAAAGCTTGTTTTATTATGTTTCTAGTGACGTCACGGATTCTTTGTGCTGAACAATAAGCCGCGATCCGGAGCGATTTGACGAACGAACAGACTCAGTGTCGAAGCGTAGCACAGATAGGTGCCCCGTGTAGTGGTCGCGAGCTTCCATGAGTGGTCCCTGGTTCGAATTCCGTCCACGGCCTGGGCGACCTTGCGCTATACCTTCATAAGGACTATATGGGGGCCTCGCCTATATGGGGGTCTCAGAGTAAAACAGCCAACATATGGTGTGGATTGACAAATGCCTTTCGAACAATGTGTCTGCCACCTTGAAAAAAAATTGTTTGATTTTCTCCTTATTTTCTACACCTCCGCTTAAAATATTACAACGCTAGTAATGGTAATACTAACAATCATAATAGTAATAATAATAACAGTAAAATCTATAGTAGTAATAATAAAGACTATAAGAAGTATAGTTATAATAGTAAAAATAAATATTGTCCTGGAATAACTAGTACCTTTGATTTTCTCCTAACTAAACTAAAAATATCGGTTAGATCTTACAAAAGTCTTTCTTAGAGTAACTGGTACATTTTATTGCATCCTAACTAAACTAAAAATTTCGATTAGATGTTGCTAAAATTTTCTGTTAGATAATTATAAAATAAAAAAGAGGAGAAAATGACTCACACCGACCCTAGAGTAATAAATGCCTTTGATTGTCTCTTATATAAATCAAAAATTTCGGTTAGATGTTATAGAAGGAAAACAGGGGGGAAATCACATATACCGAACCTAGAGTAACTAGTACCTTTGATTGTCTCCTATGTAAACTAAAAAATTCGCTTTAGATGTCATTTAAGGAAAACAGAGGGAAAAATTATATCCATCGATCCTACAGTAACTAGTACATTTTATTGTCTTCTATCTTAGCTAAAAGTTTTGGTTAGATATTTATAAAAGGAAAAGAGGAGAAAATGACTTAGTAGACCCTAGAGTAATAAATGCCTTTGATTGTCTCCTACATAAATCAAAAAAATTCGGTTAGGTGTTATACAAGGAAAACAGTGGGAAAACCACATATACCGATCCTAGAGTAACTAGTATCTTTGATTGTCTACTATCTAAATTTAAAAAAAAAAATCGGTTAGATATTATAAGAGGAAAAGAGGTGAAAAAATGGCATATACAGACCTGAGACGGTAGACCACATCGCGGATGTAAAATCGCAGGTCACGATCGATCACTTTATTCCGCGGCACGACGTGCCGCAGAAGTCTCCGCACGGCCCTCGTGTCCTGGAAAATGAACGGCTTGAGCACCAAGTCATCCATGGTATAGGCTATCACGTAGTGCTCGTGTCTGGGTACCCGGATGGGACGGATTTCGCAGGAATGGCGACCAGCGTAATGGAAAAACATTCTTTTCAAGACTAGGAAGCCGTAGCTGAAATACCGTTGCCTGCAGTACGACTGCAGCCATCGAGCAGTCAGTTTCTCGTCCTGACATCGAAAATTTTCGAGGAGATCTAACACAAATTCGACGTGCAAGTCCTTCAGGGCCGGCCTGCTGAGGTAAGGCGAGAAAACGACCTCAGATTTCTCGATGCAGCTCCAGTCGATTCTATGGGGTTCGGGAATGTTAGTGAATGGTTTAAAAAACGTGTCTAGCTGTTTGTAAAATTCGTGCAGGCTCATGTAAAAGCACGTTCTGCTGTATGAGGTCGAAGGTTGACAGTCCGCGGACATCCGGCCGAATGACATTTTTAAAACCACGTGACCCGGTTAAAACACCACAGCCAACACCTCCTAAAGAACACCTCCTTCGTTTAGGGGGTGTTGTCACAGCACGGCATTATCTTCTGCGCGGAATTTCATTTACCCTCCTCGTCGAACTCGTCTTTGAGGGAAGCATACGATAAGAAAAATAACCATCGCGCCCCCTATAGGCGGTTTAGGGATAGACTTTTGCACGGCAGGTTTTAAACATTGCGGGAACAACTGCAGAATTTCATGCGGAGTCCTTCAAAATTCTAATATACATTAAAAGATAAGAAGTAAGAAGCATAAAAGACAAAAATATGAAGGCGTTTATATATATATATACAGTGTATATATATATATATATATATACTGTGTTTTCTCAAATAAAGGTGTGTATTTTTGGACCGTGTTTTCTCACGTCCCGTCACAGAGGAACAAAATTCTCACAATTTAAAAAAAATACTTTCTGTTATATATTAATAATTGATTAGCAATTTTCAAAAAATTTCGGTTAAATTAAACCAAAATAATAGTTAAAAAAAAAAGGTGGGGATACGTTGTATCCCCACCTTTACACACAAACACAAACACACACACACATATATATATATACTACCTGAAAACTCGCGCTTTGATACGGAGTACATTCAAACTACGTAAATACAACGGTCAATGTATGCAATTAATGCCAAAAAATAAATAATTATATATTTATGATAAATGCGACGATCAATGTATACAATTGATGTAATATATATATATATATATATATATATATATATATATATATATATATATATATATATATATATGTATGTATATATATATATATATATATATATATATATATATATGTATATATATATATATATATATAAATATATATATATATATATATATATATATATATATATATATATATATATATATATATATGTCAATGCTCGGTACATTGGTACTTATTGGGGTATCAATGGATCGTCAAACAGTTACCAATTAACTTCATCCTCTTTCTCTGTGCCCTCTCCATGTTATAAAGTCAGGCAAAAGGCGTTGGTTTTTGATAAATGCACTAATAAGCTAAAACTTCTTCTTAGTGCACCCCTACAACTTATAGAGAATCGCCCTGCAAAATTTCAGCCCTTTAGGTCCAGCGGTTTGGTCTGTGCGTTGCATCGAGCTGAAATAAGGGTATATTACAGGTCTATGGTGCGTTGTATGTCAGTGAGTCAGTCAGTTACGGAACTCTTATATATATATATATATATATATATATATATATAAGAAATAGATGAAAGAGAATGCCAGTAATAGCCCTAAAGCTACTTGCAGCCTGGAACAAATAACATGAAAAGAAAAGTATGAAAGAGGTTTTAAACAGCATCTCTTCATCAGCGGTGTCAATACTGTCTAAAAACCAATGGATTGTTTCCGATGAGTATGATCTATACAATAAGCACACTCAGACACCGTACAATCCATGAAAAACAGAAGAATTGATTAAAAATTGAATTAAGAGTTACTTAACCAAAGAACACCAAGCCTGGCGCTAGACAGAGTGGAAGTTAAGAACATGTAACCGCAAGATGACTGACGTCACAAAACTTGCAACCATTGAGGTAGTGGATTCTCAGTTACAAACTTACTTAGGTTACCGTATTTTCACGTACCGTATTATCCACTACCTCAATGGTTGCAAGTTTTGTGACGTCAGTCATCTTGCGGTTACAAGTTCTTAATTTCCACTCTGACTAGCGCCAGGCTTGGTGTTCTTTGGTTAAGTACTTTTATTCAAACTTAATTCAATTATTAATTAATTATCAATTTATATATATATATATATATATATATATATATATATATATATATATATATATATATATATATATATATATATATGTGTGTATGTATGTATGTATACCGGGTGTCAAAAAAGTATGACTTCACTTTCAAAAATAGACAAAGATTTTCACTTACGGTTTTTTATGTTCCAGAAAGAAAGAAAGGATTAAGTTTCTGTTTAATGAAATGTAAACTAGATGGCTCTACATACACATTCTGCATGCTATACTGGCGGAAGCAAGAGACATCCCTAAACTAAACGTGTGGTGTGGTTTACTGCACGATCGAATTATTGGGCCTTTTTTTCTTTTTCGAAGAAACTGTCCGCTCTGACAATTACCTTGATATGCTTGAAATTTTCGCGTTTCCTCAAGTAGAGGACTGGCAACCCAATACAATTTTCCAGCAGACGGGGCACAGCCACACTGGAGTTTGGAAAGGCGAAAGGTTTCAGATGAAAAGTTCCCCGAGCGATGGATGGGAGGAGGAGGTCCAATACCGTGGCCGCCTAGATCTCCAGACATAACACCTTTGAACTTCTTCTTTTGGGGATACGTGAAAAACATTGTTTACCAATCTCCAATTTGTGACACTGGTGAACTGAAAAGTAGAATTACAGCGACCATTCAGAGTTTTGATCCTGCAATGCTTCACAGAACGTGGCGAGTAATCTCGCATAGACTCGATGTGTTGCGCGCGATTAATGGTGCGCACATTGAAATCATGGTATAAAGCAAACGTGGAATAAAGCATTGTAAAAAAAACTTTGAAATTTTTTTTATACGACTTAAAAAACCGTAAGTGAAAATCTTTGTTTGTTTATTTCTAATTCATTTTTGAAAGTGTAGCCATACTTTTCTTACACCCGGTATATATATCTGTACATATAAAACAGTTCCGTAACTGATTGGACTGACTCACTGACATACGACGAACAGACCAAACGGCTGGACCTAAAGGGCTGAAATTTTGCATGGCGATTCTTCTTATAGTCTAGGGGGGCACTGAGAAAGATTTTTGAAAAATTTTTCATAGATTTTTTAAAATTAAATTTTTAAGCAGTTTTGGTAACATTTTTTAAGTTTGCATTTAAAATAATAATTTGAGGGTTATAAAATTTATATCACGAGAAAGATCATAAAAATTCCTTTAAAATGAAATCTTTTTCGAATACATTTTATGATTTTTGGTGAGTCTTTAAAGATTGATTTTTATAATTTAATTTATTAAATGCTGATCACGTGCTTTTTTTTTTTTTGGTACTTTAAATAAATTTATCGTCAAGTGCATAACAACTAAATAGACAAAAAAATTTTCTCTTCTTGCTTATGCGGCAGACGATTGAACATTATCTAAAAAATATTGAAATACAGTAAAAATATGCTCCTCAAACTGTACTATATTAACTGTACTATATTCTTTAGTATGTCCTATTACATTTAATTTGAATATTTTCTTCTACATTATTTTGTCTATAAAAATATCCGTTACGATTTTTTTATAAATATATTTTTTCGCTTTTTTACATCAATTGCATACATTGATCGTTGTATTTATTATAAATATATTTATAATTTTTTTGGCATTAATTGCATACATTGACCGTTGTATTTAATTTGAATGTACTCCGTAGAGAAGTCCGGGTTTTCAGCTAGCATATATATATATATATATATATATATATATGTGTGTGTGTGTGTGTGTGTGTGTGTGACTATGCATGTATTCCTTTTTTTCGGGGCCATAGGTGTTACTTAACATCTAACAGTAATTCTTAACATCTGCAAAGAGAAAAACCGGAATTCTCCCTCCCACGGGGACTGACGTCCCCTGAATTCCAGTAGTCAAGGGGGAGGGACAAAATTCCCCGAACTTTCTGGTTGCTGCGGACAAAAGGGTTTGGTTTGGAGCGCTACGGTCAACTTTTACGACACGAGGGGCTGTAATCGGACAAAGGGAAGTTTCTAGGATGGGTTTGGAAACGAGGGGACGCATTTTCATTTAGAAGGGGAAAAAATAGGACAAAAACATGAATATTTAGGAGAAAATTGTCCGGATATATTCCTTGCAATTCTTTCTTTTGATTTGATATTTTAAGCTGGTATATATATATATATATATATATATATATATATATATATATATATATATAATATTCCAGATATGCTTTCAAATAATTTGAGAGTATAAATGGAGGATTAAGAACTACTTGAAATCGCTAAATGAACTAAATCTATGAAGTTGAAAATTTTAATTAGTTTCACTATGTTGTTACATTTAGAAGTACAATCAGTGAAATAGGTAATTGCTAATCAGCGAATTCATAGTAGGCAAGTAAAATTTTTAGATTTAGAAATAAAATCCGTGAAATCGCAATCCGTCAACAGAAAATGCCTTTTTGGCAAACAAAGTTGAAAGATTTAGAATTATAACAATTAAATAGTATATTCTAATTTAGGTCTGCCGACTTGTTAGATTTAAAACTGCAATCAATTGAATAGGTAATTCAAGGTAACATTTGCAAACTTGTTAAATTTAGAATTGCAATAATGAAATAGCAAATTCAAAATAGGTAAGCAAAGTTGTTAGATTTAGAATTATAATCAATGAAATTAAAAGCAATGAATGGGCTAATTTTTAGTAGGTTGTCAAATACGTTAAATTTAAGATTAGAATCAATGAATAGCAAAGTTTAAAATAACAAATTCTGAGTAGGAAGCTAAATTTGTTATATATTAGTTTACAATATCAATGAAATAGTAAATAAGAAATTTTAAAGTAGATAGGTAAAATTGTTAGATTTAGAATTATAATCAATGAAATAAAAAGCAACGAATGGGCTAATTTTCAGTAAGTTGTCAAGTACGTTAAATTTAAGATTAGAATCAATGAATAGCAAACTTTAAAATAACAAATTCTGAGTAGGAAGCTAAATTTGTTATATATTAGTTTACAATATCAATGAAATAGTAAATAAGAAATTTTAAAGTAGATAGGTAAAATTGTTAGATTTAGAATTATAATCAATGAAATAAAAAGCAACGAATGGGCTAATTTTTAGTAAGTTGTCAAGTATGTTAAATTTCAGGTTAGAATCAATGAATAGCAAACTTTAAAATAACAAATTCTGAGTAGGGAGCTAAATTTGTTATATATTAGTTTACAAAATCAATGAAATAGTAAATAAAAAATTAGAAAAATTAAAGTAGATAGGTAAAGTTTTTAAATATAAAATTTCAATGAACTAAATAGCAAACACTGAAATTGCGAATTCAAAGAAAGTAGGCAATCAGTTATATTTAGAATTCTGTGTTTGCAGTGTGAAGATTGCCAAGTCCAAAATCGTAGTTATGAGAAAAACGGGGTTGAAAATAAAAACGGCTTTTGTAAAGTCAGTTTTTTTAAAGTTTAATTTTTAATTAATTTTTTAAAAGTAAATTTTTCAATTTTTATTTTTGTTGAGTAGACAGTGTTAAGTCCTTGATTGGGACATAGCCCCTTTAACACTAACATGTTAGTGTTTTGTTTCACATATCCCAAATTTTCCCTGACGAATACAAATATTTAGATGAGGAACTGGACTTAGCTTTCTGTATCCTGCAGTAGCCCTTGATTTTTCAAACCTGCCTGGGTTGATAACTCACTTTAGCCCATTTTGGACTTAATACCCTTTGCACAGCAAACACAGAATTATAACCAATCAAATAGCAAACAGTGCAATAGGAATTTTGAAGTAGATAGGCAAATTTGTTAGATTTAGGGTTACAATTAATGAAATAGAAAACAGTGAGATAGCAAATTTAGAGTAGCTTAGCAAAATTGTTAGATTCAGGATAACGATCAATGAAATGGTAAATTCTAGATAGATAAAAGAAAATGTTAGATTAAGCGCGACATTCCGTGACATGGAAGAGAAATAGATAGTAAATTCTAAGTAGGTAAGTAAAATTTTCTCATTTAAAATTTGTGGATAAATAAGCCACCCCTACTACAGTCTTTGTGCATAATCTATATATATAAAACAGTTCCGTAACTGACTGACTGACTGACTGACTGATTGACTGACTGACAGATAACGCACAGACCAAACCGCTGGACCTAAAGGGCTGAAATTTTGCATGGCGATTCTTCTTATAGTGTAGGGGTGCACTAAGAAAGATTTTTGAAAATTTCTTCTTAGATTTTTTAAAATTGAATTTTTAAGCTGTTTTTGAAACATTCTTTAAAGTTTCCATTTAAAATAATAATCTGAGGGTTATAAAATTTATATCACGAGAAATATCATAAAAATTCCTTATCTTTACCTTCATTTTCTGGTTTTCGGTGAATTTTTAAAGATTAATTTTTAGAATTTAATTTATTAAATGCTGATCACGTGGTTTCCTTTCTTTTTGTGATACTTTAAACTAATCATGCGTCACGTGCATAACAACGAAATAAATTGACAAAAAAAAATTTTTTTTTCTTGCAAGTGCGGCAGACGATTGGACATTATCCAAAAATATATAAAAATACAGTAAAAGAAATGTTCCTCAAACTGTACTATATTCTTTATTATGTTCTATTAGATTTAATTTGAATATTTTCTTCTACATTATTTTGTCTATAAAAATATCCGTTACGATTTTTTTATAAATATATTTTTGGGTTTTTTTTTGGCATTAATTGCATACGTTGACCGTTGTATTTAATTTGACTGTACTCCGTAACGAAGCACGGGTATTCAGCTAGTTTATATCATAATTTGTGAAAATCCCACAAATTATTTTCATAAAAAATGATTAAAATACATTTTGAATTCTATTTAAAACCATCCCAAGGGATTATCACAAGGTTTATGGTGAGTACAGTTTTTAAATATTTGTTTTTAATTATTACATTTATTTACGAAAACATGTTTTCTGATCATACAAGATAAATTTTGACTTATTTCTTGGACGGACGAGGGATAAAATATTCACTTGAAAATTTCAGGAGAATTTCTTTTTAACGAGCAAAGACAGTGTTTAACGTTTACCTACATGTGAAAAAATAGAAAATGCTATTCTGAAAGGGTAGAAAGGGGTCAAAATTTGGCTACTCCTTTAAGGTCTTATTGATACTTTATCCGCTATTTAGCTGATTACATATAAACACGTGTCCTGACCAAAACCCTACAGAAGGTCGTTCGAACTTTATGGAAACGATTTTGTAATTTATTTTTGTCGTTTGCATTTTGGGATAAAAATTTGGCAACTACAGAATTATCGTCTGCTACTGTTTTGTTTTGATTGGAATGTAAAATAAAAGACTTATTTAGAAAATGGCTCCTAAAATTGATGGATGGCTCGAAGATTACGTAACTGTGCTTTCCGAGGAGAAATATTCGTATCAACAAATTATAAAGCGGAGTAAAAATCGCGGTTAGGGAATTTCAAAAAAAGGTATTTAAAATATATTGAATTTGAAAGTGAAAAAACGTCTAACTGAAAGTAAAAAGGAAAACATGACCGCGAAACCTCATCCTAAGACTGTTCGAACGCAGGTAAATAACAAGAAAGTGAAGTCGCTGATCCTAAAAGAAAATCCGCCGATTCAAAGATCCATTGCATCGAAACTAGGAATGTCTTCTGGCACTGAAAGTAAAATCATTCATAAAGATTTGAACTTAAAAAAGATGTTTAAACATAAGGTTCATTTACTTTTGTCAAAGCATATTGCTGAAAGAAAAACAAGTTGTAGAAAATTATATGAAAAACGCTTAGCTGCTGAAAAATAGAAATTTGTGATAACAGTTGATAAGGCATGGATGTATTTAAATGACTGTAATAAAAAAAGATAAATTTTCTATTGGTAAACTGCCGGGAATGAGCTACGAAATGGCTTCGTCAGTATACAGAAACGTTCCCAAAGTGATTCATAATAGTTGCAGGATTTTGTTACAACGGCAAATTAAAAATCAAAAAGGTCTCAAGTAAAGCCAAAATTAATTCACTCTACTATCAGCAGAATATTTTAGAACCAATTTTTGAAGAAGAAATTCCAGCCTCATATGGAAAGGACATTGTTAAAGTTGAGCTTCATATGGTAAAAGGCTCTAGTCACACGTCTAAATCAACTGCCGCTTATTTAGCAAAGAAAGAAGCAGAAACAGGAATAATATGCATCCCATATAATGAAATACCTATAAAATCACCTGACGCTTCTCCAATGGACTTTCGGTTTATTAAAACGAACCGTGGGAAAACGGCATCCAAGAACACTGAACGGATTTTGGAAAACGGTCGAAGAGGAATGGGGTAAAATTGACCTGACAGTACTAAGAAAAAGTCCACTTTCACGGAAAATTCGAGCTAGAGCTATTGTCAAGAACCATGGCTATCAGATAGGTTACCTACCGGACGCCCGAATACCCGTAAGCTCGAATCCTGAATTTGCAGCTGCAGTTGACAGGTGGTAAATATACATAATTATAAGTATAAATTGGGGAAATTATAAACTTGTATAATTTATTTACATACCTACATACAATAAGGATCACAAATATTTAATTTTCAGGCTCTTTTACGCCATAAGTATGGATCCAGCATAGTAACTTCGATGCCCGCACTACGAATCATATTGAAGGTTGGCATCATGCCTTAAACAGTGCAGTTGGAAAATCGCATGTTGATATTTATCTATATATATAAAACAGTTCCGTAACTGACTCATTCATTCACTGACTGACTGACTGACTGACTGACATACAACGTACAGACCAAACCGCTGGACCTAAAGGGCTGAAATTTTGCATGGCGATTCTGCTAATAGTGTAGGGGTGCACTAAGAAAGATTTTTCAAAAATTCTTCTTAGATTTTTTTAAATTAAATTTTTAAGCTGTTTTTTAAATTTTTTTTACGTTTGCATTTAAAATAATACATTGAGGTTTATAAAATTTATATCACGAGAAAGATCATAAAAATTCCTTCAAAATGAAATTTTTTTCGAATTTTTACCTCCATTTCCTGATTTTTGGTGAATTTTTAAAGATTAATTTTTAGAATTTAATTTATTAAATGCTGATCACGTGATTTCTTTTTCTGGTACTTTAAATAAATTTATCGTCACGTGCATAACAACTAAATAGACAAAAAAAAATATTTTTTTTTCTCTCTAATGCAGCAGACGATTAGATATTATCAAAAAAAATAAATATCCCTTACGATTTTTTTATAAAATATATTTTTTACATCAATTGTATACATTGATCGTCGCATTTATTATAAATATATATAATTTTTTTTGGCATTAATTGCATACATTGACAGTTGTATTTAATTTGAATGTACTCCGTAGCGAAGCGCGAGTTTTCAGCTAGTCTATATATATAAAACAGTTCCGTAACTGACTCATTCACTGACTGACTGACTGACATACAACGCACAGACCAAACTGCTGGACCTAAAGGGCTGAAATTTTGCATGGTGATTCTTCTTATAGTGTAGGGGTGCACTAAGAGAGATTTTTGAAAAATTCTTCTTAGATTTTTTTGAAATTAAATTTTTAAGCTGTTTTAGTAACTTTTTTAAAGTTTGCATTAAAAATAATAATTTGAGGGTTATAAAATTTATATCAAGAGAAAGATCATAAAAATTCCTTTAAAATGAAATGTTTTTCGAATCTTTACCTCTATTTTGTGATTTTTGGTGAATTTTTAAAGATTAATTTTTAGAATTTAATTCATTAAATGCTGATCACGTGATTTCGTTTTCTGTTACTTTAAATAAATTTATCGTCACGTGCATAACAACTAAATAGACAAAACAATTTTTTTTTTCTTGCTAATGCTGCAGACGATTAGACATTTTGTCTATAAAAATATCCCATACGATTTTTTTATAAATATATATATATTTTTTTACATCAATTGTATATATTGATCGTCATATTTATTATAAATATATATATTTATTTATTTTTTTTGGCATTAGTTGCATACATTGACAGTTGTATTTAATTTGAATGTATTCCGTAGCGAAGTGCGGGTTTTCAGCTAGTGAATTCATAAATCAAGTAAAAATCCAACATGAGAACTCTGAGAATCAAATGTCATTATTGGATGCAGGAAATAAACCACCATAAAAAACATTTGAAAAGTAATGACAAAGTAAAGTGACTATACTAACGAAGAAATAACACTGCGAGCATTTTTATCTAGCGTTGGTTATTGTTTTTATAGTATTGTTTTGTATTATTTATTATATTAATAAAACATGCTTTAATTTTAGTGTTAACCGTTAAAGCACCTTTTTTCAGAAATATATTTGTTTTGTTTTTAATATTCAGAATTCGGGCTTTCGGTGGATTCCGGTTAATTCGGAATTCGAGCTCCCGGGAATTCGGGCTTTCGGTGAGTCACCATCAGATAGACGCAAATCGCCGCAAAAAATGCGTCATTTATACATAATACTAAACTATCAAAATCTTTTCCATAAAGTGCGAACGACCTTCTGTATAATCACCCTGTAACCATACCACAGCAGAAAGAAATCTCGCTTTCATACACTATTGAGTCGAGCCCTTTGGTAACGAGTTTAGCCTGGAGGAAGATCAAGTTCCCGACGCATGCGTCCCCAGCTTGTCTTTCCCTCCGACATTTCGGAGTCCGACATTTCGGAGGGAAGTTCGAATAAAGGAACCCACCACGACAGTACTAGGCGCCTCGCAAACAACTCGTCACAAACTGTTCGATTTCTTCTGCTGAACAACAAGCTAGTAGCCGGCGGTTTGTTTCCAAGCAATTCCGGAGCAATTAGTAAGTACATTAGTGATGTGTAGTGTCTGAGAAAATATTTTACCTCTAAGTATTTTACGGTAAAATAATGAAATTATGTTATAATATTTCTGGGGTGCCAGGTAAAAAGAATATAAGTCACAAAATGGTCAAAATGATTTAAGTCCAATCCGGGTGAAGTTAAAATTAACTCTATTGCCTGGTAAAAGAATTATTAGTCAGTTGTGTTTCTTTAACAAACTTATTAACTTGCTTAAAACTATGAAAATTATTGCATTTGAAAACTATGAAATTGTTGAAAACTATTGCACTTGAAACATTTGAAAACTATGAAAATTAGAAAACGTAAAAATAATTTTTTTTTTCTTTTTAGTAAAAAAAATGCGGTTTTTTTTTCTTTTTTCCCCTAGCACCCTAGACTTGTTTTTTAAAATCTAAATATTTAAGTAACTAAGCCGATTCTTTGGGCAGTCCGTGAGAAAAAAACTACTGCATCAATTTACTTCATTTGGTCTTAAACGAAAGACTTTAATTTATAAATGTGTCAAATTTGGTTTCTGTAACCGCAGTTTCTATTTATTAGCGATAATATACAATTAAATATTTCTTTCTGCGCCTGCTCAGTGATATGTTTATATCTGGCTTTAGATGCTTACCACGAACGAGGTCGCATAAAGAATCTCTCTAGGTTTCTATTGGCCATTTTTAATTATGTTTGTGATGTATAGGATTAAATCTGACAGAAATTGTTTATTTCGCGCTGATGAGTAACCCTATTTCTTTTTATTGGGTTCAATAGTAATTTTTTAAAGTGTATTTCTCCGTTCTTAGTAGTATAATTTTCAACATTTAGCAATGATGTGTTGAATATAATTTGTTTATTAGTGCATTTATTTAATATCAAGCCGTCATGTTTTGACGGGTACCAACTAGTTTAATTTTAACATGCTCCCAGTGGCGTAGCGAGGGGTAGGCAAGGGGGTCTATCATGCCCCGGGCGCCACTCGCACAGGGGCGCCAAATGGTCCTTTTCACTAATTCTATATACAATGATTTCCGCTTATAAGAATCGCGTTTGTTATTACTGTTTTTGATTCTTATAGCCGAAATTTAGGTTTTTGGACAGGCACACACACACACACACACCTATATATACATATATCAGATAATTTATCATAAAATACTCTTTAATTTACGTTAATTATCTTTTATTAAAATTATTTTTTTTATAATTTTAAAAATACAAATTAATTTATAGACCTATAAGGAGATACACAAAATTATATTAAGAGAAGAAATAAATCCAATATTTGTTACAACATACCTGCATAACGGTTTTAACATTTCAACTACAGGAAGGGAGCAAGAAAAGTTTTTTTATGATAGTTTGACGTAATGAAGTTTTCAGGAAGCTGTTCATACCTCTTTCAAAACTAATAGTCTCAGACAAAGATTCACGTTCTAGCTTACGTTTCACGGTTTGATAACATGCTGAATCTATAGAGGCTGGTCACACATTTTTTAGACAATGTATATTGTATTCACAAAACTAAATTACATAAAATTATTGTGTTTTAAATGTTCTATTTGACATCCCTTATTCTGAACTATCTTTCGACACCGCAATTTCCAGGATAATAATGCCTTTTAAAGTGTCAGAAGAGGTATTCTATCCCATTCCTCCTGAACAGCTTTCCAGAGTCCTGTAAGGGTTTTGGGACGGCGTTTGGATAATGCAGATTTTAAAAGTTCGAAAGCACAAAAATCCATAGGTGATACATCGGGAGATTTAGTAGGGATATCAGTGAAGGGTATGGCCTTGATACCAGTTTTTTGTTCCATTTCTTTTAGGAAATTTACAGTGAATTTTGATGTGTGACTGCTAGCTTTGTCCTGATGGAGTCTCACACATTGATGGCACTATGGGTAAAGCGATGGTATTTCATTCAGAAAAATTGGCGATAAAATATATTCCTCATAGTATTTGGAGTTAATCTTGACATTTTTTCCCACTCTCTTTATTTTTAACTTGCCATTATAAGAAAAACCAGCAACAATCATGAATCCCTTAGAAAAACTTTCTTTCGATTCTTTGAACCATGTACTTAAATTTTTTTCTCCCCTTTTATGATAATAAATGGCTCTTTTTTTGTTGCAATCATTTAAATACACCCATGATTCATCTATTGTGACAATTGTTTTCCATTTTTCTTTGGATAAGTGTTTGTCATATAGAATTCTGCAGCGTGTTCTGCTGGAATGATATGATTTGGAAGAAGACGATGCACATTGCGTTTTTTCGCTTTCTTAAGATTTAAATCAACGTTTATCATTTTATTTTCAGTGGACACCGAGCATTTTAATGATTTTGCAACTGTCCTTTGACTAGGGGGATTTTTCTTTTAACATTAAAAAACGTACCTTTGCAATAGTCGAAGATGTCGGTTTTTTTTCTTGGATACTTGTTTGGAATTTTTGTCCCACTTGAGGCTCCAATTTGACGTTTTTTTCCTTTCTTGTTGACGATATTACCTATGGACGCTTTAGATATCACAAAACCACGACTCTCACATCGTTTTTGGATAACGGAGAATGCATATTTCTCTTAGGAAAGAGCATAAATGTAGCCTTCGAACCACTGCTTTGTTAAAAAACGCCATTTTGAATAAAAACAAAACTTTCAAGCCGCAGACGATAATTTTGACTTTTAAAAACATAGTACAATTGCAATTATTTCTTTTGCAACAACCAATAATTTTTATTACCGCTTACCAAAATCGTCTAAAAAATGTGCGAACAGCCTCTGTACTAATGCCAGGTTTTCCTAAGTGATAGTGGGCACTTCGCCGAAGATTTATGAGTTTCACGATCCAGGAATCCATAACCAGTATGTGGGAGGTGGGAAAAAAGAGTCCCAGTCTTTGTTTGTCAGTGGAGAAAAGTGAAATCGGATCCGGAAGGGTAAAGATGCCCCCGGGTCAAGCTAATAGGACAGTGTTGTGCTAAAGCGTTTAAGGTGAAACCATTATGTTATGTCTAACAAAGAAAGGGATGCATTTTACGACTGTATTCCATCCCATCTTATCACTCTTTCATTAAAAAAAAATGAAAAAAGAACTTCGTGCCTTTTGAGGGTTTAAGTGGCTGTTTTGGAAAAATGAAAGGAAAACGAAGAGTGTAAACTGATTCTTAAAACCGGTGGATTGATTCTTTAAAGCGAAAATTTTAACATGGAAATAATACATTTGTTTTTGCGATATTGATTCTTATAAACGGTTGATTCTTATAGCCACTGACCACTATAAGCGGTGGTTACTGTATTATATTACTATATGTTTTTCGGAAAGGGGGGCGCCAAAAAGGTATCGTGCCCCGGGCGCCAGTTATGCTTGCTACGTCACTGTATGCTCCAGCTCCCTTATTTTCATCGAAAAAGAAAGTAAGAAAGATGTGTTCATTTGCCGTAAATTACTTTGCGTTTCGTTCAGAATCAAAATAAAACCTCCTAGATTTCTAAGGAGAAAATAAGAATCTATTAACATTTCAAGATATAAGTTTTGATAAATAATTATTAATCAACGCAATGTCTTCTTACAATTTACTTGATTTCGTATTATACGGGAAGTATAAATTAAAATAGAATATCCACAGTCGACAGAATTGTATATATATTTTTTAAGTTTAAGCCAGTGTTTCTACACCGGTGGTCCACTGGTCCGGAAGTATCCAAAATGGAGTCCTCGAAGTCAGCAGTCTCAAAAAAAAAAAAAAAAAAGATAATAATAATAATAATAAAAATAATTTAACAATTTTATAAAATCGAGATAAAAAAGTTTTTTGTTCAAATTCAGAAAATTCCCCTATTTCTTCCGTTTTCTGATGCTTAGAGCGCGAAAGAAATCCCTGTTCTGCTTACTAATCCCTAATATATTTTCTGTAACAGCGTCGCAGCCATTTCACAGCTAATAAAGCAAATGTCAGTTGAAATTTCTCATTAATCTTCAAGTTTTCATGGGTTTTTATTTGTTGCAACCATGAAGCTATAAGAAGCAGCGTAAGCTTGAAGGGGGAATTCCTCGAAAAATGAACCGATTATGGTCACTCACCGGCAGATGGCGCGACATCTAACAAAAGGGCGGAATTTGTCATTGCGTTGTATGGACGCGCGGTAATTAAAATCGTTTAACAAATTTTTAAATACATATATGTGACGCTTCTTGTCCACGTCATTATAAAATCCAGTTCTTAGAGGCTAGTCCGGAAAATGCAGTCGGGACCATACTCCTCGAAATCTCTTTGGTGGTGCAGTCGTCATAGCTTGAGTAAGGTAAGACAAGCCATAGTCCTTTAATTCGTTTATACTAGCAGATATGCTATTAGTGTTATTTCATATGTTTTAATAATAATATGTAATATGTATTAATATAAACTCTATAATTTTCTTTAAGAAAGAATACTAAAGTCTTGGTTTCAGTAATGTTAGCATATAATTAAATAAGTATTTTTGCTAATGCATTTATAAAAAAATAAATATATAAATACAGTAACCACCGCTTATTGTGATCAGTGGTTATAAGAATCAACCGTTTATAAGAATCAATACCGCGAACACAAAAACAAATGTATTACTTCCATGTTAAAATTTTCGCTTTAAAGAATCAATCCACCGGTTATAAGAATCAGCTTACACTCTTCGCTTTCCTTTCATTTTCAAAAAAAGCCACTTAAACCCTCAAAAAGCACGAAGTTCTTTCTTCTTTTTTTTAAAGAATGATTGATAAGATGGGAAACTTTTTCTTGCTCCCTTGCTGTAGTTGAAATGTTAAAACTGTTAAGCAGGTACGTTGTAACAAATATTGGATTTTTTCTTCTCTTACTATAATCATGTGCATCTACTTATAGGTCTAGAAATTAAGTTGCATTTTTAAAATTATAAAAAATAATTTTAATAAAAGATAATTAACGTAAATTAAAGAGTATTTTATGGCAAATTATCTCATATATATGTGTGTACTAGCTGTACCCGTCCCGGCGTTGCTCGGGAAATGTAATTACCAATTTTTTAGTAGCCTTAACCCTTTGTTAATGGGCGTCGCTGTCATCCTTTTCCTCACCACGATACATTATTTTACCCATATAAATTTGATCCTTTCTGGCACATTTTGGCAAAATTTTTGACATAGGATTACTAATCGAATATCACTGCAATAGTAATCGATTTCCTTGAAAGCGAATATATCACATCCTCCACATGCTGAAATTCTTTGAAATCTTCATAGATTTTTTCCACAAATACACCACAAATTATATGATATTAACTAAGTGCTGGCCAAAAAAATTACGGCATTACTAAATGTGATTTTTTAATCGATTATCACTGCAATAGTAATCGATTTCCTTTAACCACCCAATCATTCATAGAAAACAAACGCCCCAACACATCGACGTCGAAAAACTGGTTTTTCTCCTATTTTCACCCGCTACCTTCGTCCGGAAATGAAGAACGAAATCTCCAAAATGAGATTTCTCGCAAGAGTTTCCGAATCATAAAATAAATTATTAAAAAATAACTACAATTTGTAAATTAATTTTGGTTCTGGCTTTCGAAACTGTGATGTCTAGGGTCTCTGAGATAAAAACTTCGTAAAAATGTAACGACATTTACGTATCGATTCGACAATTTGGAAAACAGGGTCACGGACAAAATCGCGTTTTTTTCCGAAAAACGGGTGCGTACAGACGATCGAAAAAAAATCACAATTAATCGATAAATTAAGACAGACAATTTTAATTGTGATTTCCGTATAGTGTCATCTTTCCCGTATAGGCTCGTCTGAAAAAAAAAATTCTTGGACGGATACGTTAGGATTTACGGAGCTTTTACTCGTCCGAGAGCTCCAAATCGCGACTAAATATTTAATTACGGAAAATCTAATTAAAAAATCGAAAAAAGGGCTTCGAGGTGCATAATGAGACCTCGGGAGGCATCTTCGTTTCGAATCTCAAGACTGTCCGACCTACCGTCTTTGCGCTGCGCCGCGAGCAGACAAAAACTCGGTCACACACACACAGACTTTGCCTTTTATATATAAAGATACGTGTGTGTGCCTGTCCAAAAACCTAAATTTCGGTTATAAGAATCAACCGCTTATAAGAATCAAAATCAATAATAACAAACGTGATTCTTGTAAGCGGAAATCACTGTATGTACAATCTATATATATAAAACAGTTCTGTAACTGACTGACTGATAGATAACGCACAGACCAAACCACTGGACCTAAAGGGTTGAAATTTTGCATGGCAATTCTCATAGTGTAGGGGTGCACTAAGAAAGATTTTTGAAAAATTCTTCTTAGATTTTTTAAAACTAGTCGCTGCGCGACCAGCATGGTCGCTTTTAGTTTTATATTTTCTTTTGCAAAACAACTCAACTGAAAGAAACATACATAAGGAATGTTACCATTACCTGTCATCATAAATATACGTTGTTAAGTGGTAATGGGATCTCAGCCAAAATATTTATAATCATTACAAAATTATCCATAAGGCTGATTCTAAAACATCGTGTTTAAAATATGTGAATTTTCATTACTTCATATCAGAGTTAAAGATATGTAATATTTTTCAAAATTAAGATATCTACATTTTATCATTACATCAAATAAGAAATTGTTGGAGAAAAATATTTTACTTAAAAAAAAGAGGAAAAATTCAGTAAGTTCTAAAATATAGTGTGGATTACATCACCCTCTGTATGTACTACTGTTCACAATTCAGATATCTACACTTAATCATATCAAATAAAAAATTCTTGGGAAAATTTCTTCACTTATAAAATGGAATAAAAATTCAGCAAGTACTAAAAAAAGTGTAGAAAATTAACTCTTACTTATTATTAAGTTGATATAATACAGTTTTTAATATTTTACAGTGATATTCCTAAAACTTCTTGATATACACAGTTGAGTATTTCAGAAGTAGGAGATGATACAGTGACAGAATCAAAAGAACAGACTCTAGATAAACTTACATACAACTGTCAATGACTAAATACTGGATTTCATAGTTCTAAACATATTTTGTCAATGTTTTACTCTTACATACATTTAGAAAAAAAGATGGAACATGTGAATAAATTAAAGTTATTCACGAGTAAAATACAGCAATCAAATTTTACCAAATTACGTGCTATTGCCGAGCCGTGAGTCTACACACACACACACGGTTGGACGGTAATGTTTATATCTGGTAGTTGCAGCCGTTGCCATTCGGAGTGTAGAAATATCGCCGATTTTTGTGCCGCATACCTACGCGTTTTATATATAAAGATACTTTTAAAATTAGTATATAAACGAATATTATATACTAATATAATACTACTATAATAATATAATTAGCTCCCTCGTTCGTATTAAGATTCTATCCAATGCCTAACTTGCTACGCCTGTCCAATCATTTAATTAATTACAATCCCGTACACCACAATTTCGCGACGCGACGGACTATGTCTTACCCGATCGACTTTCCTACATGCTTCTGAAGTTCTTTGTCTTTTCAAGCCCTTGGACCTTTCAAGCCTCTGTCTTTTCAAGCACCTGCTTAGCTTTGCATGGAAAGTTCTAGAATCCTCTCTGCTGAGGTTCACAGTTTTTTCTCGCGAAACCCTGTCTAAACTCTAAATATAGCTCTCTACACGATGACGCCTATAATGGAAACACCTGTCCATATTAGAGGTGTTTATGAAAGTGCTTCGTAGTCTTTAATAAATGAGTCTGGCCACTGGTATTTTTTATATAATATAGTGTATGTATTATTCTACTATCACGTATTAGTAATGAAGCTAGGGGCATCGTGCTTTTTGATAATCACCTGTATGTATATATATATATATATATATATATATATATATATATATATATATATATATACAGTCGAACCTCCATATATCGAACTTCCACATATCGAAATTTTCTATATATCGTACTCTTAGCAAATCTCCATGTTCATTACATAGAAAAATTGTTTCTATATATCGAAAAAATCTCTATATATCGAAATTTTTTTTCATGACATATAGGGAGATTTTATTCCACTTTAGAATAAAATATCCCAATTTTTGGCATTTGAAACAATATGTCGTGGACTCAAATTCGCCGAAAATATCCCTGATTAAGTTTTTAGGGGACTAAATAAATACGAACATTTCTTTGGACTTTCCGCAAAACTGGCTGTTCAGCAAGATACTCGTAGTTTTTTTTTTTTTTTAAAGAATGTAACTGTGATCATTGTAACCACTGTCTGGATTATTATTATTTTTAAAGGTATGTAGTACTCAATAAATCTTTCATATTAATTCATTTTTTAGTTATTTACTTTCATTTAATGGGATTCGCGTATAAATAAGAAATGGAGTTTCGTATACGAAAATTAGCTTTAATTTTTTTAGGAGAATTATGATAAAACTAAGCTCAATTCTATATATCGAAATTTCTATATATCGAATTTTTTTCCGGCAATTTGCTACTTCGATATATGGAGGTTCGACTGTGTATATATATATATATATATATATATATATATATATATATATATATATCTTTATATATAAAAGGCAAAGTCTGTGTGTGTGTGACCGAGTTTTTGTCTGCTCGCAGCGCAGCGCAAAGACGGTAGGTCGGACAGTCTTGAGATTCGACACGAAGATGCCTCCCGAAGTCTCATTATGCACCTCGAAGCCCTTTTTTCGATTTTTTTAATTAGATTTTCCGTAATTAAATATTTAGTCGCGATTTGGAGCTCCCGGACGAGTAAAAGCCCCGTAAATCCTAACGTATCCGTCCAAGAATTTTTTTTTTCGGACGAGCCTATACGGGAAAGATGACACTATACGGAAATCACAATTAAAATTGTCTGTCTTAATTTATCGATTAATTGTGATTTTTTTTCGATCGCCTGTACGCACCCGTTTTTCGGAAAAAAACGCGATTTTGTCCGTGACCCTTTTTTCCAAATTGTCGAATCGATACGTAAATGTCGTTACATTTTTACGAAATTTTTATCTCAGAGACCCTAGACATCACAGTTTCGAAAGCCAGAACCAAAATTAATTTACAAATTGTAGTTATTTTTTAATAATTTATTTTATGATTCGGAAACTCTTGCGAGAAATCTCATTTTGGAAATTTCGTTCTTCATTTCTGGACGAAGGTAAAATAGGAGAAAAACCAGTTTTTCGACGTCATGCACGTGATGTGTTGGGGCGTTTGTTTCTTTTGAGGGATTCGGTGGTTAAAGGAAATCGATTACTATTGCAGTGATAATCGATTAAAAAACCACATTTAGTAATGCCGTAATTTTTTTGGCCAGCACTTAGTTAATATCATATAATTTGTGGTGTATTTGTGGAAAAAATCTATGAAGATTTCAAAGAATTTCAGCATGTGGGGGATGTGATATATTCGCTTTCAAGGAAATCGATTACTATTGCAGTGATATTCGATTAGTAATCCTATGTCAAAAATTTTGCCAAAATGTGCCAGAAAGGATTAAATTTATATGGGTAAAATAATGTATCGTGGTGAGGAAAAGGATGACATCGACGCCCATTAACAAAGGGTTAAGGCTACTAAAAAATTGGTAATTACATTACCCGAGCAACGCCGGGACGGGTACAGCTAGTATATATATATATATATATATATATATATATATATATATATATATATATATATATATATATATATATACACTGCTGGCCACCCAAATTGCAACACCAGGAAAGACAAAAGATATCACAACAAAATTTATTTTGTAGATAACATGTTGACCAAGTATCAAATGATTAAGTTTATAGACTTCTGTGAAGTGTGGTTCCTGCCAAAATCAGTAGCCAGAGTAGCCGCCATTGTTGGAGGTCACCGCTGCCACACGCCTTGGCATTGATTCAAAGAGACTTTGGATGAGTTATTGGGGTACAGCAGACCAAGCAGCTTCCACACTTTGCCAAAGTTGATCTGCTGTGGCATCTGGGTATGGAATCTAGGTCAATCGTAGAGCAACCATGGACCACATGTTTTCTATCGGCGAAAGATCCGGAGAGCGAGGCGGCCAGGCAAGCAATTCAATCTGGCGATTGACGAAGAACCGTTGGACAATGCGTGCCACGTGTGGTCGCGCATTATCCTGTTGAAATATGGCTGTGGGCAAGCCCTGAAGGTAAGGAAAGACAACTGGCTCCAACACCTCGGAGATGTAGCGCTGGCTGTTTAAAGTACCGGCAATGCATACTAGAGGTGTGCGAGAGTGATATCCAATACCGCCCCATACCATAATACCCGGTGCAGGACCAGTGTGGCGGTGCATAACGCAGCTGTTCAGCATCCTCTCTTCACTGTGTCTCCAGACTCGAATGCGACCATCGTGGTATTGCAGACAGAAGCGTGACTGTCAGTAAAGACAGTCACGCATGCAAAGACAATTTCAGTCTTTACTTGCGTGAAGACAATTGCAGTGAAGACAATTCGAGCAATTTCAGTCTTTAATTGCTTGAATGTCTTTCAATGTCAGTAAAGACAATTTTATTCCATTCTGCCGTCCACATCCTTCTGTCATCGCACCAATTGGCGGCGGAGACGTCTGTGGTTCTGCGCCAAGGGTAGACAAAGCAATGGACGTCTTGCGGACAGACCACTCTGCTGTAAACGGCGTCGAATGGTACGCGCAGACACTGGATGATGCGTTACAGACTGCATGTTCTGTGCTATGGTTCGTGATGTGACTGAGCGATCCGTCACTGCCATGCGCACAATTTGCCTGTCATCACGTGAAGTGGTGCGCTGAGGTGGATGCGATCGAACACACCGGTCCGTTGTACCCTCCTGCATCCAACGATCACATATCCGCATTACAGTTGTTTGGTTTCGTCCAACACGACTACCGATTTCCCTGAAAGATAATCCACAATCTCGGTAGGCCACTATCCTTCCTCTGTCGAACTTGGATATTTGATCAAAAGATTATCGCTGTTTTCGACGAGGCATAATTGATCGTTTTTTTTGAAAAAACCACAAGAAAAACACAATTGTCGAACTTGAAATCGTCGAAATCTCCAAGCCTGAAATAGCGCTTTGAAGTGGCGCCACAGGCGCGCGTGATGTGCGCCTGCGCTGAAATTCTAATCATTTGCATATCTCACCTCCGCTAATGCATGTTGTAAATTTCATGTTATTTGCATGTTTCCTTCAGGGTGTTGCATTTACAGTGGCCAGCAGTGTATATATATATATAATAAATTGATAATTAATTTATAATTGAATTAAGTTTGAATAAAAGTACTTAACCAAAGAACACCAAGCCGGCGCTAGTCAGAGTGGAAATTAAGAACTTCTAACCGCAAGATGACTGACGTCACAAAACTTGCAACCATTGAGGTAGTGGATAATACGGTACGTGAATATACGGTACGTGAGCCGTTCTCTGTTCTTAATTATTTTTACACTTCTTTTTTCATTACTTTTTGTAATCTTACTACTTACTTCGGTAAGCAGTGAGCTCTTAATTATAAATTTTTCTTAATTTTTAAGTTTTTTCTTACTTTTTTAAACATTGCTCTCATTGAGCATCGCTTTCGCTATCATATTAAACTTCCTATTCTCAAGCTACTCCCCGGATCCAAATTCCACCTATCTCTTTTCACCTTTCTTTGGTCATTACTATGCAAGCCTACGTTGGAAGGCGTGGCCTATAGAACGTAGTTATCCCATTTGTCTGATGATCTGATAGGACGGATTTTTTGTAATTGCTTTTGCTGCACACATACCGACGGATCGGTCGGTGATCTCAATAAAATGTAATCGTGAAGTTTGTGTTATCATTTGTGTCCGAGGGTGGAGAGGAAAGCGGGAAATGATTTGAACATTTGTGATGCACGGCCGGGCGACATGATGAACCATTACTCAAAATGATACCACTCAGCCCTTCCTTCGTCGGCCCGCGCTCGTGTCATTGCAGAAAGTCGGCTGGATTACCTCCCCTCGGATACAGGCAGTAATTTTTAGACCGCCGTGTCGATCCCAACAGAAACTAAAATTCCTCGACTTTCAAATGTGCTGCGAAAAAAATATTGTACTGAGTGTGTCGCGTACAAATCCCGTGGAAGTGAACTTTCATTGAATCTGAAAAAGAAATTTTTATGTCAAAGAGAGTGTCAGTTCTGGATTACATTAAGCCAAGATGATGTCGCTTACTTCGGAGTGTGGATTACCTGCTGTTTACCACACTCCGAAGTAAGCGACACTGTCGACCACCAGTGTTATTTTTGTTTACTGCAATATGAATATTTTTCAGTCGTCGAATCATGTGTGAACTTCCGGAGTTTCGTGGCAGAGATTTCGTGAAAAAATGTTTTCAGATTATGTGAAACGTCGATTTTCACTAATCGTTGACCTGGGGATATAAATATCCCGAGAAATTCTGCGAAAACATATGTTGTGTGCAAATTTCAAATGTGCAGTGGAAGAAATATTATTAATTCAACACCCCGTACACTACCGGAGGAAGTACTCTAAAAATATCAAAGACTTGTGTATGATAAATCAAACGATCATGAGATCGAAATTAGTCCAAAAATTAGAAAAATTGTCCTGTTCCCAAGAACTTCAGGAATAATCTGTTGGATACAACGTGCGAAGTTTTGAATGTAATTAACTGGAAATTCACTTTTATGACAGACTGTCATCTAGTGTCATCTCCAATTGGGATACTGAGTTCTAGGACTATTTCGAAACAAAAACTGTCACCTTGGGACTAGCTAAGCTAAGATCTTCACCAAGATAAATTCAGAACCGAGCTGCAAATGTTAAAATTATGAAGATATGTAATGGTGAAAATTAATAAGGATAATGGTAAAGAGTGTGAATAACCACTTCAATTGGTAAGCTAAAATTTACGAATTATTGTTAAGGGTGAAAAATTTTAATATTAATAGATACTGATAAAAATTTATTATAAATGTGTTTCGGTGAAAGTATTTTCAAATTATTGATTTAGTTAAGTAACTATGATAAAACTAAAACGAAAGTGAGGAAAAACAATGGCTTATAATGTGTATTGTAGTTTTTTATTTTATAAAATGTTTTATTTTTTTTTATTTGCATTTGGATAGAATTTTAAGTTTATATTTTTTCATATAAAAGTACGTAATTTCTTGAAAATGTTTAATGGGAACGATAATGTTTTGAGATGATTATACCCTAAATGGATGTGTCAAATTTAATGAAATAGAAGATTTGTTTTGGAAATATTAGAATTTGAAATAATGAATAAACCTAAACTGACACATTTTCATTTTAGCTTGTAAACAGAGAAATTAACTAATTCATGTTCTCAGTAGATTCATTTGACTATTGAGCTGAATTCAGTAAAATGAATGTTTTGTTTTTATTTTGGATTTCACTAAAGTAAATTTATTTTGTGCCATATAATAAAATTCGGTCTTAAATCAACAAAAATTAAAGGTAAGACAGATTGTCAATGAAATTTTAAAAGTTCTTAGAATGTTATATGAAAAATTGTATGTAATGCTTAAATATTGGGATTTTAATGATATTGATACTCTGATACAATTAGAACAAATTTTAACGAAATTTAATAATGATTTTGCTTAATATAAATTTGATATGGTTAGTTATCTGGCTTTTGTAAACATGAATCGTATATATTTTTAAAATGTTTTCAGTTATTTTTAATCATGATGTACTTCTGTTTTCTCATCCGTTATAAATTTGGTTTTGATTTCGGGGTTTGATTTCAAGTGAAGGATTATAATTTAAGTTTTGTGTATTTAAATTTCATTGCTAGCGACATGAATATTTACTATATATAGAGATTATAAGTGTTTTAAGAATTTAAGTATTTTATTTGGTATATTGAAATATCACATTTGGTTTTGAACCTTCGTGAGTTTTGAACCTTCTTGATGAAACTTAGTTAAGAAGAAAATAAATAAATAGAAAACAGAATATTATAATGAGATATATGTTTATAAAATATTGAATACAAATAAGAAAATATCGAAAGTATACAACGGGGATTCATACCGAAATGTGATATAAGAAAAGAAAAATTAATTTTGGTTTATCGATTTCATGGTTAACTTAATAAAACTGAGATGGGTATTGGTAAAAGAATTTTGATTATTTGTGTCAATTGATAGAATAATACTTTCGAAATTGAAATTTGGACGTTAACAGTAAATCATGGCAATTGATAGAGAATCTTAAGGTATTATTATTATTGTTATTATTGGTATTAAGAGTATTTTATTATTGTGTGTTTAATACTTTCATATGTTGTGTATTTTTGATTCTATTGAATATAAAATTGATAAACCAAACTTTCACACTAAACGAAATTCTGAAATTGTCCATGCTTGCAGATTAAGATATTATAATGCACCAGAGAACTTAACTACACCACGAATAATGACAAACATTAGATCCATTTTTTTCTTCTTTCTTTTCTATGTGATGTTTAACATCATTATATTTTTTAAAAATTGATATAATTAATTATGTGTTGTCCTACTAAAGATATTAAAAAAAAAAAAACCTGTCTAACTTAAACTTTCTTCTTAAGAATACTATTATATGTGAATTTTTTTTGGATCTCAATTTAAACACCGACTATGACAACTCTACTTCTTTAACCTTTCAGTAAATTTTCTATTTCTTGAAAAACACTTTCCTATCACCCACCTCTAGAAGCGCGTTGGATGTCGTCCCAACTGTTTAAGATCTTATTAATTTTTTTTTTTTTTGCTATTTGTTTTTAATTCATCAACTCAGTCACTTAAAGCGCTGAAGATCATATGCTTGAGTAATGACTAAAACAGGGCTGGGATGGCCACTCCTTTTGTCCTCCCATTTCTATATATTATACTCCCACAGGTATGACAACTGCACTTTTTCCTTTTTCTCCATCTTTGTACTATGCAAGATGCTGTTTTTCAACGCAGTCATATTCTGTCGGAGATTTACGGTTAGTCCACTGTACGGCTAAAAGACTCTTCCTCCTTATTAGTCAGAGAACAATAGGGAGAAAGAAAACCCACTTGTTACACAAACATAAACACAACCCCTCACTGCTTAGAGGTAGAATTAAAGAATTTGAGACTAAGAGTTTGGGTAAAACACATACAACAAGGTACCTTCAACACAAAAATTGGATATCCACGTAGAATTAAAATAAGTGTACACAAATGAATAGTAAATAAATAATTTGAAAATAAAGTGAAAAGTATTGAGAATAAATAAATAAAGTTAGAATAAATATAAGTATAACTAAAGAATATTGAATAGAATTTTGGAATGAATAAAAATTGTCGAAAAAAAAATGAATATAAGAAATGATGAAATGAGAATAATAAGAAATATAAAGGATATTAAAAAGAGATTTTTTTTGATAATAAGTAATATTGAAATAAAGGAGATAAGGGATATTAAGAAAAAATAATGAGATAAATAAAGATACGAAAACTAGATAATGAGTAATATGTTCTATAATTTTTATATAGAATTGATATATTTGAAGTGTGATTTTATTAAAACTTGTGATTTTTATTGAAAGTGTGATTTTTATTATAAACTGTGATTTTTATTATGTAACTAAAGAACTAATTTTCTTTATATGTAAACAAGTTGAGATAATGTGATGTTTATGTATTCTACGTTTGTGAAGCAGAAATAACACAGCACTAAAAAGACTGTGATTTTTTTTTATGGAACCAACTACAAAGGACTAACTTTTTTTAATTTAAGCCAAGAAATTGTGATTTTTTTTTTCTGTATTCTGCACTTGCGAGATGATAGGTCACCGAACCTACCGAACTGTGATTTTTTTTTTTTGTACTTTTCTCAAGCAACATACTGTAGCTAACATAACAAGGACACTGAATCATAAGCTACCATGTGTACCTTACAAACTTTTTTGGACTCACCCCAATGTTGTGAGAATTGAGGAGGAAAGTACAATAACTTCAAATTATTATTGTCATGTTCTATTCCATTTACTTAATATGTTTGTGTTGATTTTGATATTTTCATTGTTATATTCTATTATTTGTGTGAGTCGACTCAAAATTAAAACTGATGTAGAGTGAAAATTTGATAACTTATTTTTTTTTTTTTAGTTAAATTTAATTGATTTTTTTTCTGAGATTTTGTTGTGTGGGGAGACGTCCCTGTTCAACAGATTTCAAAAACATGCTTATGTAAAATTTTCAATTTTATTATTATGTGTATTTCTTTTTTAGTGAGTTTATATATATTTTTCAGTAAATTTGATAATGTTATGTCAGCTCATCACGTGATTAAAAATTTTTTTTTTTTTGCAATTTAACTTTAATTGAAATTGATTCGTTAACTTATTCCAAATTTTTTAACGCCCATTCTTCTCACTCATCTGAGTGAGTCTGCCCTCCAATGCAGGCATTGTAGGTCAGCCTCTTCTCGAACGGGGGGATATTCTATAATATTAAAAACTAATAATTTCTTAATTCAACACTCTTAACATTTAAAAACTATTAATTCCTCACTTTACTATTCCAAATTACAAACCCTTTTTTAATTCCTTGAAACAGGTAATTCCCTTTGGGCATTCGCGTTAAATTCCATTTTAAAATCTAACATTATTCTAAATTCCCTGCGGCGTTCGAAACTAATTTCACTTTTGATTCTAAGTTCTAATAACCTCGAGAGAAAATATTAAATGGCTGCCTGTTGACTCGAAAACTAAACTTGCGTAGCGTGTTCAGAAAATTAAATGCTTTAGCGCATTAGTCACACATTTTCCTAACTTTTAACCAATTAAACCCTACTACGATCACGTGATGAGATAGAGTCTATATAACTCGTGACGTCCGGAAGTAGGACGGATTTTTTGTAATTGCTTTTGCTGCACACATACCGACGGATCGGTCGGTGATCTCGATAAAATGTAATCGTGAAGTTTGTGTTATCATTTGTGTCCGAGGGTGGAGAGGAAAGCGGGAAACGATTTGAACATTTGTGATGCACGGCCGGGCGACATGATGAACCATTACTCAAAATGATACCACTCAGCCCTTCCTTCGTCGGCCCGCGCTCGTGTCATTACACACACACACACACACACACACACACATATATATATATATATATATATATATATATATATATATATATATATATATATATATATATATATATATATATATATATGCGAATAAATGCGAAATATACGTATCCTTAGATATAACTATTAATCTTTTATATTACAACTCGCTGAAAATCAGCACTTCACCACGGAGTACATTCAAATTAAATACAACGGTCAATGTATGCAATTAATAACAAAAAAAATAAATATATGTATATATATTTATAATAAAAATGACGATCAGTATATACAATTGATGCAGGAAAAAATATATAAATTTATAAAAAAATCGTAAGGGATATTTTTATAGACAAAATAATGTCCAATCATCTGCCGCATTAGCAAGAAAATTTTTTTTTTTGTCTATGTAGTTGTTATGCAAGTGACGATAAATTTATTTAAAGTACCAGAAAAAGAAATCACGTTATCGGCATCTAATAAATTAAATTCTAAAAATTAATCTTTAAAAATTCACCAAAAAATCACAAAATAGAGGTAAAGATTCGAAGAAGATATCATTTTAAAGGAATTTTTAGGATCTTTCTTGTGATATAAATTTTATAACAATCAAAATATTATTTTAAATGCAAACTTTAAAAATTTACTAAAACAGCTTAAAAATTTAATTTAAAAAAATCTAAGAAGAATTTTTCAAAAATCTCTCTTAGTGCACCCCTACACTATAAGAAGAATCGCCATGCAAAGTGTCAGCCCTTTAGGTCCAGCGGTTTGGTCTGTGCGTTGTATGTCAGTGAGTCAGTTACGGAACTGTTTTATATATATAAATAAAATAAGTTATACTAAAATACTAAGGCAATACTTGCTAATGGAAAGAAAATTCTTTTTCAGAGTCTGATCTATGAACAAGTAAAAGCAGTCTACACATATATTCGAGGCAAGCTTGAACACGTGGATAGAAGTGTACTCATTGGATTCTTCAATTGCTTCGTACTTGTGCTGCTATATTACCGTTCGAGGCCACTAGATACCAAGCGGGTAGAAGGATCAGACATTATGTGTTTCTGCGGGTGTACTCAATCAGACAATCAGGATAACTTCGTTCTCTTCCTACTTTTAATTTCCGTTGTCATTCCATTCTACATTCGAATTGAACACGAAGAGGCGTGGGAGGCTTCCATCCACTTCCTTCTAGGTGTTTTTAGATTCTTTTTCCGATGTCTTCAAGGTGTTTTTAGATTCATTTTCCGATGTCTCCACTTCCTTCAAGGTGTTTTTAGATTCTTTTTCCGATGTCTTCAAGGTGTTTTTAGATCCTTTTTAAGATGTCTCCACTTCCTTCAAGGTGTTTTTAGATTCTTTTTAAGATGTCTTCAAGGTGTTTTTAGATTCTTTTTCCGATGTCTCCACTTCCTTCAAGGTGTTTTTAGATTCTTTTTCCGATGTCTCCACTTCCTTCAAGGTGTTTTTAGATTCATTTTCCGATGTCTCCACTTCCTTCAAGGTGTTTTTAGATTCGAGATGAAGAAAGATCTCATTCGAGATGAAGAAAGTTCAAGCCCCCTGAGAATTGGTGAGTTTCGTTTCAGTTGTCTTTACGGCCATTGTTAAAGATCATTTTTCAATTCCTACTATTAGTTCACACTCTCTCGATATATATCTTGTTCAAATTTTCAATCGTTAATAAAAGTATTTTTTATTCATCCACTCAAGTTCAAATGCATTTTTTTAAACTTGTAGTGGATGACACTTGATGTCAATACAGTTTTTTCAAATATTATTTCATTAATTAAATTTAATTAATCAATTTTAGTTTTAGACCTAGAGCGTCTCTTGCTCTTGAATAGTAATTTCCCTATTGTTACTGTGTAAACGGTAGCACTGCGGTTTCGCGGGCTTCTCCCGTCCTGTAGGTTGCGAGATCGAATCCCCAAAATGACACACTTTTTCTCTCTTCCCCCCCCCCCCCTCCTAATCTCGCACAGTCGGCAAGGTTCTGGCAGGCAATCCTTTTTTTTCAATTCCTACTATTAGTTCCCACCCAAATTTTTCTTTGTTGACCTAAGTATGAATTGACTTTAAAAATTTATTTTTATATATTACTTGTTCTTTTCTGAGTTTTGGAACTAAAGCTCGAATTCTGTATTTCAAATATTCGTTCCCTACATACACAGACTATAGGTCAGGGGTGGACAGACTTTTCCAGGGTACGGGCTACTTCTAATTTTTTCAAGGTGTTGCGGTCCACCCAGTGGCGTAGGTGTGTTGAGCTAAAAAAAAGGGGGGGCTACAATATGTATTATAACTTAATAATAAATAAGGAATATGTACTTAGCTACATAACTGCAATTATAAAAAAAACTTATTCTTTGACGGTTTCTATAACGTAGGCGTTCCATAAATATGTTTCTTTTAGTATGCGCATCTTAGGTCTTAGTAAAGGCGGTCACCCCAAAATGTCTTGGTGGTCCACCGATCGATCGCGATCGACTTAAAGGGACTCACTACCCTTAAATCGTTAAAACATTCGATTTTTTGAAAAAAAATATTTGTGAAAGCCTGATCATTTCTGAACAAACTAAAGCAAACCGTAAGAAAATATTTAGCTTACTTCCGGAGATATTGATATTCTAAATATTTAATTACTGATCAAGTTTATTTTAAGAAAAATTTTAAACTCATTTTTCTTAAAATGTTATTTTGAATCATTCCGCAACTGATATCTCCAAAACCATGAAACATAATTCCATGAAATTTTTATGACTGTATAATTATGTAATTTTATTGCATCTTAACTAGAATTATTGCAATCACTGCACATTTTGTTATTTTTTCGGGGGTAAATTGACGCAAAAATTGAAGGAAATTTTAAGTATATTTTGAGCAGTTTTAAAAAAATTTAAAAAATATTTTAATGTTGAATGTTTTATGTTCAATTGTATTTTGAATTATTCATTTTAAATATAAAACAGGAATTATACATTTAAGCGTAAAATTAATTTCATAGTTCTGCGCGCAAGCCAGTATACAATAAAAATGCTTAAAAAACAAGGTATATCTAAAGCATTTTTTAAAAAATTATTTAAAATTCTTTTGAGAGTTGAAAATTTGTTTATTAAATTAAATATATCAATTTATCATATACATAAAATTTGGAAAAATTGGGAGTAAATTGAAATAGTTAGAAATAGTCAAAAAGTATGAAAATATGCCTTAGTTCCTCGACTTAAGAGTGAGTCCCCTTAATGCCCACCCCTGCTATAGGTGAAGCTTAAGGTTGCCAGAAGCTGAAAGTATTAAAAGAGAACATTTCCAAGAAAAAAAAAAAAAGAGGACGGGGTAGGGAAACATGAAAGTACAGTAAAATCTCGTTTATCCGGATAAACTGGGACTATGACAATCCGGACAATCGAAAATCCGGGTAATAAACAAAACAAAATCCTTAACTAAGCAGACTTACCGTTTATTACATTAAAAAAAAGTCGATCAGGGTCATCGCTCTCTCCAGTTGCGGATTTACCAGCAGGCTGTGTAGGCTGGAGCCTAGGGCGGCAAATTTTAAGGGGCGGCAAATTTAGTTCATAAATTTTTTATTTCGATTTAAAAATTAAAAAAAAATTATTATACACACACAAAATACGAATTTCGAAAATTGGAGAGAAATTAAAATATTTAACAAAAATCGAAATATAGTCCTATATACAGTGCTAAATAATGAATATTTCAACATCTCTACATAAACAATTGCTAAACGCTTTATTGCTATACGCACAAATCATAAAGTTGGAATTTTATTGATAGAAAATTGATATGATTGTGGACTAAGATATCAAAATTTAGAGGCGGCAAAAATTGAATAGCCTACGGGCGGCAAATCTGTAAATCCGCCACTGGCTCTCTCCCGGCGCTTTTTATACTAGCTGGTGGTTCAATCCACGTCAGCGTCCTGCGACACTCTAGTAAAGCTTTCTTAAAGGTGAACAAAAAGAATTTTATCACCATAATTTGTACAATCTATGCAGGAACTGTACATCGAATCAAACAAAAAAGCGAATATTTGGCGTACTTATAGTTACGTTCTTGCTATCATAGTTGAAAATAACTAGTTGGTAACTGTGTACGGCTTTCAGTGGTGGGTTTCTAAAATCTCTTAATCTAAATCTCTTTCTAAATCTATTTAAATGTGTGGTTCAGTTTATGTATAATCTAAATCAAGAGTACACTCAAAAGAAATTCTATGCTGAGAAAATTTGAGAATAAAATTTAATAAAAAGTTAAAGCACATGTAATCTATTCGAAACCTAAATCTAGTCTTCTCTACATAAAAGAGAGAGAAAAAGTTACATAAGTAGCGCATGCGCGCTGAACAGCTTTACGTCACAAGTGACGTGATTCCGAAAGAGGATTCAAATAGTTCTAGTCGGAACAGTACCCGTCAAAACATGACGGCTAGATAGTAAATAAGTGTACTAATAGACAAATTATGCTCAACAAACCATTGCCAAGTGTTGAAATTCATAATAATGCGCAGAAACAAATTAACGTGTCGTGCTTAGTGAGTATCTAAAGCCAGATTTAAAAATGTCACTGAGCATTCGCAGAAAGAAATTTTTTAAAATTGTAAATTATCGCTAATTAAACAGCGCGAAATAAACAATTTCCACCAGGTTTAATCATATATTTCACAAACGTAATTATAATAAAAATTAAAATGGCAGAGAGAGATTTAGAGAGACTCTTCGGAATAAACGTTTATATCATTAAAACCTGTCACTGAGCATGCGCAAAAACAGCGAGTTTCTAGAGACAGATTTAAACATGCCACTGAGCATGGACAGAATTCAATTTTTTAATTGTAAATTATCGTTAATTAATAGAAATTGCTGTTGAAAAAACCAAATTTGACACATCTACAGATTACAATCTTTCGTTTAAGGAACAAAATGAAGTAAATTGATGCAGTAGTTTTCTCTCACGGACTGCCCAAAAAGTCGGCTTAGCAACTTAAATATATAGATTATCTAATGCGAACATTCAATAAAAATAATGGCTACAAATCTGATCCGGATATCCGGATCAACGCGGGCCGGATAATCTATGTTTTTCTGTACACTGATGCGAACAACGTGAGCTGTGGGTGCCACATTTTTGTGCAGTTTCGTATTTTTCAGGCACTCATTTCGAAAATCATGTTTACAAAAGCACCTGCCTGATAACGAGGGTGATTGTTTCGGGCCGTATATAAAAGCTTGGTGGGCCACAGGTTGAGTATCCCTGATTTGGCAGATACAGTAGAGTCCTGATAATCCGGACTTCGGTAATACGAAAGTCCACTTAATACGAAACCAATAGTCAAAAAGAACTAAGGTTAAAATACAATTACAGTGAAACTAAGTAATATAAAGTATATTTCTGAAAATTACAAGAATATTGAAAGTTAGACAACAGTATAATAAAGTAGGACAGAGCTCCGCAACCTTTTATCGTCCACAGCACAACAACGTTTTTTTCGATAATTCCGCGGCACACCACAAGAAAAAGCCTGCAAATATATAAATTGCAATAAATACGTATATGTTTTTATTAGATAAAAAAAAACACAACAAAATAGATTTATGTATCAAGATAATTATAATTATTTAAGTTTTATATAAATTATTTTGAACTGTACACCAACACAAGAACAAAAATATAAAATTATAGTTTACAAGTAAAAAAAATTTCTCTTTAAATTTTTATATTAAAATTTGTTTTTGGTCTTTACTTAAGCCTAATAAATCAAAGTTAATTTAAACATATAACTAATTTATTAATGAGATATTTGAGATTGTTTTAATAAATGTGCGTTTTAAATTTGGGTTTAGAAAGAGCTACATTTCATGGTCAAGGCCCTTTAAATATGATCGTTTGTCATTTTCAATTAGAACCAGTGTCGAAAAACTTTGTTGGCATAAGTATGACGTAGAAAATGGGAGCAAAATTGCAATGGCCTTGTCAGAAATTTGTGGATATTCTTTCTTGACTGAAATTAAGAAATATGACGCTCGAGCATACATACAATGTATGGCTAACAACATGTTTTTGTTTTGTGTATAATTTCGACACAGAAAAATTACATATTAACAAAAAGTTAGAGGAATATTTTACTTAGAAAAATTTCTATTTAATGCGGTGGTAAATTTTTTTATTATCATAATCGATAAAATCACCGCGGCACAGTCAAGATCACCTCGCGGCACATTAGCATGCCACGGCACAGCAGTGCTCCGCAACTGCTGTAGAATAAACACACGTGTTTATTCTAATACTAAACTGACACTAGGAGGGAAGTTCAAGTAAAGGAACCCACCACACTCGCCGTCCGTTCAGGAAAATATCCAGCTGTAAATTTCTCTTTTCTCAATGGGTTCGTGCGCGTTTGTTCCAGCCGCCAATTTCACCGAACCCGAAATTCCCCCGGACTCTAATAGTCAAATATGGCCTGCTCCCTTTAACAACTCGCGACAGTTGAAAGTACGCAAGTTACGTGCCGAATTTACCCGCCACTACAAAAGTCACATCATGGACGGGTGGGACCCGGTAGGCGGTATCGATTGGACTTGTATCTCGCAGAAGGATTTCCGCCCCCGGAAGGATTTCCGAATTCATCCCGGTTTCCATGGCAAAAGATTGAGAAGCGTCTACTGTGAGTTCATTTTCAGTCTGATTGAACGGTTCCGATGCACGGACAGTCGGGAAATCGCGTTTAGCCTCGAAGACTACGCAGGGCCCGACTTAGCCTAATTGGGGCCCGGGGCAAAAACTTTTTTGGGGGCCCCCCTCTGCTTCACTACTTCAGTAATGAAGAACTTAATACTTATTACTAAACTTTCTATTCGATTTGGGGGCCCCCCACTGATGTGGGGGCCCGGGGCAACTGCCCCGTATGCCCCTGCCTTAGTCAGGCTCTGAGACTACGCCACGGCCAGGATGGAGAGTTATGGTTTAGTAGAATACGCTGCGTCAGTGCCGCCCCCTCGTGCTCATATATTTTCTACGGAAAATGTATTCCTTACTCTCATTATTCCAGCAGGGCCGGTGCTAGCATTTTCGCCGCCCCGGGCAAAAAGGTAAAATGCCGCCCCTTTATAATAAAAATTAAAAGAGATAACCTAAACCCTTCCCAAGCTTAGTAGTAAAATAAAACGTGAGCAAAAAACTGGTATTAAAAATGTTGAAGTTTTGATTTGCTAAAAATGTAAATTTCTTATTTTATTATTTTGGCACTAAATTGAAATTAAGGTTGCACAGAAAAAAAGAATAGACACAAATCTAGTATATAATTATAAAATGCATATATTAAATAGATAGTAAAACAAATTATAGAACCACTAAAAATAAAAACCTAATTATAAAATATTCAGTTAAACTTAAAAGTGTTTTTTTCTCACTTTTAATTCTGAGAATTTTTTGATAATTTTTTTGACATCAATTTCTTCAGCTAGCTCATGTTCAATGGCTTATGTTGTCAAGCCATTTAGCCGTTCCTCGGTAGTTGTAGAGCGTAAAAAAATTTTAATTAACTTTAATTTGGAGAAACTTCTTTCTCCACTTGCCACACTTATTGGGAGAGTAAGCAAGATTCTTAAAACTATACCGAGATTTGGAGCAAAATCCAGCTTTGAAATGAATTTTAAAATCTCGATTGGCTTTCATTTTTATTTAGTAAGGCCAAAACCGATACTATCTCGTTTGCCAGGTCCAGCGCGTTTATATCTGTTGAATTCTCATCAGTTAACGCTATTTCTAGATCATTACAATATTTTAGTCAGTCGTTTTGAGGGGTATCTTTTAAATCATAAATGTTGTATAAAAACAGGAAATAGTTGCTGTGGGTACTGATCAAATCAAACCTGGATTCAAGTGCATTGATAGCTTGGTCTAGTGTGAAAAAATAAAACTCTGCTTTATATTTCAAAGTAGGATCTTCTATCGGATCATCTCGTGCCTCATAGTCAAAATTAACACTCCTTCTTTAATCTCTATGACGTGGCTAGGTAAGCTCAAAAATTAGCCGGTATGTCAATTTCGTCCGCGAGTTCTCGAGCATCGCAAAGCATTTCATTAAAGGCCGTGTCCGATCTAAGATCCCTGAAAAAATCTTTACAATTTTTCAAGAGTTCCATACCAGATTGTAAGTCATAGTCTTTTGTCTGCAAGAGCTTACTTATTGGATTGATACAATTTAAGATTTTGTACCAAATTACAATTGAGCATAAGAACTTAAATTGTTTAACACAACTTAATAGTCCAGAAGCCTTAACTCTTATAGAGTTCTCAATCTCCGAATTATTACAAACAGCAAATAAAGCATCGTATATCCCTCCTAATTGATACCTCAGTGGTTTTAAGGCTTCTATTCGGCTTTCCCAACTAGTATCACTTAGGGGTTTCAAAGTTAGTCCTTGAACATATTTTATTAATATGGTCCATCGAAAGTTGATGAGGAAAATAATTGATATATCTTTGGGACCATATTAAAAAAATTGGCGGCTTCGAAAGATGCCTTAGCCATGTCATTAACGACCAAGTTTAATGAGTGGCTACTACATGGGAGGTAAAATGCTCGTGGATTTAACGCTTTTATTCTAGATTGTACTCCCGATTTATCGCCTCCCATGTTGGCCCCATTATCGTAAGCCTGTCCCCTCATATCCTGCAAATTCAATCCCAATGTTTCAAGTCTTTTAAGTATTAGAGTTGAGAGTTCAGAGCCCGTCGATCTTTCAACCGGAAGAAAGCCTAAAAAACTTTCATTAATTTTAATGGAAACCTCATTGGGATTGGATTTGTCAATGGATGCATACCTTACTAAGACTGTCATTTGCTCGATCTTGCTGACATCATTAGTACAATCTAGAATTATTGAATAATATTTAGCCTTTTAATCTCGCTAATAATATGAGATGTTATATTTTCACTTGTAACCAACCACGTTCAAATAGTGATTTTCGTGAAAAAAATCGAAAAAAATTTTATTTGTTTATTTTAAAGATCATATCTTTAGCTTTCGAAAACAGTTTTCAGTTTGTTTCTAAAGTTATTAGAAGTCGAGATACAGCTGTTTAATCATTAGCTGTAACACCGGAAGTGCGCAGTTAAAGGGCCGGACTTTGACTGTTAGCTTAAAAAAAGTAGTAAATAGCATATTATAGCTTTTAATTAAAGAAATAAATTACTGCAATATATTTCTGAATATTTATCAAATTATAAAATACATCTGGCAAGAGTTTATTTAGAATATTTTAGCAGTTTTATGTGGCAACTTTGACAAAGTTATTTGCTTTTGTTTACGTTTCTCTCATCGCTTGCTTGCTGTTTATTTCTTCATTTTTTATAATTATTTTCACGGTTTTATTTTGTTTTTGTAAAGTTAATACATTATATAATGCCAAAATATCGTTCTAAGCGCACAAATAAGCGCAGATTTAATGGCAATCAGCATACCTGCAAAACTGTTGATTCAGATCCTAAGCCTGTCAACGATGAAACATTCAGTGCATCAAAAACAGCTAGTGCAGCAAAGCTATCGATGTCCAGTGATTTATATGATGACCCACATGCTGAAGAATTAAGTGGTAACAGAATAATTGACATCGATTCTCTAAGAAATATATTTTCATTAGTTTGTTGTCCTGCATGTTTGTCTAACAGCTTATGCTTCTCAGAAGAATCAAGATTTGGTTTGTTTTCCTATTTTACTCTGTGCTGCCAAAAATGTGATTTTGTTGAGAAATTTTCATCTGGAAAAAAATCAAAAAGATTATTGAATATTAATTCTAGATTAGTTTTTGGCATGAGAATAATTGGCAAGGGAATTTCAAGTGCTAAAAAGCTATGTGCGACTTTGAATTTGCCACCACCACCTCATAACACAGCATATAAACGCCATGAGAAATCACTTCTTCTGTCTGCTACTACTGTTGCTCAAGATAGTATGAATAGGGCTGCTGATGAAGTGAAGCATATTAAAAATTCTCAGCAAGTTATTACGAAGTGTGGTGTATCAGTAGATGGAACATGGCAACGACGAGGCTATTCATCTCTAAATGGATGTGTAACTGTAATATCCATTGATACGGGAAAAGTTCTGGATGCTGAATTTCTTTCTCAATACTGTGCAGTGTGTTCTAAATTGAGTAAAATGAATAACACTCTTAATTGTGCAATAATTAAAGCAGAACATACATGTTCAAACTATAAGGGTTCATCATCAGGTATGGAACCGGTTGGAGTATACCGAATATTTGAGAGATCCATTCCACGGTATAATCTACAATATATGGAATATTATGGTGATGGGGACTAAAAAAGCTTTCTGAGTGTCAAAAATGTGTATGAAAATGAAGATGTTGAAAAATTAGAATGTATAGGTCACATACAAAAAAGAGTTGGGAGTCGCCTTCGTAAATTAAAGAACTGTACACCTAGATTAGGTGGTAAAGGCAAACTTACCGATAAATTTATTGATAAGCTACAAAACTATTATGGCATTGCCATACGCAGCAATGTGGGCAATTTGAAAAATATGTAACAAGCTGTAATAGCTGCTCTGTTTCATTGCAGCTCTAATGCAAATCATCCCATGCATGGCCAGTGCCCTCCAGGAATAATGAGTTGGTGCAAATACCAAAGAGCTGTAGCTTCAGGGAAAGCTTATAAAGAAAAATCAGTTGGATTGCCACAAAACATTTTAAACATTATAAAACCAGTATATATGGAACTATGTGATGCAAAATTATTGATGAAATGCCTTCACGGAAGGACTCAAAATGCAAATGAGTCCTTTAACGGTAGTCTGTGGGAGTTAGTCCCAAAAAATACTTTTGTTGCACTTGAAACATTGCGTTTTGGGGTGTATGTTGCTGTGACAAAATTTAATGATGGTTTCACGGGATTACTTTCAGTTTTTAACGAATTAAATATTGATCCTGGGTACTTCACTACGAAGGGATATGAGAAATTAGATATTACTCGTATAAACGATTCAGTGAGATTCTCTACACCTGTTGCAAAATTGCACAGGAAAAAACTTAGAGCTCTCAGAAAGAAAAAAATCACTGTTAATGAACTGAAGGAAGGTATAAGTTATAAAGCGGGTGAATTTTAGGTAGCTATTCCTGTACTAAGCTAATGAATTCATCCAATAAAAGTTTTAAATTGAATTTCTGAAAAACTGTGATTTTTGCTTCACCGCCACATATTAACAGTCATAAATGTTATAATAATTATCAGAATTTAATTAAATTTTAACTGTATATTTTTAATGGTGTTATGTATGCATTGAACCAAAAGGTTATAAATATATACATTTAGAGAGGAATTATTGACATTTATGTTAGAAACTTTAATTTTTTTTCTTGAATTTTTGCTCTAAATTACTCGATTGGCTATAACTCATTTATACTTTACAATATTTTTATTCTTCTGGTTCAATGCATATATAATGCATATATGTCTACATTTATCCAAGTAAAAGTGATATGTTTTACATATTTTTTTAGTTAGGAGTGTTAGCGTAAAGTAAAAAAATGCTTATTTTTTTCAATTTTTGCCAAATTTTAACAAAATAATACATACAATTATTTTAATTTTACTATTTCTCAATGTTTTGTAGCCTAATATTGCAAAAACTATAAGAAACATTTCCTTAAAAACTTATTTAAAAATTTTGGCTCCGAACGTGGTCGGTTACCTTAAAAAATAATTATTTCATTTTGAATATCTTTCCAAGAATTCAAATTATCTTCCAAATCAGTAACCAGAGTAACCGCCATTGTTGGAGATCACCGCTGCCACACGCCTCCGCATTGATTCAAAGAGACTTTGGATGAGTTCTTGGGGTACAGCAGACCAAGCAGCTTCCACACGTTGCCAAAGTTGATCTGCTGTGGCAGCTGGGGATGGAATCTGGGTCAATCGTCGAGCAACCATGGACCACATGTTTTCTATCGGCGAAAGATACGGAGATCCAGGCGGCAAGGAAAGCAATTCAATCTGGCGAATGACGAAGAACCGTTGGACAATGCGTGCCACGTGTGGTCACGCACTATCCTGTTGAAATATGGCTGTGGGCAAGCCCTGAAGGTAAGGAAGGACAACTGGCTCCAACACCTCGGAGATGTAGCGCTGGCTGTTTAAAGTACCGGCAATGCGTACTAGAGGTGTGCGAGAGAGATATCCAATACCGCCCCATACATAATACCCGGTGCTGGACCAGTGTGGCGGTGCATAACGTAGCTGTTCAGCATCCTCTCTTCACGGTGTCTCCAGACTCGAATGCGACCATCGTGGTGTTGCAGACAGAAGCGTGACTCGTCAGTAAAGACAATTTCATTCCATTCTGCCGTCCACATCCTTCTGTCATCGCACAATTGGCGGCGGAGACGTCTGTGGTTCTGCGTCAAGGGTAGACAAAGCAATGGACGTCTTGCGGACAGACCACTCTGCTGTAAACGGCGTCGAATGGTATTCGCAGACACTGGATGATGCGTTAGAGACTGCATGTGCTGTGCTATGGTTCGTGATGTGACTGAGCGATCCGTCACTGCCATGCGCACAATTTGCCTGTCATGTGCCTGTCACGTGAAGTGGTGCGCTGAGGTGGATGCGATCGAACACGCCGGTCCGTCGTACCCTCCTGCATCCAACGATCACATATCCGCATTACAGTTGTTTGGTTTCTTCCAACACGACTACCGATTTCCCTGAAAGATAATCCACAATCTCGGTAGGCCACTATCCTTCCTCTGTCGAACTCTGATACTTGATCAAAAGATGATCGCTGTTTTCGACGATGCATAATTGATCGTTTTTTTGAAAAAACCACAAGAAAAACACAATTGCCGAACTTGAAATCGTCGAAATCTCCAAGCCTTAAATAGCGCTTTGAAGTGGTGCCACAGGCGCGAGTGATGTGCGTCTGCGCTGAAATTCTAATCATTTGCATATCTCGCCTACGCTAATGCATGTTGTAAATTTCATGTTATTTGCATGTTTCCTTCAGTGTGTTGCATTTACAGTGGCCAGCAGTGTACCTCGGAGGCCTAAACAATTTTGAGCAAGCATTTTTATTGTTGAAACAATTCGTAGAAGCACATCGTACCAATAATTTATCTCTGCGGTAATGAGTCTTTGTGAGTGACTGTCAATCGTTTTAGAGTACTATATTCTTTGACTAAATTCAATCCAATATTTTTGACTTTGGATATGGTTTTTAGAGGTTTCATGTCGTTTTAAAGTCTCAGCGAGGTGCTCCCAATCTTATATATCTGTGTCGTCATCGTTCCTTTTCGTGCCTTGTAGGTAACAACAGACTTCCAGCCTGTTTTTGAATTTGAACTTGTTTTTCGACCCTTTTTCTTTTTGTACTGAGCACCCGATAATCTTTTACGTTCATCAGACATTCTAAAAACAATTTAGAAAATTTTTCAATAAAAAATAAAATTTTTTTAAACGAAACAGAGGCGTTTTCGAATATTTTTAGAATGTTTCATTACGAGATTTTGTTGTCTTTGTATCGGGTAAATTGCTAAAAAAACACTTTCTATTCCATTGCTGACGTTTCGGTTTTAATCAAACCTTATTCAGAGATTCAAGGTTTGATTAAAAAACGAAACGTCTGCCATGGAATAGAAAGTGTTTAACAATTTACCCTAAACAAAGCCAACAAAATCTCTCCTTGAAATAAGTAAATAAGGGTACGAAAAAGCAAAAGATTTTTCGAATGTTTTTGGAAAGATGCCCCCCTACGAGGGTAATTTTTACCCCTGACATTTATTTATAGCGAAAATGAGTTGAGCGGTACCTTGTCTGTTCTTACTTACCTTTACTTACCTTTTGATTCTTCTTATGTATTACACACACACATATATATATATATATATATATATTACTTTTTTTTGAAATCGTTTAGTTAGATTTAGAATATTTACTGTCAAAGTTATCATAATCCGAAAAAATATTTTTCTAGACAACTACTTTTTGCTTGGACCCATCGATTTTATTTTTAAAAAAGGCACTTTTGCTTATTTCTGTTAGGTAACATGCTCAAAGAAATAATTTTTATTTGGCTCATATTATTTTCGAAAAAATACGTCGTCGTAAGAAGAATTATAAACCTTTAAAAACGAGGTGCCACTTGACTCACTTTCTTTATCCAAATAATAGGGGTAAAATTACCCTTCATATGGGTTAATAAATATAAAAAAACAAAATAAAAAGAAAAGTGACTTCCTTCAAAACAAAATCGACGTGTCCAAGCAAAAAGTCAAAATTTAAAGATAACATGCTTAAAAAATAATTTTTAAATGGCTTATGGCAAATTTAAAATTAAATATATATCAAAAACTATTTAAACGATTTATAAAAAAAATTGACCGTAGTAAGAAGAATTAAGAACTCTTAAAAACAAGGTGCCGCTCGGCCCATATTCCCTATCTATATAAGAGGGGTAAAAATTACCCCTCATAGGAGGTGTATCCTACTGCATGAAACATCAAATTGGCCAAAAAATTGATGGATTTGAGCGTTTTTCCAAAAACATCCTGTAGAAGCTATAAAAATATTTGTTTAGAAAAGCTGCCTATTTTTTAATTATTGCCTACTCACCTTACTTTTACAACACACTTTATGACACAATTTTCAAAAACTCACGGCAAATAATAATTGTATGTAACGCACTCTACTTCACTAGTAACCAACCTGTAAGGCAATTATTGCATAAATAAAACAATCGAACTGCCTCTTTTCCTTTTATAATAGTAGCGTAAAAATCGTGTCATGACTGGTTTTTCACGACCCCATACATGTTCCGACAAATTAAAACACACGGTAAAAAATTCTTTTACAGCACTTTGTATGTGTTTCCATTTATTTAAATTGTAATAAAAAGGGTCATTTTTTTATTTTATACATTTTTAAGCCATTTTTAAGCGGGAGTTTATTAAAGTTCGTGAAACACATTAAAAGCAAATTTTATTAAAAGTCCTCTTATTAATTTTTCATAAGTATTCAAATGAATCTTGGTTTAATCATTTTTTTCATAAACTAGTTAATTTTACAGCCCATTTGCCGCCTCCTAAGGTTGCCGCCCCGGGCAGGGGCCCGGCTTGCCCGCCCCTACCGCCGGCCCTGATTCCAGTTCATGTTAAAGAAATTCGGTTTTACGGAGATCCGCATCTGCAGCCTTCCATGTTTCAGGATCTGGAAGGCATCCAAAGAGCTTTGCAATACGGTGTGCAGTTTGACATCAGATTTATCGATGGAGGTAGGCACTGGAGTTACACTCGCCATATATTGGGTCTTCTCCTGTAAGTATTTTTTTTTCTTTTACTAGGGGCTTTGCCCCTAGGCTCGCTACGCTCGCTCCTCTGTTATGGCTAATAGCGATATGCATTGGGGTGATTCTCTTGCAATGTAACAGCTTCCATCCATTTACTGTTGTCACTCTTAATGCGAAGGTCGTATCATCACTGTTGAATTATCAGTTTTAAAATTCGATTAAAAATCGAAAATTTAAGATAGAGACTTGAAATGAGGTTTATATGAATAAGAAAGCTTTCAGCTTCCAGATGATGTAAATATTTTCTTTGTAAGATAAAAACTCGAGGAGCATCGATATTACATCCACATAGGGGACGATATTTCTTGAAAAACTGTGTTTCATTTTTTGATGAAAATATTAGTCTGTTTTAAAATATGTTTAAACAAATGAGGTCTAGTTTGAAAGAGAAATGTCTGCAGTCTTAGATTCTAAAAAGATCAAAATTCTACGATCATTTTTTGGCTAGTTATCGTAATCTGTAGATGAAAAAGTCAATATTTTCCCACAAAACATAAAATAAAAAAAAGAACTTAAAGTCCGACGAAGATGAGACATGTCTTACTTTGTTCCCCACATTTTTCTGCATCTATTGGTATCGGTCTCGACCCCATACCCCCAGCGGTTTCGGAGGACATAGCGTAACAATCTTTTGACCACGGCGGCGGGAGTTATTTTTTTTTAGAAGAGAGAGACTTTCTTATCATGATTAACTTATAATGTACAAGGGTTAGTCAATAAGTTAGTTACAAACCTCCGTAAAAATCTCGGTAATAGAGACATTTCGTTGAAACTTTGTGGCAACACAGAGCATCAGGTGCTGTGGTTAGTGCAGTAGCAGCTTTGACGTGGCAGTTTTAGTTCTCTTGCTAATCAGTCGTGAATATGTTTCGTCAGCTGGTGGTTTCGTCAGCTTTGGACGCCAGTGGCGTCCAAAATTGAAGTGCTTGCATTAATCCGTTTCCAATGAATCAAGTCTCGTCGCCGGTCCCGATTTAGTCCTAAAAACATTTCCTTCCTGTTGATAACGTTCCAAAAATGCTAGAGCACTTTCAAATCGTTGCACTTTGTATTGGTCGGTCAATAGAGCAGACGATATCGTCTACTGTGGCACGCCTGTTTTGAAGAATGAGTTCATTCCCGCGTGCAACGTTCTCATCTGTCGTCGAAGATTAAGAAACTATCCTCGATATTTAAAGCCATTCTCGAATGAGAGATACCCCTTAGCGATAACATGGTGCAATGTTGCGTTATTACATATAGTAATAACATATAGTAATATAATACAGTAACAACCGCTTATAGTGGTCAGTGGCTATAAGAATCAACCGTTTATAAGAATCAATATCGTAAAAACAAAAGTATTATTTCCATGTTAAAATTTTCGCTTTAAAGAATCAATCCACCGGTTTTAAGAATCAGTTTACACTCTTCGTTTTCCTTTCATTTTTCAAAAAAAGCCACTTAAACCCTCAAAATGCACAAAGTTCTTTCTTCATTTTTTTTAAAGGAAGACTGATAAGATGGGAAGGAATACAGTCGTAGGAGCCATCCCTTTCTTTGTTAGACATAATATAATAGTTTCCTCTTAAACGCTTTAGCTAAAAACTGTCCTATTAGCTTAACCCAGGAGCATCTTTACCAATCCGGGTCCGATTTCACTTTTCTCCACTGGCAAAGACAGGGATTCTTTTTTCTCACCTCCCACATCCTGGTCGCGGCTTCCTGGACCCTGAAACACATAAATCTTCGGCGAAGTGTCCACTGTCCCTTAGGCAAACCTGACAATAGTAGATTCAGCACGTTGTCAAACGTGAAACGTAAGCTAGAAGGTGAATCTTCGTCTGAGACAATTGATATTGAAAGACGTATAAACACCCTCCTGAAAAATTCATTACGTCAAACTACCATAGAAAACTTTTTCTTGCACCCTTCCTGTAGTTGAAATGTTAAAATTGTTAAGCAGGTATGTTGTAACAAATATTGGATTTTTTTCTTCTCTCACTATAATCATGTGTATCTACTTATAGGTCTACAAATTAAGTTGTATTTTTAAAATTATAAAAAATAATTTTAATAAAAGATAATTAACGTAAATTAAAGAGTATTTTATGGTAAATTATCTCATATATGTATATATAAGTGTATGTGTGCCTGTCCAAAAATCTAAATTTCGGCTTTAAGAAACAACCGCTTATAAGAATCAAAAACAGTAATAACAAACGTGATTCTTATAAGCGGAAATCACTGTATTTACGACTGATTAGCAAGAGAACTAAAACTGCCACGTCAAATCTGCTACTACACCTACCACAGCACCTGATGCTCTGTGTTGCCAGAAAGTTTCAACGAAATGTCTCTATTACCGAGATTTTTACGGAGGTTTGCAACTAACTTATTGATTGATCCTTATTGTATAATTTAGTTCAATTTCAGTTTTCAGAATAGAAGACGAACACTGTCAAGGCTGGATTAAGACATTATAGGTCTCTGGACTAGGGCACTGTGGGGACCCCTGTAATATCGGATGGGGCTTTAATTGCTTGGCAAATGTTCAATATAATATTACTGTCATGTTTTTATACTTTTTCATTTTTATAGATAAATAGTTATGGGCAATGCGACTATGTCATCCAATGTTGTTGTTTGGGTTATTTGTTGACTCAGCCCGTGGCTACTTCTCTTGTCCAGGGCTTGAAATGGATATGAACCAAAATGAAAAGTTCCGATCGAATTGGTTCAAGTCGAATTTTTTATTTATTTATCCAAATGTAACCATTATTTTCGGATGGATTTGATTTTGCTCCAAGCGATTTTTATCATTCCAGATATTCATCTGACCCATAACAAAAAATACCTCTCACTCCTTTCCCTCTTTAGCGAATTTTGAAAGATTATTAAGCTATTCCGATGTGGCTAAAATTTAAAAGTTTGGAATTATCAGGATACTTCTATACAGAATATTGCTTCAAGCATCCCAGATCCCAGGATTACCCAATAATATAATATAATATAATATATATATATTATGATAATATTATTAAAAACCTATAATCCCCCATCCTGAACTTTCTCTCTGTTCTGGTAACCCCTTTTTCGACTTTTTGGCGAAAACGCCTCGCCTTTCCTCAAACTAATTTCCTCCGCCAATTCTGGCAACCACTCTGAGCTAATTCTATTTTTGCTCTTTTGCGGTAGACGCTGGACTGACTCGAAGTGAGATGGATGTGTTGCTTTACTCGTAAAATAAATTCGATTGTTCCTGAAGCTGACTGTATTATTTTCCGGCCACGATGATTGTTCCTATTTCTTGTGATGTCCATTCGGGACATCACACATATATATATATATATATATATATATATATATATATATATATATATATATATAAGAAAAAGATGAAAGAGAAAACCAGTAATAGCTCTAAAGCTACTTGCAGCCAGGAACAAACAACATGAAAAGATAAGTATAAAAGAGGTTTTAGACAGCATTTCTTCATCCGCGGAGTCAATGCTGTCTAAAAACCAATGGATTGTTTCCAATGAGTATGATCTATACAATAAACACACTCAGGCACCGTACAATCCATGAAATACAGAAGAATTGATTAAAAATTGAATAATAGTACTTAACCAAAGAACACCAAGCCTGGCGCTAGACAGAGTGGAAGTTAAGAACTTGTAACCGCCAGATGACTGACGTCACAAAACTTGCAACCATTGAGGTAGTGGATTCTCAGTTACAGACTTACTTAGGTTACCGTATTTTAGGCCTATTTTACCCTTAATAATTTAGTTTTTTATTATTATTATTACTAAGAGTTATTTTTTATTATTATTTTTACTTATGATTTTAATTTTTATTTTTAGTAGTTATTTTTTCTATTTTATCTTATTGTTATGTTTAACATATTTAATGCAACAGAACAAACTATTCATTAAAACAAAAACAACCAGTTATGGTTTTGGATAGACTATAAATTAATTTAAAGTGACGATTAATTTAATGTGACGATAAACTAATTTAAAGTACCAGAAAAAGAAATTACGTGACCAGCATTTTATAAATTAAATTCTAAAAATTAATCTTCAAAAATTCACCAAAAATCAGAAAATGCAGGTAAAGATTCGGAAAAGATTTCATTTCAAAGGAATTTTTAAGCTCTTTCTCGTGATATAAATTTTATAACCCTCAATTTATTATTTTAAATGCAAACTTAAAAAAGTTACTAAAACAGCTTAAAAATTTAATTTAAAAAAAATCTATGAAGAATTTTTCAAAAATCTTTCTTAGTGCATTCCTACACTATAAGAAGAATCGCCATGCAAAATTTAAGCCATTTAGGTCCGGCGGTTTGGATTATGCGTGGTATGTCAGTCAGTCAGTCAGTCTGTCAGTTACGGAACTGTTTTTTATATATAGATGTAAGGAAAGAGTAGTTTATGTGTCCATAGAAACCATAAACAAGCTACTTTACCACGAGGTCCCGACTTTTTTTTTAATGATAATTTAAATTCTGGCCCGTTTGTTGAACATTTTTCAGTGAAAAGTTTTCTCTTTTTCCTACCTACAGTAATAGATAGTTATAATGACAATTTGGTACTCCATTTTCTCTTAAATTTATCCCTTCTGTTTCAGAATTTATTTATTTATTTATTTTTTCAGAGATCTTGAACCGATGAGTCACAGGGTATATTCGTTGCTCAAAAGAATCGTTGCAGATCATCCGAGACCGGGTGACTTGAGAAGAGTGAAATTCGTCCTGCTGGCGATCGACGTCATCAGTCAGAAGGTGAGGGGTGATGTTTTTCATCGCAACTCCATAGAGAGTTTGAAATTGGTGTTCAAAACGATAACGGAGCCTCTTATCTCGGTGCAGGAGTTTTCAAGGTAAGCGATATATTTCTTTATTTGCAAATGATGCTCATTTTAATCTATTTATACGCCAGAATCTTGGAGGCAAGACATTCAAGATATATATCTCAAAACATTAAATGAGGCAATTTACAAAGGCTTGAAAATAACGAATTTCTAACGTTAAAAGCCATGTTTATTCAGAGTCAATCAGATTACACGCGTCTACGAATGCATAGATTATAGGAGTTATTAATAGAGTTGGATGGCCTTGAGGAGAATCAAGAAAGGAGAATCGCAGGCATTCATCCCGTGGGGAGATGTTTTGGAGTTTAGAGTGGGTTTCGCGCGAAAAATAATTGCAAGGTAAGCAAAAGGTCCTTCTGGAACATTCGGCAGACGTCAATGAGCATGCGTGGTAAGGTTAGACGCCTTGAGGAACAATAGAGTTTTCAGCAGAGCGGGATTAGCATTTGATTTGGGCGGTCACGCGTCGCAGGGCTGAGATGATTACTTGGAAAATTAAATTATGTGCGGATTGAATTCGAGGGTATTTTAATTAATAGTTGGAATAAACTTGTTGGAAGTACTTAATGTGTAATCATTTAACACGGCCTATGTTTACTGACTGCAATATTATTAATAAGTACTAGGGAGTAATTGAGAGGGATTTACGATATTAAGAGCACGCTTCGAGCCGGCATTTAATCAGGCTCGTCGTATATATATATATATATATATATATATATATATATATATATATATATAAGACAAAGTTGAAAGTGAAAAACCAGTATAAGCTCTAAAACTACTTGCAGTCAGGAACTAGAAACATGAAAAGATAAGAATTAAATAGGTTTTACACAGCCTCAATGGTTGCTACCTCAATGGTAGCAAGTTTTGTGACGTCAGTCATCTTGCGGTTACAAGTTCTTAACTTCCACTCTAACTAGCGCCAGGCTTGGTGTTCTTTGGTTAAGTACTTTTATTCAAACTTATTAATTCAATTATCAATCAATTCTTCTGTTAATAATGGATTGTACAGTGTCTGAGTGTGTTTATTTTATAGATCATACTCATCGGAAACAATCCATTGGTTTTTAGACAGTATTGACACCGCTGATGAAGAAATGCTGTCAAAAACCTTATTCATACTTTTCTTTTGATGTTGTTTGTTCCTGGCTGCAAGTAGCTTTAGAGCTATTACTGGTTTTCTCTTTCATCTTATTCTTATATATATATATATATATATATATATATATATATATATATATATATATATATATATATATATATATATATATATATGACAAAGTTGAAAGCGAAAGTATATGCTTAAAACTCATGTATATGCGCCAGTATATGCTTAAAACTCATGTATATGCGCCAGTATATGCTTTAAAACTACTTGCAGCTAGGATCTAAAAACATGAAAAGATAAGAATTAAATAAGTTTTTGACAGCATCTCTTCATCAGCGGTGCCGATACTGTCCAAAAACCAATGGTTTGATTCTGATAAGTATGATCTAATCAATAAACATACTTAGACACCGTACAATCCATAAGAAACTGAAGAATTGAATAAATAGTTGCTTAATCATAGAACACCAAGCCTGGCGCTAGACAAAGTTTAAGTTAAGAGTAGGAAACCGCAAGAAGACTGACGTCACTAACCTTGCAACCGTGGAGCTAATGAAAACACAGAAGCAGACTTACTATGGAGACTGTGTTATAGGACTAATAACCTAAATTAAATTAGTGTTTTTATTATTACTTAGAGTAATATATTATTTATTATTTAATATTATTTTTACTTAAGAATTTAATTATTATTAATTAATTTTAGTTTTTAGTAGTTATTTTCACTGATTAATCTTATTATATTGTATTATTAATGAATACCAACAGAACATGCTATTCATTAAATCTAAAACAACCAATTATGTGCTTGGAAAGACTATCGGGGTAATGATTACGTTTTAGCATAACTTACAAGTCTAAAATATGCTTATTCCTATTGATTTTAGAACAAAGCCAATTTATACGTACTAGCTGATTTACAATAATGTTATTAAAAACAGATCTATGTAAACAAGTTAGGTAATTTTGAAATTTAAGAACAGTAAAATCATAATCTGATCATAATCTGATATATATATATATATATATATATATATATATATACACTGCTGGCCACCCAAATTGCAACACCAAGAAAGACAAGAGATATCACAACAAGAGATATCACAGTCAGAGTAGCCGCCATTGTTGGAGATCACCGCTGCCACACGCCTCGGCATTGATTCAAAGAGACTTTGGATGAGTTCTTGAGGTACAGCAGACCAAGCAGCTTCCACACGTTGCCAAAGTTGATCTGCTGTGGCATCTGGGGATGGAATCTGGGTCAATCGTAGAACAACCCTGGACAACATGTTTTCTATCGGCGAAAGATCCGGAGAGCGAGGCGGCCAGGGAAGCAATTCAATCTGGCGATTGACGAAGAACCGTTGGACAATGCGTGCCACGTGTGGTCGCGCATTATCCTGCTGAAATATGGCTGTGATCAAGCCATGAAGGTAAGGAAGGACAACTGGCTCCTACACCTCGGAGATGTAGCGCTGGCTGTTTAAAGTACCGGCAATGCGTACTAGAGGTGTGCGAGAGTGATATCCAATACCGCCCCATACCATAATACTCGGTGCAGGACCAGTCTGGCGGTGCATAACGCAGCCGTTCAGCATCCTCTCTTCACGGTGTCTCCAGACTCGAATGCGACCATCGTGGTGTTGCAGACAGAAGCGTGACTCGTCAGTAAAGACAATTTCATTCCATTCTGCCGTCCACATCCTTCTGTCATCGCACCATTGGCGGCGGAGACGTCTGTGGTTTTGCGTCAAGGGTAGACAAAGCAATGGATGTCTTGCGGACAGACCACTCTGCTGTAAACGGCGTCGAATGGTACGCGCAGACACTGGATGATGCGTTACAGACTGCATGTGCTGTGCTATGGTTCGTGATGTGACTGAGCGATCCGTCACTGCCATGCGGACAATTTGCCTGCCATCACGTGAAGTGGTGCGCTGAGGTGGATGCGATCGAACACGCCGGTCCGTCGTACCCTCCTGCATCCAACGATCACATATCCGCATTACAGTTGTTTGGTTTCGTCCAACACGACTACCGATTTCCCTGAAAGATAATCCACAATCTCGGTAGGCCACTATCCTTCCTCTGTCGAACTCGGATACTTGATCAAAAGATTATCGCTGTTTTCGACGAGGCATAATTGATCGTTTTTTTGAAAAAACCACAAGAACAACACAATTGCAGAACTTGAAATCGTCGAAATCTCCAAGCCTTAAATAGCGCTTTGAAGTAGCGCCACAGGCGCGCGTGATGTGCGTCTGCGCTGAAATTCTAATCATTTGCATATCTCACCTCCGCTAATGCATGTTGTAATTTTCATGTTATTTGCATGTTTCCTTCAGGGTGTTGCATTTACAGTGGCCAGCAGTGTATATATATATATATATATATATATATATATATATATATGTAATGATGGTCTTTAGAGAGAAATACCGTTGAATCATCTGGTAGTCGTGGAACGTTGAGACACGCATAAAAAAAGAGGGAAAGACGTACCCATTCAATTCAAATATCAGTTTTATTCCTGGAACATTTCGTTGCGTGACGGTACATCGGCTTCATAAAATCACAGTTGGACACATTTTGACAAAATATCACACTCAAACTATCGGGGACCCGCCGGGGCAGCACTTCAAAGCGCTAAAGGAACGCAGCGCTCTACAAATACATGTTGACGGGACAGGGCAAAACACGTAAAGGCTGCGAAAAAGACGCTTGCTCGCGTGAGAATGCGAAAGAGCGAATGCAAGCTTTTATTTGGTTAGTTGAGGTCATCTGCCCGCGCACGTCAGATGGGGGATCCCATGGAATATCATCGAAACATGTCTCGAAATTTCTAGCAGAATTGCGTCAAACTGTTTTTTTAATAGTTACCCCTTACACGCGCAATAGGGGATAATCTTGTTAGTTAATTTGGAAATCTTAAGGTCAGAATTTGGATTAAGGGGCGATACTTTATTGAGTTAAAACTAGAAAATTTCGAAGAGGCGTTTAATGAATGAAGGTGGAATGATATTGTTTCATATACACTCATGGATAAAAAATTAGCGCACCAAGAAATAATTGCGGGATCGTAACGAAAATTGCAATGAAGGTACATGTCGGGGAGATATGCAAATGATTAGAAATGCAGCATGATTGCCCATTACGTATAGCCGGTAGAGGGCGTTGAACATCGTACTCTGTGGAGTATAAAACAGGTAACCAAAGCTTGTTTGAGTGTGCTGAATCATTTACAAAGTAAGAGCTGAGATAGACATGCCATTACGCCGTGTTCGAAGACAATATAAGCAGTTGTCTCAGTTTGAGAGGGGGAGAATCGTCGGGATGATGGAAGCTGGGTGGTCAGCTAGGCGAGTAGCTCGTCAATTAGGCCGCTCTGATTGTGTTGTGAGGAGGTGTTGGGACCAGTGGACCGGAGAGATGTCATGTACACGAAGACCAGGCTCAGGACGCCCTCGACAGACCAGTCGTCGAGAAGACCGCCACATCGTAAGAAATGCACGCGTACAGCCAACTGCTTCATCGGCCGCCATCCAGGCACAGGTAGCACCTTCACTAGGGGCATCTGTGTCTTCTCGAACCATACGAAGGCGCCTGGCTGAAGGACAGTTGGCATCGCGGCGCCCATTACGTGTGCTGCCCTTGACGCCCACCCATCGACGCCTCCGTTTGGAGTTTTGCCGCGCACGAGGAAACTGGACTGCAGCGGAATGGAACCAGGTAGTCTTTAGCGACGAATCCAGATTCAATCTCGGCAGTGATGACAATCGTGTTCGTATGTGGAGAGCCCGTGGTGAACGCTTCAATCCTGCCTTTGCTGTACAGCGACACATCGCTCCCACAGCTGGTGTGATGGTACGGGGTGCCATTGCCTACAATACACGGTCACCCCTAGTATTGTTCCGTGGCACCATGACAGCCCAGCGGTATGTTCATGAAATCCTGCAACCACATGTGTTGCTACTCATACAACGGCTCCCAGGAGCCATTTTTCAACAAGACAATGCTCGGCCTCATACGGCAAGGGTGTCACAAGACTGTCTCCGCACTGTTATTACCCTTCCTTGGCCTGCCCGATCCCCAGATTTGTCTCCAATCGAGCATATCTGGGATCATTTGGGACGACGAGTTGGGCATCCCACGAGTTTGAACGAACTAGAGGCAAGGTTACAGCAAATATGGAACGAAATGTCTCAAGACATCATACAGAACTTGTATGACTCAATGCCCGATCATATCGCATCGTGCATTCGCGCTAGAGGGGGTCCAACGGAGTATTAACTCCTCCGTTCTTTTGCCTTTTTCTCTGAAATAAATTATCCTTTTTCTTTGATTTTCTTATCATTTACTTATATCAAAGTAGTCATTACGTATGTAAAATTTCGTTTCATTTTGACCACTCCTTCTTGGTGCGTTAATTTTTTTGTCCATGAGTGTATGTACAGTGAAATTTCTCTAGCAGGTCAGCCCGCTAAACGGCCTTATTTTGTTCAGAACTCCGATTAAATACACCCCATAGAGCCAATGTTATTTTACCCCTTTTTCCACGTCCATCCCTCAAAACGGCCAATTTTTTTCAGAATTATGACTGGCCGCTATAGAAAAGTTTCTCTCTCTCTCTCTCTCTCTATATATATATATATATATATATATATATATATATATATCTGTGTGTGTGTGTGTGTGTCCGGCGCTGATGGTTTGCAGTTTTTTCATCAGCGGGTCTCTGGTCGGTCGCTTCTTCTTTTGTTCTCGCACCTTTGTGTCCTAATCCTCTTTTCCTAACCGTTTTTCATGATCTGTCCATCTTCTTTAGTAATGATCATTTTTTACACTTAAGGAACTATGCACTGCACCATTGTATGTTTGGACCTCTGAAAGAGTTCTAAATGATCTGTCCGTTTTACTTAAAAAATAGTTACATCTTTTCAAAATAAGGATAAGTCAGGTGCGAGCTTTACACCTATGCAATGTGTAAAAGAAAAAAATGTATACGTAAGTATTCTATGTAACTGATTATTTTTCATAAAGAAATTGTCTTTGGTATATGTAATGTAGCCCAGGAAAAGGTAACTTAAGTTTGGAACAACTACAAGATAAAAAGAACTTTTTATATACCATGATTTTAAATTTTCTGTTGACTCATATAAACTTGACAATTCTATGCATTAATAAATACTTTTTAAATTTTTTTTTATGAATTATCCCATCAACTTGAAATAAAATGAAGTTAATTGGAATTTAACTTGCGTTTTAACTTTTAGTTCCCGTCCCGGCCGATAGATGGCTGTAACAGTCTACAAAACAAAATTAACTTAAAATGAATTAAATTCTGCTTAAAGATGACTAAAAATATCGAAACAATGCATTGTCATCGTGTTCTGAGCTATTCTAAAAGTTTCAAATGTCTATCTAGTCGGGAAGTTAGTTAAAAATCGATTGCAAGATTTGGACTGGACAAACACACAAACAAACAAGAAAGCGAGTTAATAATAACATGTAAAAAATCGCGATCCAGGTTTTGAATTAATTTTATTCAGCAGACTGTGGGGTGTATATTATTAAAAAAATAATCGGTTGGTTAGAAAAAGAGGGAGATGCGTTTTAAAAATAGGGTTCGAAAAATCATAGTTTTGAGAAAAACGACCTTCAATGTTTGGGAAACAGAAAACAAAAAATTGGGACATAAAGTGCTGCAGAACAGCAGCATTTAAACTATACTTTTAGTGCTCAATATCCAGTGGTTCATTGCATACTATAAAACAAACACACACACACACACAATGTATGTTACGGAGCAGGTTCAATGTATATTGTGGAGCAGGCTTTACAGTGTATCTACAAAAAAAAGAAAAAAATAAGCTTCGTTGGTTAGAAATTCGGTACAGCTTCGCAGTAAATGTAAACATACAGTCACACTGTTATCATCTCACTCTGTTGGAAGAACTGACGCCACAAAACAAACCACATATCGAAGGATAATCTTTTGTATACATGTTGCCGAATGTTTCTAGAATCAGCCAGCGTTCAAACCTGAAAATCGACCATTTATCTCTGAAAAAAGTTTCTCCTCTCCCCTATGAAATATACGTTCCCGATTAAAGGTTTATTTTTCATGAGTTGCATCATATATATATATATATATATATATATATATATATATATATATATACATATATACAGTGGAATCTCGATCTATCGTTTTTCAAGGGACCGATTGAAATGAACGATAAATGCGGGAAAACGATAGATGCGGAACAAAGCAATATGATCGTTGGGACTGGATAAAATGAACGGCACATACGGAAAACCGATGGATCCGAAAACGATCGATCGAGATTCCACTGTATATATTTAGATGGTGACTCGAAAACAAAAAGCTGCGGAAATGAGGGTGTCCATTCGTCTGGCATGACACTCTCTTCGTGTAAAATGCTGAGATCATGTGATCACCAAACCGAACTTTGAATTTTTTAGTCATTTGGAGTCGGTTTTTGGTTTTCGTAGAGAGAAAACGGCCAGTAGTTTTGAAAAGCGTATTCTGTCTGCAAAAATGCCTATAATCAAATCTATTCTTTTGTTAATTATCCGTATATTCAGTGGATATGAGTTCATCATGAAAGATGCATATATGTGAATCAAATAATTCATTAAATCAGAGTTCCTCGGCTTTAGGATATTTATTTGTGTCCGAGTGCCTAATTAGTCTGTAGTGGAAAAAAATGGAGAGGTGACTGCAAAAAAAAATTTTTTTTGGTTAGTTCAGTAAAATCAAAATTAAATCAATTTCAAAAATACGAACAGGTCAAAAATATATCAAAAGTATGATTAATATCAAAAATACTAACAGGTCAAATGATATTCAGTTTGCGGCAAAAGAATGAACAAATCTAACAGATTTTTCTAGCATAAATTTCCTGAAGTAGTATCTATTGCATTTCCGTGTATCAATTCCCGGATGATGGATTGGTCGTGGAGGACCAATACCTTGTCTTCCGAGATCTCTTGACATAACTCCACTGAATTTCTTTTTGAGAGGGTAGCATTACAGACATTGTTTATCGGACACCTGTTTTTGATATTTCCTTTTTAAACGAAAGTATACAATTCACAGTGTTCTCCGTTACAATGTCGATTGTTGGCGTTGTAGAGTATTGCATTTCAACCTCTCCGTTAACAAAAGAAATTCTTCTATCTCGGCCTGAGACACTTCAAAAGATTTCCGACGGCTTGGGTGGCAATATGCTGACAGCAATTTTCCTTTTGTTCATCCGATAGACTTGTTCCACAGGACCTTAGGGGACGTGGTCATTTTTCTTGATTTAGTCATCGCCACCGGGTGACGCCGCTGGTATTTATTATAAATGACAGGAGACCCCCCAGGTGCTTTCATTCATGAACTATCAATTGTTAAGCAGCATCCTGGAGGCGTCGCGTGCCTAAACAAAAGGACTCGTGCCTTTCGCATTTTACCGAAGCGGCCCTTTTGAGACTCTTTGAAGTGGCTTGGAGGACAAACTAAAAAGGCGGCCGCTTTAGACCCGGGGAAAATATTTCATTATCGCCCCAGGAAACCCATTTCCGTTGCTCACTTGTTCTAGATCGTTCGACTTCTGGAGAGTGATGCAATATCCGGTGGAGGTCTTCTATAAAAAGAGAATGGACCCCTCAGTCGAGGCTTGCGTCTTTTTAGTTCCTGACACGTAGCGGATCCAGTTCTAAGAGCAGCCGGGTTTGCCGCCCTTATCGGTTCAGAGTCCCTTGTGACTGTTTTGCAGCGACGATCTAGTTCCTGCAGGAGTAAACATACTCCACTAATTTGTCGGAGACCAGTCTTCGTGGAAGGAGCCTTTGCTACCTTATTTTCCAGTGAGGAGTCCTTTCTCCTTAATTTAATAATTTCATCGCTACCGGGTGCGTGCAGTGATCACCGCCGTTGATATTATTGGGGAGCCCTTTCCCGTCAGGAGAAGTGCCGTTTCTTCATCATTGAAGCAGAGCCAGTTCTGCTAGCCTAGCGGACTTCTGTGTTCTTACTCCGCCCCACGCCGATAAAATCGAGTGTGATTACCTACGTTACGAAGTTCATCTTACATCTGTGCAGTGTACATATCTCATCATCATCAATTTGATTAATAAATTGCATTTGTTTTGTTTATGTAATGAGTGATGTATACCTGGTGTGTTTAAATCATCTTCTGGTTGACACTACGAACCTCAGTTCGCTACAGAAGGTATATATTCATTCATAATTTTGGTGGCAGCGTTTAGACGAAAAAAAAAGCGACAGTAAGAACATTTTGTTTTCCTTAGTGATAGTCGCGTGTGTTCAGAACTGTGACTGTGCGGAAGTGCTATTGCTGGTGTGTATCCTGTGAAGTAGTGTAGAGCGGCTGACGTTCTTGTGAAATCTGCTAAACTGCTGCAGTGTTAATTTCCTTAGTGACATTCGCGCGTGTTTCAGAACTGAGACTGTGTGAAAGTGCTATTGCGGGTGTGTGTATCCTGTGAATTAGAGTAGAACGTTTGACGTTCTTGTGCCATCTGATAAACTTGCTGCAGTGCCAACTAGATGCCAGTCTTCACATCAAATTGTGAGTACCATTCTGTTTCTCTTTTGTGCTGGTATCCAACAGTAGTTTAGTAAATAATATTTTGGTTGTTTTCTCAGAAGTAGGAGAATTAAATTGTTGAATTTAAGAACCGTAATTAATAGCTTGATCTGAACTTAAAAAGGTGTTAAAATTTTTTTTTAAGTTGAGGTAAAATAAGAACTAGTGTTATTGTGTAAAGTAGAATTGTTATTGAAATAGTAGTGTGTTAAATTAGTTCTCAGAAATTAAGGAATGTAACTGTGCTCAAAAAGAAATAGTGTAACTACATTGTGTTTAACTATTTTGCATTGTGTATTGTTGTGATATGTTAAAAGCAAAGTGAGTTATCTTTTATGAACCTTAAAATAGTAACATCGCAAGCGGAATTTTAAAAGTAATTTAGTTCATTTTTGTTAATACATTGTATGTGTACGTTAATTGATTGTGTTGTGTAGTTGCATTTTGTGTTCAGGTTTTAATGTAATTACTACCTCAGGGTTTATAATAGTGTGTATTATTCTGTGTAGTATTGAAATAGCTTTGTATTCTGTCAAACATGGGTTCTCTTGTTCGTCAAAGAAAGAGGACTTAGTTAACCTCGCTATAGAAATGAGTTGTGAGGTAGATTTGGGAATGCTGAAGCTTGAGATAATCAAAAAAATTGAAAGTTCAGCAGATTACAATGTAAAATTGGCTGAAGGGTTGTTAGCTGAAATTATGGAGACCCGTATAGAAAACGAGCAACGAGCCCGGAAAAAACGGGAAGATGAATTAGCTAAACAAGAACGGGAGGATAGGTTAGCTCAACAAGAGCGAGAGTTTGAGCTAGCCAAATTAAGACTGAGTAGGGAAGCCCCCCAAGAAAGCCCGTCTGTTAGTCCTCCGAGACCTGCGGGACACTCATTAAGACACATAATGCAAAAATTCGACCCTGAAGAAACTGATATAAGTCTATACCTTTGCCTTTTTGAACGGCAGGCACAGCATTTAAAAATACCGGAAGCTGAATGGTCAGGCAGTTTAATTAGCCTGTTACCATTATCAGTAGCGGCCATTGTGTTACGGGAAAAAGTCGAGGACACACAAAAATATTCCCATGTTAAGAGCGTGCTTCTCGAGCGATTCAGGCTCAGTCCTGAAGCTTTTCGTCAGAAGTTTGTTAGACACCAGCGTAAGCCAGGAACCCTATGGAAAGATTATCTTTTCGAAATAAAGACGTATTTCGAAGGTTGGATAGAGGGTCTCGGTGTTACAACTTTTGAGTCGTTAAAAGATCTCTTTCTGGTCGACCAATTAAAACGGAAAATGGGAAGTGAAATCCGGGAGCAAAATATAAGGGATTGGGAGAATTACACGTCCCCTGAAACCTTGGTCAAAGACGCGGATCAGTTTGAGCTTATCAGAAAAACAGGTAAGCCCCCCAACCAACCGAAGAAATTCGAGGGACGCGCGCCCGACCAACGGAAAATGTTTGGGGCTGTAAAAACGGGAGAGAAAGTTGAAAAACCCCCCGAACAACACGAACCCGAACGAAATTTAGATAAGGTGAGCTCCCCTCGCCCAAAAGAAAACCGCCGTAAAGAATGGAACCATAAAGAGTTCGACAAAAGGCGTGTGACAGACATTAAGTGCTATTTTTGCCACGAGGTCGGGCATATTAGGCCCCAGTGTCCGTTATTAACAAAAAAAGAAGAGGTTAACTCCATAGGTGCCGATTTGGAAATCACAGATCCCTTAAAACCATATGTGAGTATAGGGACTGTGAACGGCCAGGTATGTGAGATACTTAGAGATACGGGTAGTACGATTGATCTGGTTTGTAAAAGATTTATTTCGCCCGACGACTACCTCGGCGAAACAGTCTGGCTCACTCAGCCGTTAGACACTCGTGCCATTAACGTGCCCCTAGCGCGCGTAATTCTGAACTCCCAGTATGGAAATATAACAACAAAGGCCTGTGTCATTAGCGACAGGTCAAATCAACAAAGATACATACTGGGAAATCAAACGGCAGCTCTTCTAAGACAGGGTCAACAAAACTCTAAGAGCATGCAAATCAATGCAATAACGCGCTCGCGTTCCAAATGTCAAGAGAGCTGTACACAGACACTTCAGTCAAACGATTCTCTTCGAGAGCGTTCGGACAATAGTCCCTCAGATGGGGAGTCAATCGTTTTGACACAACTGGAAAGGGAGGAACAGGCGAAATTGTTAGTTTTACCCCCCCTCGACCGCGAAGACCCAGCGTTGAGTCTATTAAATGTTTCCCCAGAGAAATTCGCAGACGCACAGCGGGAATGTGTAGAATTGGCCGCATTGTTAAAAAAAGTCGAAAGTCCAAGTCAAACCGGCGAGAAGGGTTATGTAGTGATAAACGGGTTATTGTGTAAACAACAGAGGGACCACTTTGGGGATACACGAAGTCTTTTAGTTGTCCCACAGGTATTCAGGGAAAAACTGTTGGCAGTATGCCATGAGTCAACAAACGCTCATTTAGGTGCGACGAAATCGAAACAGAGGCTAGCCAAATCGTTTTTTTGGCCCCGATGTTACCAAGAAATGGAGGAATACGTGAGGTCGTGCGACGCATGTCACCGCATAGGAAATGCTCAAGATACTAAGAGATTCCCCATGCGATTAACGCCTATAATTAGCGAGCCATTTGTCAAAATAAACATCGACGCTTGCGGACCTCTGCCCGAATCTGAGAATGGAAATAAGTACCTAATCACCGCTATATGTTTAGCTTCAAAGTTCCCGGAAGCAATTCCCGTGGAAAACCTAAGGTCATTATCTGTCACGGATGCTTTGTTGCAGGTATTCAGTAGAACCGGGTTCCCGAAAGAGGTGCAATGCGACAATGGCACGTCGTTTACGAGCGAGTTAACGTGCGAATTTTTTGAGAAATTCGGCATCAAAGTGACGCATAGTTCAGTGGGGCATCCACAAAGCAACCCTGTAGAGAGATTCCACCGAACACTTAAGAGACTGTTAAAGGTCCTGTGTTTGGAAAACGGGGAGAGTTGGGAACGTCATTTACCAGCCTCGCTCCTCGCGATTCGGACTATAACGCATAATAGTACGGGATTCTCACCGGCCGAACTGTTGTATGGAAAAACCTACGAACACCCGAAGTTTTATTGTACGAAGGTTGGATGGGAGGTTGTGAGGAAGAGAGACCCGTGACAGAGCACGTCCTTACCCTAGTGAATAGATTAAAAAGAGCGCGAGAATTAGCTGCTCAGAAAATGGGTGAAGAACAATCTAAGCGTAAGGAAGCGTATGATAAGAGCGCAGTTAAAAGGCATTTCGAGGTTGGAGATTTAGTTCTGATTTTCTCTTTATCTCGACCTAGCAAAATGGCGCCGAAGTGGATAGGCCCAGCGAAAATTGAAGCTCGCATATCCGAGACGAATTATCGAGTGCAAACTCCCGGACCTAGACAGAAATCCAGCATTTACCATATTAATATGCTGAAGCCCTATATCAGGCGTCCCGAAACTATAAATTGGGTTTATGAAGGTAAGGTCGAAATTGGTACTGAGGATGATTTCGCAATCCACGTTTTTGAAACCGGTGCTACCGATTTCGATTACGAGGAGATTGTGCGCGAGAGCGAACTTGACGCTCGTCTAAATCTCACTCAAAAAAGGGAATTAAAGAAATTATTATGTAGCCATGCAAATATTTTTTCTAATAACCCAGGAAAAACCGAGAAAGTTACGCATGACATAGAGCTGATCTCGGATAAGGTCGTTAGGTCTAGACCAGTGGTTCCCAACCTTTTGTGGCCCATCTCCCCTTTCTAGATGTTGACTAACACCTATCGCCCCCTTTTCATTTCCATTGTATGCCTAATTTTAATTTGAAGTAAAATGTAAATAATAAAGCAGTTTTATTATTTTAAACAATTTTATTACCGTATATAAAAACAACCAAAGCAGTTTTATCCGGTCACTCCTAAATAAAATAGAAAAAAAATTAAAATGTACTTTTTTTACAGATATTTTAAGAACAAAGACGTGAAATAATTAACTAAGATCATTGGTGTACATTTAAAAAACAGGAGTACATGTTTTCATTTTTAAATTGGAATCTGGAAAAATTAAGAATTTGACACTTAAAATTTGAAAAAATAAATGAAAGTTTGAAAAATTTGTTATTGTTTTATTTTACCTTTTCAATGGCTGCCTTGTGCTTGATGGATTTCAGTTAAAGCTTGAATATCCGGCTTTATGTTCGTCAAGTTCAGGCGCAAGTCTTCTTTGAGGCAAATGTCCAAATTATTTCTTTGTTTTGTGAGGAGCTGGACAACAGAACTAAATCCTTTTACAACTAAATATGTTGACGGGAACGAGATGAGAAGTGGTTAAATTTTTCCCCACAGTTGTGGATAAGTGTCCATAAGCTTCACCCAGGCTAACTCGTAACCGTTCTGCTTGAAAATGATTTTCGCCTCACAGTCATACTTCAGATATATAAAGTCCGTCTGCAAAGAGTTATCAAGCTTATCCACAGCTTCAAACGAGAATGGATCTAGAATCCAATCCGGAATTTGTAACTTGGTCAAATCTTCAAATCTTGATTCCATGTCAGTTTTTAACTGGTCAAGGTGATCAGTAAAAATTAGGGTTTTGTCTTCTGGGAGTTCAGGAGTCTCGTTATCTGACACTGAACACTTTTTAAGGGTCGGAAACTGAATCAGCTGTTTACGGCCAATATTTACCTTGTGAATATCAAACTTAGAGATGAATGATGAAATAATTCCTTTGGCCTTGATAAGGTTCATCTTGTTTCCTTGAAGCCTTATATTGACTTCGTTCATTTTTTCAAAAATATCTGTAAGGTACGCAAGTTCCAACTTTTGTTGCTTCAAATTCTCACTTAAAACAGGATCAGACGTGTCGAGAAACTCAGTAACCGTGTCAAATAATTCGAAGAAACGGCGCAAACAGTTTCCTTTGGAAAGCCACCTCACGGCCGTATGTAGAATCAAGCGTTCGAATTCCTCATCATTTTCATGGCAAAGTTGTCGGAACAGACGGTCATTGAGGGACTTAGCTTTGATTTTGTTGACACCAGTAATAACCAGTTGTAGGGTTTCATGCAGCACACCACTCAGTTTTTTCGCAGCTAAGTGTTGACGATGAATGACACAGTGAATAGTGATGATCTCTGGCACTTCTTTCTTAAGGTGGGTTAGAAACCCAGCATGACGACCTGACATGGCAGGAGCACCGTCTGTTGCGCAAGCGCTCACGTTTGTTAGGGGAATCTCTTTTTCCTCAAAATAATCTTGTACCACTTTAAAAATTGACGACCTCTTCGTATCAGTGATCAAAGTTCTAGCAAACAATATTTCCTCGGTAATTTCCTTTTGTTCATTGATAAACCTCACATAAGCTAATAAAATTGCTTTGTTATCAATCACAGTTGATTCATCAATCTGCAATGCAAATTTACTTTTTATCAAGAAACTGGTGAGTTTGGATTCAACGTCCGTGGCCATTTCGTCAGTTCGCCTGGAAACAGTATTGTTGCTCAAAGGAACCGATTGACTTATCTTATTACTAGGGCCCTCGCCTAGCATGATTCCAACATTTTTTTTTGGTAGCCGGTAAAACAAGAGTTTCGCCAATTGTGTGAGGTTTACCACATTTAGCGATCAATAAAGACACCTCGTAAGAAGCAAGAAGACCTTTGTCAAGATCGGTTGCTCATTTTTTAAATAATTCACTCACATTAGGCCATTTATCAGCTTTAGCTTTGAGGTGTTGAAAATAACTAAGTTCTTTACTCACTTTATCACTGTGTACTCTTGATAAATGATCTTTCATTGGCGAAAGCTTCATGGCTTCATTACTAGTAAATGTTTTATCGCACAAAATACAATGTGGAAACTGCACATTTTGTGGTGACGCGATAAAACCGAATTTTAAATACTCAGCTGAGAATTGACGACACTTCTTCTTTTTTGAGGCCATTGTGTATGAAATTCTACACTTCAAAACAAACGCACAAAAACAGAAAAGACACGCACAAAAACTGATGTTGAGGCACACAAAGACTAGTGAAGACTGAAGACGAATGTACTGCAGACCTCCCTTCAGAAGAAACCTGAGACCAGTTTTAAGGTTGCTGCCTCGAGGAGGTCGATTCTCAAAATCAGGGGTCGGGGATAATCAACACCCCAGTACTATTTCCCGCGGAAAGTAATTATCTCTCTTTAGGTTTTAAGAAAATTATGAAGGTTTTAACTATTTAGGCTTTAAGAAAACCATCGCATATTTTGATTTCCATTTTCATGTAATCAACGTATTTTGGGACTTTTTACCCTGCATCCGTACTACTTACTACTTCCCGAAGTAATGTAAGGGAGTTTCAGAAAACCTCAATAAAATTTAGAGTCGTGTTTATTTTTATAAATACTGGATCATACAAAAATTTATTAATATAGATACAGATTTCAGGTCATTTGGGTTTTCTAACTGCTATTTTTTCTTTCGCCAAAGGAGACGTGATCTTTTTCAGTAATTTTGTTTTCATTTAAGGGATCTTAGGAGTCTTACTATTTTACTGAAGATGCAATTTAGCATCATGTCACATTTAGTTTTATTTCTCATTCCCTAGAAAACATAAATACATGAAATTTTTGCCACTGAAAGCTTAATATATGTTCTATGTACACTGCTGGCCACTGTAAATGCAACACCCTGAAGGAAACATGCAAATAACATGAAATTTACAACATGCATTAGCGGAGGTGAGATATGCAAATGATTAGAATTTCAGAGCAGACGCACATCACGCGCGCCTGTGGCGCCACTTCAAAGCGCTATTTAAGGCTTGGAGATTTCGACGATTTCAAGTTTGGCAATTGTGTTTTTCTTGTGGTTTTTTCAAAAAACGATCAATTATGCCTCGTCGAAAACAGCGATCATCCTTTGATCAAGTATCCGAGTTTGACAGAGGAAGGATAGTGGCCTACCGAGATTGGGGATTATCTTTCAGGGAAATCGGTAGTCGTGTTGGACAAAACCAAACAACTGTAATGCGGAAGTGTGATCGTTGGATGCAAGAGGGTACGACGGACCGGCGTGTTCGATCGCATCCACCTCAGCGCACCACTGCACGTGATGACAGGCAAATTGTGCGCATGGCAGTGACGGATCGCTCAGTCACATCACGAACCATAGCACAGCACATGCAGTCTGTAACGCATCATCCAGTGTCTGCGCGTACCATTCGACGCCGTTTACAGCAGAGTGGTCTGTCCGCAAGACGTCCATTGCTTTGTCTACCCTTGACGCAGAACCACAGACGTCTCCGCCGCTAATGGTGCGATGACAGAAGGATGTGGACGGCAGAATGGAATGAAATTGTCTTTACTGAAGAGTCACGCTTCTGTCTGCAACACCACGATGGTCGCATTCGAGTCTCGAGACACCGTGAAGAGAGGATGCTGAACAGCTGCTTTATGCACCGCCACACTGGTACTGCACCGGGTATTATGGTATGGGACGGTATTGGATATCACTCTCGCACACCTCTAGTACGCATTGCCGGTACTTTAAACAGCCAGCGCTACATCTCCGAGGTGTTGGAGCCAGTTGTCCTTCCTTACCTTCAGGGCTTGCCCATAGCCACATTTCAACAGGATAATGCGCGACCACACATGGCACGCATTGTCCAACGGTTCTTCGTCAATCGCCAGATTGAATTGCTTCCCTGGCCACCTCGCTCTCCGGATCTTTCGCCGATAGAAAACATGTGGTCCAGGGTTGCTCTACGATTGACCCAGATTCCATCCCCAGCTGCCACAGCAGATCAACTTTGGCAACGTATGGAAGCTGCTTGGTCTGCTGTACCCCAAGAACTCATCCAAAGTATCTTTGAATCAATGCCGAGGCGTGTGGCAGCGGTGATCTCCAACAATGGCGGCTAGTTTGGCTACTGATTTTGGCAGGAACCACACTTCACAGAAGTCTATAAATTTAATCATTTGATACTTGGTCAACATGTTATCTACAAAATAAATTTTGTTGTAATATCTCTTGTCTTTCTTGGTGTTGCAATTTAGGTGGCCAGCAGTGTAGAATAATTATTTAATGTTCTACAACTGGTATTTTAATTAATTTGAAACAGTCCAGCCCTTTAAAGTTTGTTACCCTAATGACCTCTTCTAATGAAAATTCACAATTAACTTTATCAACACTATAAAATTTTCCCCTTTTCCGCAATTTGAATAAGGAAAATTTTCTTCAAACTTTAATTTCCCCCTCTTTGAAATATTTCTCAATAACTTGGTTTAAGTTAGCCCTATTTTTGGCTAGTTTAAAAGTTAATAAAAACGGGAAAGATGTTTTGCTTGGTTGCAGTTTTATACCTTGGAAAATAGACTTCAGAAATCAGCATTTAAACATTTCAGATTATACAGCACATCACGGCAGTTAATATTCCAAAAGGTATAATAGTTTCAGTAGGTAATATAGTGTTTAAAATTTCCTTTCAATTGTAACTGCAGATGTGTATTTCTCCCCATCTGTTTCTTGTAAACACTGCCTTTTCTTAGAAACCATTGCCAATCGGCAGAAAAACACTTGTTCGACTCTTCCTTGGGACAAATGCCGATATTTGGGGAAAAGTGGGGGATGTTTGGTGACAATCTCTTCCTCTCTCGTTGACCTTCGCTTTAACGTTCTACCCCTCATCAAAAAAGAACTCTCCCCAAGTGACCAGTTTCTCGGGGAACTTCTCTTCAGAGGTAACCTCTTCAGAGGTAGGTCAATGACAAGTGTGTTGTGATGCAGGAGGGGAAGGGGGGTTGAGTCATCAGTCGGCCGCGCTGAGCAACAATAGATGGCGACTGTGGAGAGGTGTGAGATGGCGACTGTGGAGAGTGCAGTAAACTCGCCGGCTGAGAATAGCCAGTGACTCGTGCTACCCGGCAACTTCTAATGTACAGTACTATTTTAATTTTTCCCCCTTCGAATACTCATCGCCCCCAAATCGCCCCCCAGTAATTTATTGCCCCCCTGATAACCCAAATCGCCCCCTTGGGGGCGATCGCCCCCAGGTTGGGAACCACTGGTCTAGACCATACAAAACGTCACACCGACAGAACGAAATCTTGAAGTTGGAGATTGACAAAATGTTAAAATTAGGAGTGATACAAGTAGGTGAGTCTGATTATACCTCGCCTATCATTTTGGTAGAAACCGATGGTCGTGAACCGAGACCCTGTATTGATTATCGTAGGTTGAACGAAATAATTCGCACCGAATATTACCCCCTCCCCAACATAGAGGAAAGGGTTGAACAAGTTGCAGGATCTGATTTCATAACAATACTCGATCTTGCAAAGGGGTATTGGCAAATCCCCTTGACAGAAAGGGCCCAACGCATTGCGGCTTTTGTCACCTCATTCGGGACATTCAGGCCTTTGCGGATGCCTTTCGGGCTTAAAAACGCACCTTTCTTTTTCAGTAAGCTCATGGCTGACGTCCTAAATGGGTGTGAGGAGTATGCCGTTCCATATATCGACGACATCGCGATATTTTCTAAGACCTGGGACGAGCATCTGAAGCATTTAGATATCGTGTTAAGTCGTGTAGCGCAAGCGCAGCTCACAATCAAATCATCGAAATGTCGGTTCGCCCAAAACCATGTAAAATACTTGGGGCACATGGTCGGCGGAGGTTATCGAAATCCCGCCGAATTAAAGGTAAAATGCATTAGGGAATTTCCCCGGCCAGAGACAAAGACGAGTATTCGGGCATTTCTGGGTCTCACTGGGTATTACGCGCACTATATTCCAAATTATTCTATGATAGCGGCCCCCTTAACCGATGCGTTAAAGGGACGGGAGAAACGCGCGGCGGTTGTGTGGGACGAAGCTTGCGAGGCAGCGTTCACCACTCTGAAAGACGCTCTTATAAAAACACCTGTGCTACGAGCTCCTGATTTTACTGTTCCATTTATTGTCCAAACGGACGCATCCGATCTGGGAGCCGGGGTAGTGTTGGCCCAACAAATAGGTGATAAGGAACATCCTATCCTGTACCTGAGTAGGAAGTTCTCTGAGCCCGAAGGGAAATACAGCACCACAGAGAAAGAGTGCTTGGCGATCATATTCGCGTTAAAAAAACTTCACTACTATCTGGACGGAAGCGAATTCAAAATCGTGACCGACCATAACCCATTGGTATGGCTCAAGAAGAATGCCAGTTCAAATGGCCGTCTTTTTCGGTGGCAACTTATGTTGCAGCAATTTTGTTTTCGGGTAGAACACAAGCCGGGAAGACAGAATACAAACGCTGACGCTTTAAGCAGATACATTCCTTAAACGTCCGCGAATTACCTAGATTTGTAAATGTAGTAACCTAGAGAATTAATTGTTAGTACCATGAATTTATTTGTGTTTGTATTTAGTAATCCAGTTAGTGCATGTGTACGTACTTGTTAGAATTGTGTATTTTTTTTTTGTGTAGTAGAAAAAAAAAAAACTGTTGGAACTGGTACATTAGATAGCAGAATTGGGAACCACCCACACGAAACGTTGGTTTTCAATATGCAACCACATTGAAAACTTTAACGGCAGGGGGGTTATGTAGAGTATTGCATTTCAACCTCTCCGTTAACAAAAGAAATTCTTCTATCTCGGCCTGAGACACTTCAAAAGATTTCCGACGGCTTGGGTGGCAATATGCTGACAGCAATTTTCCTTTTGTTCATCCGATAGACTTGTTCCACAGGACCTTAGGGGACGTGGTCATTTTTCTTGATTTAGTCATCGCCACCGGGTGACGCCGCTGGTATTTATTATAAATGACAGGAGACCCCCCAGGTGCTTTCATTCATGAACTATCAATTGTTAAGCAGCATCCTGGAGGCGTCGCGTGCCTAAACAAAAGGACTCGTGCCTTTCGCATTTTACCGAAGCGGCCCTTTTGAGACTCTTTGAAGTGGCTTGGAGGACAAACTAAAAAGGCGGCCGCTTTAGACCCGGGGAAAATATTTCATTATCGCCCCAGGAAACCCATTTCCATTGCTCACTTGTTCTAGATCGTTCGACTTCTGGAGAGTGATGCAATATCCGGTGGAGGTCTTCTATAAAAAGAGAATGGACCCCTCAGTCGAGGCTTGCGTCTTTTTAGTTCCTGACACGTAGCGGATCCAGTTCTAAGAGCAGCCGGGTTTGCCGCCCTTATCGGTTCAGAGTCCCTTGTGACTGTTTTGCAGCGACGATCTAGTTCCTGCAGGAGTAAACATACTCCACTAATTTGTCGGAGACCAGTCTTCGTGGAAGGAGCCTTTGCTACCTTATTTTCCAGTGAGGAGTCCTTTCTCCTTAATTTAATAATTTCATCGCTACCGGGTGCGTGCAGTGATCACCGCCGTTGATATTATTGGGGAGCCCTTTCCCGTCAGGAGAAGTGCCGTTTCTTCATCATTGAAGCAGAGCCAGTTCTGCTAGCCTAGCGGACTTCTGTGTTCTTACTCCGCCCCACGCCGATAAAATCGAGTGTGATTACCTACGTTACGAAGTTCATCTTACATCTGTGCAGTGTACATATCTCATCATCATCAATTTGATTAATAAATTGCATTTGTTTTGTTTATGTAATGAGTGATGTATACCTGGTGTGTTTAAATCATCTTCTGGTTGACACTACGAACCTCAGTTCGCTACAGCGTGAAATCGATTACAGGTCGAAAATTACAGGTCGACCCCGCACGACACCATTTGACCCGCTGACCCCCCACCCTTTCTTTGATGCTATGTATCCGGACCGCCAGAGGAGGCGATCCACGCATATACAGAGTACAGAGTGAACATAAATCACTGGATTCCCCAAGGCACATGCAGAGAACTCTGCACCAATGTATATGCACCATCAAAGTGTTCTTCGCTATGAGGATAAATAAGTCTCAAGGCCAAACTTCAAAATACGCTGCCGTATATTTAAGAGAAAATTGTTTCTCCCACGGCCAGTTTTACGTAGCTTGCTCACGCGTTAGTTCAAGGACGAGTCTGGTAATATTAGTTCTGCCCAATGAAGAAACAAAAAATATTGATTTTAAGGAAATCCTCTAAAAAACAATTTCATTATTTTGTCATTGTAATTATCCTAAAATGTACTCCGTAGCGAAGCACGGGTATTCAGCTAGTATACGTATATAATGAATATATGTGCCTCTCAATTACCTCAAATTTCGAAGACTGGTAAGCGCGAATCCAACTATTAAGTTTCTCAAACTTAATTTTTGGAATCGTAAGAGAAGAATTATCAAATGAGTCAAATATCCCGAAAAGAGGACGATAATTTCGTAAACTGGTTGCGTGGCGAGTCTTTTGGTGAGATTCCGAAACAAGATGGATTCTGATGAGTCAGCCAGTATATTTAGGAACTCAGATAGTATTTACAGCTCTTAGATATCCGAGCTGACGAATTTGGTAATTTGTTCCTCATTGTCGCCAACTAAAGTGGACCTTCAATCTAGTTTTGTAAATGTATTTCAGTTAGATTTTAAGGCATTCATAGGACAGGAAAATTTAAAATTATTTCAGTAATTTTTTTATATATTAATAGCTCGCTTGAATAACCGTTTACTTTAAATTATGAATAGCATGTATGTGGTACTTTGCTTGGAGAGAAAAGTAGTCAAAAAGTTGCCGAATAGGGAAGATTTGGCAACGATGACTGGCGTTGTCAGACTCACGTCCGACATTCATAATTGGGACCATAGACACATCATGTAGAATGATTAGTGAAGGCCGTTAGCGGCATTCAACAAAGCGAAAGCCGACGGCGGTGAAATTCGCCATAGGTGGTCAACGTTGAATGGAACCGGAAGATGGGGGTACTAGGTGTGGAAAAATCTAGATTTTTCCAGAAAGACAGAAAAAGGGATAAATAGATGTGACCGCGAGAAAAAGAATTGACTAGACTGAGACTTTGCCCAAACGAGGCGGGTGAGCGGAGAGAATAGGGAGAGAGACAGGATCTCGAGTGAACTGATGTATGAACTCCGCGGCCATGGACTGATTTATGATGGTTCTTCGGAACACATGTGTACATATTGATATTAGTCTAGATATTGATTTTATAATAATCAAGATGTAAATAGACATGTATTAGTGTCCACATTAATATTACGAGTGACTTATACATCGGATCACGACGATCAGGTTAACAGGCGTTGAAATAGAAACGAAAATATTATGTAGCGCATGTCTTGGCGAGATTGAGAAACAAAATGGAAGCTCGTGAGTCAACCAGATTATACAGGAGCTCTAACGGGAGTCCTGAGATTTCTCGTTTCAAATTCTCCCTCACTAAAAATCCACACACGGGTAAAGAGTAGAAAAGCCGATGGTTAAGAGAGACAAAGCCTAGTCGATTGCTTGTATCCATTTCCTGTCTTTAATTTTTGTTACGTTTATGCTAACTAGGTGACTCGTGCTAAAATTTCGCATACGAATAAAATACGATATATTTTACAGCGAGGTGGATGGTTTGTAGTAGGACGAAAGAAGAACCGTTTCATTTGCAACTATTGTTTATTTGGGTACATACTCGCTACCACAAGGCACGAGATAGCCTTGTGGTAGCGAGCTGGCTTTCGGTGCTGAGGGTGCTCGGATCGAATCCCGACGCGCTCCATCAAATACCGCCATGTCTAGGCTGGATATGGTCACGTTAAATCAGTAGATTGGAAAGTCCCTCTATGAGGTCAGAGAGGGTGGGAAAGGGTAGGATCCCCCAAGATGTCACTGCTAGGGGTGCTCGGTAAAAACTGAGGTGGCAACTAGCTAAGACGGACTCCGACCCTTGTGGTGCTGTATAAACCGGAGCCGCACACTTCAGCGCGAAACCTATATGGACCTGGTCTGGAAATTCCTGCCAGGGGGCATTAGAAACAACAACAAAATTCTACTTGAAAAAAAAAATCCTTCCATACGAAATATTGAAAGTTTCAAAAATACCATTACAGTAAAACCTCATTTATCTGGCCCTCGTTAATCCGGATCTCCAGATAATCCGAATCCGATTTGCAGACATTATTTTTACCATGTTTTTATTAACTTGCTTTTTTGTTTGTGTGTATGTGTGTTTGTGTGCGTGTTTGTCAAGTACAAATCTTGCAATCGATTTTTAACTAACTTCCTGACTAGATAGACATTTGAAACTTTTAGAATAGCCCAGAACACGACAACAATGCATTTTTAAAATTCTTTTAGCCATCTTTAAATCGAATTAAATTAATTTTCAGTTATTTTCAGTTAATTTTGATTTGTAGACTGGTGCAGCCATCTATTGGCCCGCACGGGAACGAAAAGTTATATGCAAGTTAACTTCCAATTAACTTCCTTTTCTTTCTAGTTTATGGGATAATTCATCAAAAAAATCTAAAAAAAGTGTTTATTATTACATAGAATTGTCAAGTTTATATGATTCAATAGAAAATTTAAAAACATGGTATATAAAAAGTTCTTTTTATCTTGTAATTATTATTTAATGTTCACATTAGATAACAATTTTTAACTATGATAGCAAGAACGTAACTATAAGTACGCCAAATATTCGCTTTTTAGTTTGATTCAATGTACAGTTCTTGCATAGATTGTACAATAAATTATAGTAATAAAATGCTTTTTGCCGACGTTAAGAAAGCTTTACTAGAGTGTCACTGGGCGTTGACGTGGAATGACTCAGAAAAGTTATTTTTATATTTTTTAATGTCTTGTAAACAATATTATGTAATTTTGTTACAAAACGTAGATTTTTTATCGTAATAAACGGTTAAGTCTACTTAGTTAAAGATTTTGTTTTGCTTATTACCCATATTATCCGAATTTTCGATTGTCCGGAATATCTATGGTCCCAACTTTTTGTTGAGTTTAAGAAAGCTTTACTAGACTTAACAATTCTTTGTTAAGGTATGATGTGAAAAGACATTTTTATAAATTTTAACTCTTGTAAACAATACTGTGTAATTTTGTTACAAAACAAAGTTTCTATCGTAATAAATGGTAAATCTGCTTAGTTAAGGATGTCGTTTTGCTTATTACCCATATTACCCAGATTATCCGCATTTTCGATTAACCGGATTGCCTATCGTCCCAGTTAGTCCAGATGAACGAGGTTTTACAGTACTTTAATAGGGTAGGTGTCCCAAATATCACCTACCCTAACTTTTTTTCGACATTTCATCCACTTTTTAGTTTCTGATTAGGCTGGAAACTCAAAGAACACCCCTAAGAACTATTTCCTTTGAGATCAACCAGCTCCAAAACCAGTGCCAATTTAAGTTATGTTGCTAAATGGGAAAAACTGAAATTTCCAGTGAACTCCAGAGCGGTTCCTAATATCGCCTACCTCTGTTCCTCTTACCGCCTACCAGGCGAAATTAGGAGTATCTGTTTAAAGGTGTTGCTAGCAAAACCTCTGTTTAATGCACTTTCAAATGGTACAAGCAAAATTAGAATTTGGATGCACCTACCTGGTCATTCACTGGATTCTGATTCTTTGGAGCCAAAGTTTACGAAGACAACAGCCAAAACAACTTCTGACGTCATATATAATAGTTTCTGTTGCCAGTGATAAGAGCGTTGTCGCTATCGCCGCTGTTAGTACAGACCCAGAACTAAGAAGTTACTGCATTTTCTCATACATAGCGCGAATCATACTTTAGAAACACGAGTAGGCGATATTAGGCATAGGGGCGATATTTGGGACACCCACCCTATATATATATTTTAAAATTTCCTACAATTTCTCCTTTTCTCATATTTTTTCCTATTTTTTGGCGAAATTTGGTATCCGACAGTACCCGAGTCTTGAAATATGATCTTATAATATCATATTTCAAGACCATTCACAGTGTTTAAGTATAAGACTGTGAATATTTTGTATCCTGCTAGTATAAAAAAACAATCTAATATTTCTTTCAGGCTCCTGCGTGTAATCTTGGACAGGGAAAGTGAAATAAATCAATACTGCGACATATTTGTTGAAGAATTCCCAAAGAGCCTGGGTCCTGTAAGACCAAGAACCTTGAAGCACCAATGCCGTTGTCGAGTAAGGCAAAGCCTCCTGGAGGCAGGGAAACTTCCGCACGGAGAGTGGAAGTTCTCGGATATTCCGCGGGAGCTCAACAACTACATACTGATGCAGAGACATTACAGGGGAATTCCATTCGAAATACAGAATTTGTCTTTAGAATCAATTAAAACTTCCTTCGTCGATAGCTGTACTTCGTCGTCAATTGAGGCATTCTCGAGGAAAAGCAGGTAAGTGCCAAAATTACCGAAGAGTATTCACTGATATAAGGGTTTTTTCAAAGGCTAATAGCGTGGAAAAGGAGGTAAGTACCTAGATAGTTTGGTTTAGTTCTGAGCTAGGCACTTACCTCCTTTTCTATGCCATTAGCCTTGGAACAACCTTTGAAAAAATACATTTGGAAATTTTGGAACTTACCCAGTTTCCAGCGGGAACGATTCAAATGACATCGCACATTCGTCAAAGGCTGTTGTTTACTAACCTTACTGGATTCACTCACCTCAATGTTAACCTATGGAGAAAATTAGTCTTCAATTGACAGCTACATAAATGCTGATAATCCAGTCAAAATGGTATTTTCAGATAGCCCTAACTTTTCTGCACGTTGCAACAGGATTCGTTTTAAACATTGCGTCAACCAAAGGAATTTAGGAGCGTTTAAAACACACAATACCAGATTTTTTTCCCGAATAAGTTAAATTTTAAAATATTACGTGCAATTTTTTTTTAAACGAAATATGCCCCAAGGAGAAAAATTTCTTTCTCTATAACGGGAGTACAATTTTAAAAAAGAAAAAAAATCTTTAACACTAGAAAGACGGCTGCAGTCATTTTGACGGTTTCGAACATACTATTTATTGAGCGCTATGTCTGTATTTATGTCGTCAGGCTTCTGAAATTTTATGGCTTTTTCTAATTTTACGCGAAATAAGGTAAGTTGGGGTAACTGCGCCTATGGGGTAACTGGGCCATCCCCTCCCAGATTTTTCCTTTACAAATCAGGGGGTAATTCCACTCTGTTGTGGCAACACTGCTAAGCAGAAGTCAACAAAACAAAAGCCCTTTGGTCTCCAGATTGGTTAAGAACTCAGGGCTTGTTAAACTCAAATTAATATTACATTTTTCAATAGAAAAGGCCATTACAGCTACTAACTAAGCTAGAAAGTATGTTTGTACTTTCGAAAATGTGCTTATAGTCAATTACATTGAGTTTTTCAATCACTTTATGTGTTATTTTTTTCCGGTGTTCGCAATCAATCTTGCAACATTGGTAATTGCTTTGAAAAATTATTTTTAAATGGGGGTAAATTTTTTTTTCTTTCTAGCTATACAAGCATTGGACCTATTTACCCAGTCACAGATTCTGTTGTTTATTATGAGAAATAGACCTGGGTGGTCCAGTTACCCCAATTATCAGGGGAACTGGGCCCACCTGTATTTAAAAATATATACAATATTTATATATAACATATATATATATATATATAATAAAAACCAATATCATAGCATAAACATACTCCCTAAGACTTACTACAATACATGTAATACAAAGATTTTTGAAAATTATACATATTAGTATGGTTTTAATGTGTTAAAAATATAGTATATAAAAAAATTGAAAATCTATGGCCCAGTTACCCCAACTTACCTTATGCACACACATTTACAAAATTATATTCGATAGTAATAAGGGGGAGATAATGTGTTTTAAAAATGTGTTGTATACCTACTAAGGCTGAAAGCCGTCAATTTGACGGCAGTATAGAAAACAGGCAGACATCTTTAAAATAATACCGGAAAAATGTTAGTTACTTTTCGTCTCTCCCCCCTTTTCCAAATAACAGAAATATTGGCTCTTCGGATATATTGGTCTTGAAAAATAAGGACTGTACAAACTATGCATATATTTTTACGGATAAACCATACCAGGTTGTCAGCTCGGCATACCTGCATAAAAATATATCTAAATATATACTAATTTAATACATATTAGTAAGAAATAGTTCAAAATTTAAAGTATTTAACCATTTTTTTTAGTTAAAAATTTTAAATTCTTGATATTATTTTTAACCGTGTTAAATCAAAGTCTTCAATGCTTGGACAAATTTTCTCCGTAGGTTAACAAGGAGGTGAGCGTATCCAATAGGGTTAGTATTCGTCAGCCTTAATAGTTATTATTATTATTATTATTCAGCCTATTTCATTGACTATCATGTATTTGGTACCCAGGATTAAAGTATCTGTTAATAATACTCGTTTGTCTGTAATTAAACTCAACAAAGATTATTTCGTCTATTTACTGGGCACGATTGTTTGAATGCCGACCTTCACAAAACTGGTCTTAGAGACTCCCCTGTCTGTTTTCTAAGTGGCTCTGGACAGTGTATGGATAAGAGGCATATCGACGAATGTACTGCCTTATAGGCTTTTAATTTTATTGTTCAGAATTGGGAAGCTAGACTAAGGCTAATGGCTTAGTGGCCAAATGCCTGGCATTTGTATAAATAAACCCAACAAAGACGACTCGTGAAAAAGTTCCGTAAATGGGAATATACATTAACCATGAAATGATTGCAATGATCAGGAGTTACTGAATTAAAAGCGTTTTTTAAAGCTGTTGATCTAATAACATACTTGGCAGTTTCTTGATCATTTTCTAATCTTTGGCGAAAGTCCGTAGAAGAAATGCCGTCTATTGGTCATGTTGAAACAAACAATTAATTCAAAAATACCAAGATCTGGCTAAAAATCGTCCCCTCCCCCCTATCAAGTGAGAAAAACATGCACAAAAGGTGACTGGAACAGCAGCCACATTTCAGTAGCATTTTAAGGGAACGGTGGACGTTAAAATTTATTTATTTTTTACTTTTTATCATAGACATACGAAATTTTGTGCTTATTTACATTTCCCTATACATATATAGAATACCTTAAAAAAATTTCCAATCTTATTATAATTTAATTTTTTTTTAATTTGAAATTTATAAATAAAATTTTAAAATTCTAATTGCTACTTAATTTTTGAGATATTTCCTCGATTTTGCATTTTAATCACTTTAAACTGTATTACAAACAAATCTGGGTATCAATTATTTTATCCCTTGTATAGTTAATTTTTGTATAGATATTTTTTTCTGAATTCCATCCCGATTTTCATCAAAATTTTGTCTTTAAATAAGTTATAAATCAAATTTAATTACCTTTATGAAGTCGAATTGTAAAATGCATACCCAGTTTCTTTGTAAACTGCATCAGGATTTTTCCTTATCAATTTCATGGATTTTGAACAAAAATTAAGTCGCATGGAGAATTTAAAAGATCTAAAAACCTCGAAAAATCTGTTTTGAGAAAATCAGATTTAAAGTTTATTGCTACACTTGCCCTTTATAAATTACTTCGTAGAAGCTTCATAAATGACTAGTTGGTACCCGTCAAAACATGACGGCTAGATAGTAAATACACTCATGGACAAAAAAATTAGCGCACCAAGAAATAATTGCGGGATCGTAACGAAACTTGCAATGAAGGTACATGTCGGGGAGATATGCAAATGATTAGAAATGCAGCGTGATTGCGCATTACGTATAGCCGGTAGAGGGCGTTGAACATCGTACACTATGGAGTATAAAACAGGTAACCAAAGCTTGTTTGAGTGTGCTGAATCATTTCCAAAGGAAGAGCTGAGATAGACATGCCATTACGCCGTGTTCGAAGACAATATAAGCAGTTGTCGCAGTTTGAGAGGGGGAGAATCGTCGGGATGATGGAAGCTGGGTGGTCAGCTAGGCGAGTAGCTCGTCAATTAGGCCGCTCTGATTGTGTTATGAGGAGGTGTTGGGACCAGTGGACCCGAGAGATGTCATGTACACGAAGACCAGGCTCAGGACGCCCTCGACAGACCAGTCGTCGAGAAGACCGCCACATCGTAAGAAATGCACGCGTACAGCCAACTGCTTCATCGGCCGCCATCCAGGCTCAGGTAGCAGGCACCTTCACTAGGGGCCTCTGTGTCTTCTCGAACCATACGAAGGCGCCTGGCTGAAGGACAGTTGGTATCGCGGCGCCCATTACGTGTGCTGCCCTTGACGCCCACCCATCGACGCCTCCGTTTGGAGTTTTGCCGCGCACGAGGAAACTGGACTGCAGCGGAATGGAACCAGGTCGTCTTTAGCGACGAATCCAGATTCAATCTCGGCAGTGATGACAATCGTGTTCGTGTGTGGAGAGCCCGTGGTGAACGCTTCAATCCCGCCTTTGCTGTACAGCGACACATCGCTCCCACAGCTGGTGTGATGGTATGGGGTGCCATTGCCTCCAATACACGGTCACCCCTAGTATTGTTCCGTGGCACCATGACAGCCCAGCGGTATGTTCATGAAATCCTGCAACCACATGTGCTGCCACTCATGCAACGGCTCCCAGGAGCCATTTTTCAACAAGACAATGCTCGGCCTCATGCGGCAAGGGTGTCACAAGACTGTCTCCGCACTGTTACTACCCTTCCTTGGCCTGCCCGATCCCCAGATTTGTCTCCAATCGAGCATATCTGGGATCATTTGGGACGACGAGTTGGGCATCCCACGAGTTTGAACGAACTAGAGGCAAGGTTACAGCAAATATGGAACGAAATGTCTCAAGACATCATACAGAACTTGTATGACTCAATGCGCGATCGTATCGCATCGTGCATTCGCGCGAGAGGGGGTCCAACGGAGTATTAACTCCTCCGTTCTTTTGCCTTTTTCTCTGAAATAAATTATCCCTTTTCTTTGATTTTCTTATCATTTACTTATATCAAAGTAGTCATTACGTATGTAAAATTTCGTTTTATTTTGACGACTCCTTCTTGGTGCGCTAATTTTTTGTCCATGAGTGTAAATGCACTAATACACAAATACTCAACTAATACTCAACAAAGCATTGCCAAATGTTGAAAATCATAATAATGCGCAGAATCAAATTAATGTGTTTAAGCGGCCTTGTGCTTAGTGAGTATCTAAAGCCAGATTTAAAAATGTCAATGAAAATGCGCAGAAAGCATTTTTTTAAACTGCAAATTATCTCTAATTAAACAACGCGAAATAAACAATTTCCATCAGGTTTAATCTTATATTTCACAAACATAATTATCATAAAAATAAAAATGGCAGCGAGATCTAGAGAAACTTCATCGGAATAAATGTGTTAATCATTAAAATATGTCACTGATCATGCGCAGAAACAGTAAGATTCTAAAGCCAAATTTAAACATTCCACTGAGAATGCGCAGTAATCACTTTTCAATTCTAAATTATCGCTAATTAATAGAAATTGCGGTTACAAAAACTAAATTTGACAAATCTACAGATTACAATCTTTCGTTTAAGACCAAAATGAAGTAAATGGATGCAGTAGTTTTCTCTCACGGACTGACTAAAAAGTGGGCATAGCAACTTAAATATATAGATTTTTTACTTGAAAAAAACTATTTTGGTACTATTATCCTACAGAAATATATATATAATGTATATATATATATATATATATATATATATATATATATATATGTGTGTGTGTGTGTGTGTATGGATGGATGGATGGATGTATATATTTTCAATAACAATCAATATTACAATGAAAAGATTTGCTCAAATAAAGGTCCACTGTTCCCTTAACAATTTTTAATCCCATACTTAGTTGCGATTGTTATCAGTTTGACAGATTTTCTAACTGACTGCTTTTGGCTTTTCCAAGTTCGCTAAAATTTCCGGCATAAATAGTTATATAAAACTGACTTGGCGAGTTATTTGCAGAGGGATGGAAAAGAACATATTGAATAATAATACTTTGGTGTGAATTCAAAATCTTGTAACGAGTTTTTGCTTTTCGTTTTTTTTTCTTTCTTTACATGGTTCATGTTTTTGCAGAGGTTTTCACGTCAAAATCGCTACGGGGTGAAAATGCAGCTCAAGAGACAATGTATTACAGGCGGAGGCGTTTCGTTGAGGGAAAAGGATAATTATTTGTTGCCTTCACCTCCCCACATCCTCACGAAGTTTGATAAAAAATAATTTATTAAAACTAGATAGTAGTATGGCTGTCGGGGAAGAATAGGTGGGGGAGGGGGGATCGGATTGGTCGAAAATGTCATCAGTGGAAAGTAGACATGAATCGTTAGAGCCTTATTATACTGAGACATAGCACAGCGTCACCGTTCCGTCACTAGCCTTGTCTTGACTCTTGAATCAGTCATCCCTTTGACGTTGTTTGAGCTGGTTGTAGGCTATAAATCTGCTTTCAAAACGCCAGAAAATGATAATATTCCTCAGTGGATTATCATGCTTCTTGACAATCTCAATGTAGAAGATTTTATCAGTTACACTGAGTTTGATCCAGCTTCATCTCTTTTTTTGTTAGCAATTACACAATTTTACTGTAGTTTTAAGTGGGTCCAGGTCAAAAAGGTCTTCAAATTTTTGAAAAAAATAAATTATTGCATTAAAAAATTCTGTGTTCTTTTCCGCTTGAAATGTTGTTTAAACTATGTTTCTATTTTAACTAAAACAGGAGATATCAATTTTATTTTTGCAACATTTTAATAGTAGCCAATCTGCGTTTTTCTGCACGACGGGTTTTTTCCCCTTTTCTCGTCTTTAAATTGTTATAAGTCAAGAACCATTAATGATAAATGGTTCAAAATTTGAACATGTCTTTTTCACTTATTTTCCTTTAATTTTGACCGAGCAAATTTGAAAAAAATTGGTTACTTTTAAAATTATGATTTTTTAAAAATAAGTTACATCATTTTTTTAAAAATTTTTACTCTAATTTTTTTAATTTTTTTAAAATTAATATTTTAAAAAACGGTAACTAAAAATTAAAATTTATATATTTCTGTTTAATTAAATAAAAAAATTTTGAAATTTGACAAATTATATTTCGAGTTATAACGATTTTAAATTACCTCACTTTTAAAAAAAATTAAATTTAAAAATTTTTTAAAAACTTTGTCAGAAGTTTTATGACGTGATTTTGTTTGCAAATTATACGGTTAACCATCACAAAAAAATTCAAAATTTTCACTCAATAAATTTAAATTATGACAAAGCCACGCGGAAGCTAGGCCGGGGTAGTTGCAATTTCTGTTTTGATCTACTCGGTCACTTGTTAGTGACGACACCGGCCAGATGGAGGCGTGGTCTAGCCACGCTGTATGCAAAATCATTCCAGCATAAAAGGTGGACAGTCTCATCTGGCAGGGTAGCGGAGCTGTGCACCTGGCAGGAGCTATTTTTTTTTCCCGCGTAGAGATAAGAAACACACAGCGGAAGTAGACATGTGGTAAAGCATTAAAATTAACACGAACAAGTGGTGCACAATGCTAACAAGAGAGAGAAGTTGGACAGCGAAAAAACGCAATTTTTTTAAAAAATAAGAATAGAGTTTCAATTTTTACGTCGATCCTGAATAGAGAAGTGTAGTTCAAATCGGTTTTTCTTTCAGTGAACTCGAGTATTACCGTATAGATTTTGGCTTCTTGTCATTATTTGCGCTCGAGGTATTCTCTCTCCCCACGTAACAGAGTATGTCCGATATATGCAGATTTCCCGCCGAGTATACGTTATGTAACGGACGAAGGCGAAGCTTTCTCCCGCCAATGACGTAACGGGCGATGCATTCAATTATGAAGCTCTCTTCCACGGGAGATATTAGCGCCCTTTACACATACGTTCTTTCGCGAGTGCTTGGAGCGTATGGGATTGCGCTCACGCTCCAAGCACTCGCAAAAGAGCGTACGTTTAGTGCCCTTTACACGTGTGTGTGGCTAATGTCCCTGGGGGATGACGACATTACACCCCAGTCCGGTGTACATATGAATACAAGACATAGAAACAGACAAATGACACAATCACAGAAGAATTTTATTGACATACGATGACACCGGCGATGGACGATGGGTTGCAGCTCCCACTTCTAGACGGGGCTCCATTTGCAGGCGGAAGACTGACCGGTTCCCCAGAATACAGCCAAGTCTTATGCGGGAATCGAACCCGCACCCCCGGCGTGGCAGGCTGATGCCTTTAACCACTTAGCCACTGGGCGACCCTTTACACGTACGCTCTTGGAGTGCTTGGAGCGTACGGGATTGCGCGCGGGAAAATTTAAAGTACGCTCCAAAGCAGCTTTCCCTTCCTCTCCGACACCTTCACACGTGCACTCAATCGCGCGGAATCGTGGTTTCACGCGGGAAAGAGCGTACTTGTAAAGGGAGCTATTCCTCCGCCCAGGACCGTAGCCTTGGGGGGGGGGGGAGCTCGACGGGCAGGATTCCCCCCCCCCCCCCCGAAATTCTGGAGTTTACTATATTGCATTTTAACATCGAAATAAAAGTACATTTTTAAATGTAAAATTTTTTAAAACTGCATTCTTATTCAAAATTTAATTTTTTAATAAAAATTCAAATTTTTAAAATTTTTTATTTATTGTCTTAATTTCAATTTTTTTGCTCCGAAATGTTTTATAAATTTACTGAAATGTATTACACAAAATTGTGCATGGACTTTTAGATTATATAATATTAAATTTTATAATTTCTTAATATTATTATTAAATATTATGTAAATTTAGTAAATTTTATATTATTTTTAGTTAAAAAATAGTGAAATATCGGGGAGGCTCAGTCCAGTTTGAGTTGTTCTTCATCTTGATGTTTTCAGAGCAGTTTAGGAAAGTTCCTCAATTTAAGCAAAAATTAACTCAAATTAAACATTGATACAGCTATTTTACAATTGTATCAGTGTAGAATTAATGAAAAATTGTTATTTAAATATTATTTACTTTAATGGGGTTTCTGTAGTAACTGTAACAAGTATGAGAATGATTAATTTTTGCATCATTCACTTTCAAGGTGTTTTACATTGCATCAATAAATTTCATGGGTGTTTGAGTCACAATCATATCTGGAATTTGTATAACAGTAATAAAAGTAGTAAGTATTGCATGGTTGTAATCCCAACTTTTTAAAAATAAGGTTTTCCTGATAAGAACTTAAATAATAAGGTGAATATTGTTGAAAGACGAGCCGGGGGGGGGGGGGAGAGACTAATTTCATTTAAACATTAGTATGTACTTCAATGGTCATGAAATTCATTGCACACACAGCACCAAAGAACCTTACTGAATTATGGACAGCTTTAGCCAATATTTGGCGAGCTATTCCCGTGGAACGTTTCCAGAAACTTGCTGAATCTATGCCTCGTCGTGTGGCAGCCGTTATCAAGGCCAGAGGAGGCTCAACTCGTTATTAGGTAGGTATCCCTAATTCAGTGGCACTTCAGTGTATATATATATATATATATATATATATATATATATATACACAGTGGAATCTCGATCGATCATTTTCGGATCAATCGTTTTTCTGTATGTGTCGTTCATTTTATCCAGTCCCAACGATTATATTGCTTTGTTATGTTTCCGCATCTATCGTTTTCCCGCATTTATCGTTCATTTCAATCGGTCCCTTGAAAAACGATAGATCGAGATTCCACTATATACACTGCTGGCCACCCAAATTGCAACACCAAGAAAGACAAGGGATATCACAACAAAATTTATTTTGTAGATAACATGTTGACCAAGTATCAAATGATTAAATTTATAGACTTCTGTGAAGTGTGGTTCCTGCCAAAATCAGTAGCCAGAGTAGCCGCCATCGTTGGAGATCACCGCTGCCACACGCCTCGGCATTGATTCAAAGAGACTTTGGATGAGTTCTTGGGGTACAGCAGACCAAGCAGCTTCCACACGTTGCCAAAGTTGATCTGCTGTGGCAGCTGGGGATGGAATCTGGGTCAATCGTAGAGCAACCACGGACCACATGTTTTCTATCGGCGAAAGATCCGGAGAGCGAGGCGGCCAGGGAAGCAATTCAATCTGGCGATTGACGAAGAACCGTTGGACAATGCGTGCCACATGTGGTGGCGCATTATCCTGTTGAAATATGGCTGTGGGCAAGCCCTGAAGGTAAGGAAGGACAACTGGCTCCCACACCTCGGAGATGTAGCGCTGGCTGTTTAAAGTACCGGCAATGCGTACTAGAGGTGTGCGAGAGTGATATCCAATACCGCCCCATACCATAATACCCGGTGCAGGACCAGTGTGGCGGTGCATAACGCAGCTGTTCAGCATCCTCTCTTCACGGTGTCTTCAGACTCGAATGCGACCATCGTGGTGTTGCAGACAGAAGCGTGACTCGTCAGTAAAGACAATTTCATTCCATTCTGCCGTCCACATCCTTCTGTCATCGCACCATTGGCGGCGGAGACGTCTGTGGTTCTGCGTCAAGGGTAGACAAAGCAATGGACGTCTTGCGGACAGACCACTCTGCTGTAAACGGCGTCGAATGGTACGCGCAGACACTGGATGATGCGTTACAGACTGCATGTGCTGTGCTATGGTTCGTGATGTGAAAGAGCGATCCGTCACTGCCATGCGCACAATTTGCCTGTCATCACGTGAAGTGGTGCGCTGAGGTGGATGCGATCGAACACGCCGGTCCGTCGTACCCTCCTGCATCCAACGATCACATATCCGCATTACATTTGTTTGGTTTCGTCCAACATGACTACCGATTTCCCTGAAAGATAATCCAAAATCTCGGTAGGCCACTATCCTTCCTCTGTCGAACTCGGATACTTGATCAAAAGATGATCGCTGTTTTCGACGTGGCATAATTGATCGTTTTTTTTTTGAAAAACCACAAGAAAAACACAATTTCCGAACTTGAAATCGTCGAAATCTCCAAGCCTTAAATAGCGCTTTGAAGTGGCGCCATAGGCGCTCGTGATGTGCGTCTGCGCTGAAATTCTAATCATTAGCATATCTCACCTCCGCTAATGCATGTTGTAAATTTCATGTTATTTGCATGTTTCCTTCAGGGTGTTGCATTTACAGTGGCCAGCAGTGTATTTATCGTTGGTCCGATGAGGAATTTACTTTTAGTAAAGTTCTAGACGAACTCTTAGTCGAAGAACGTAGGCTTAAGCAAAGTAAGCTTGATTTCGAAAAAAACTGAGAACTCTGCTTATAAAGCAAAGTTAGAGGCCCCTAAAAAGGTAAAACCTAAAGTTAAGAGTGAAACCACTCGAGATAAATCCCCTAGGGAAAGGAAAGTAGGCCCTTGTTATAGGTGCGGTAAGCCTGGCCACCTCATAAAAGATTGCAGAATTAAATTTAAATTTAAAAGAGAAAAAGTTGAGAAGGAAACTCTGAGCAGAATATAGAGATGAATGGAGTTCCTTGGCCATGTGGTTTTAGAAAAGTTTACTGTCATATAATGAAATAATTTTTATTAATACAGACTTTGATCATTTGTACTTAAAAAAAGTGATAGTAATTTTCTAATCACCTAATTCGTTAATATTTTTAAATGTACTAGTATGATTGAAAATAATTTTTTCCCAATAGTAATTTTTCAAATGTAAATAAATTTAAAGCAAACTTTTTTTTTCAATAAACGAGTTTTTAAACCTTCTGATTTATCTAATTATTCTTCTTACCACATACACTTTTCATCATTAAAAATCACCTAATTCGTTAATTTTTTTAAATGTACTAGTATGGTTGAAAATAATTTTATCCCATTTTCTACTATCAAGGTATATATATATATATATATATATAAAATTTATCTAAGAAATAATAATAATTTTCATGAGTTTAATTCAGGTAAATTAAGCTTTCAAAATTTATTATTCATCAATGCTGAATTTTTATTATTTTAAAAATGTGCATAAAAATATATTCATAAAATGTTTATCATATTTCCCGTTAGATGGCGTCCAGGGGAGTGATGCACTTCCGTTATGTGATGAAATTTTTCCCAGTTCGCTAAGCCGCGTAAAAGAACTTCGTTCCAATAAAATTGGCCTTTCTATTGGGAGTTTCCTTCTCGAAAGGCCAATTTTATTGGAACGAAGTTCTTTTACGCGGCTTAGCGAACTGGGAAAAATTTCATCACATAACGGAAGTGCATCACTCCCCTGGACGCCATCTAACGGGAAATATGATAAACATTTTATGAATATATTTTTATGCACATTTTTAAAATAATAAAAATTCAGCATTGATGAATAATAAATTTTGAAAGCTTAATTTACCTGAATTAAACTCATGAAAATTATTATTATTTCTTAGATAAATTTTATATATATATATATATATATATATACCTTGATAGTAGAAAATGGGATAAAATTATTTTCAACCATACTAGTACATTTAAAAAAATTAACGAATTAGGTGATTTTTAATGATGAAAAGTGTATGTGGTAAGAAGAATAATTAGATAAATCAGAAGGTTTAAAAACTCGTTTATTGAAAAAAAAAGTTTGCTTTAAATTTATTTACATTTGAAAAATTACTATTGGGAAAAAATTATTTTCAATCATACTAGTACATTTAAAAATATTAACGAATTAGGTGATTAGAAAATTACTATCACTTTTTTTAAGTACAAATGATCAAAGTCTGTATTAATAAAAATTATTTCATTATATGACAGTAAACTTTTCTTTATATTTTTTTTTTTTACTGGTCCAGCTGGCGCTGGTAAAACTTTTGTCATTAATCTCATAGTGGAAATTTATAATAGATTTACTGGCACAGACGGCTATTGCAATGCTTACATAACTTGCGCTATCACTGGTAAAGCTGCTGTGGCAATTAATGTTACAACAATTCATACTGCACTTAGAATTTCAATTTCAAAGCTATGGCCTTTGTCATCTGAAATCGCACATTTGTATAAATCTCTTTTTAGATATGTAAAAGTATTAATCATCGATGAAATCAGCATGATCAGTGCAGAGCTTTTAATAAAAATTGACTTGCGTTTAAATCAAATAACCAATAATCATAAGGATGAATTTGGTGGCATAGACATTATTTTTATTGGCGATTTACGTCAGCTACCACGGGTACGAGCAACGCCAATATATAGGCCTATTAAAACACGCATGATGGGACCCCATCTTTGGCGAAAACTTAAACTTTATCAACTCAACCAAGTCATGAGACAGGCTAATATTGCATTTTCTAGTTTACTAACCAAAGTAGGAAATGGTGAGCCATTAGAACAACATGAAATCGGGTTGATAGAATCAAGGTTTTTTACAAAAGCCGCTGCTCAAAGATTGTGCCCTAATGGAATTCGCCTATTTTTCAAAAATGACCACGTGTACGCCTACAACAATCACATTCTGCAACAATTTGAAGAAAAAATTATATCTACAGCTACTGATTCAATTACAGGATCTAAAAATCATGAACAAGAGGCTAATTTTAGAGTAAAGTTACATAAAAAGTCAATTCTCGATACTGGTGGTTTACCATACGAAATTACTTTTGTAAAAGGCATGTTCTATTTAATTACAACAAATATTGATGTATCAGATGGCTTATGTAACGGATCTACTGGAAAATTAGTACATTTTGATTTTGATACAAACAACATTGTAATTAGAGTTTGGTTGGAGTTTTCTGGATCAACAGATTGGTCGAAAGAAAAGGAATAAAGCTGCTCAATTAGCTGTACAAAGTGGAGTTAGTAATCTTGCTGTGCCTATTGAATTACGATCCGAAAACATTCCGTTGACATCAGATAAGAAAATTATTGCTACTCGAAAGCATTTTCCTTTAATTTCAGCTTGCGCTATGACCACACATAAATCGCAGGGTGCAACTTTTAGTGAAATTGTTTACGAGTATAGCAAAGATCATTCGCAAGAACTTGTTTACGTTGCGTTATCTCGTGTGACAAATATCGAAAATTTATACATTGTAACACCTCAAGATGATCGGACTTTATTTAGGTTTCATCATAATCGAAGGCAAGCTAAATCAACTGAGAAATTACTGCAAAAATATTAAAGATTATCGTTAAATACATTGCAGACCAGAACGCAAATTATATTGGATATGATTTGTAAAAAAAGAGGTCTTTCATTATTCATTTTTAACTGTCAAAGTTTAAAATATCATACCTTAGATTTCACGGATTCAGTTACTCAAAATTCTAATCTACTATTACTTTCTGAAACGTGGACAAGAAATGAAGAAGAAATTGTTCTTCCTAATTTCAATTGCATTTCTCGTTATACAGTGGCTGTTCACACATTTTTTAGACTATGTATATTGTATTCACGAAACTAAATTACATAAAATTCTTGTGTTTAAAATGTTCTATTTGACATCCCTTATTCTGAACTATCTTTCGACACCACAATTTACAGGATAATAATGCCTTTTGAAGTGTCAGAAGAGGTATTCTATCCCATTCCTCCTGAACAGCTTTCCAGAGTTCTGTAAGGATTTTGAGACGACGTTTGGATAATGCAGATTTTAAAAGTCCGAAAGCACAAAAATCCATAGGTGATACGTCGGGAGATTTAGTAGGGGTATCGGTGAAGGGTATGGCCTTGATACCAGTTTTTTGTTCATCCATCTGTCCATCCAGTTTTTTGTTTCCATTTCTTTTAGGAAATTTACAGTGGATTTTGATGTGTGACTGCTAGCTTTGTCCTGATGGAGTCTCACAGATTGATGGCACTGTGAGTAAAGCGATGGTATTTCATTCAGAAAAATTGGCGATAAAATATGTTTCTGATAGTATTTGGAGTTAATCTTGACATATTTTTCCACTCTCTTTATTTTTAACTTGCCATTATAAGAAAAACCAGCAACAGTCATGAATCCCTTAGAAAAACTTTCTTTCGATTCTTTGAACCATGTACTTAAATTTTTTCTCCCCTTTTATGATAAAAAATGGCTCTTTTTTGTTGCAATCATTTAAATACACCCATGATTCATCTATTGTGACAATTGTTTTCCATTTTTCTTTGAATAAGTGTTTCTCATATAGAATTCTTCAGCGTGTCCTGCGTTCAGCGATATGATTTGGAAGAAGACGATGCACATTGCGTTTTGTCGCTTTCTTAAGATTTAAATCAACGTTTATCATTTTGTTTACAGTGGACACCGAGCATTTTAATGATTTTGCAACTGTCCTTTGACTAGGGAACAGTTCTCATTCAGGGGTATTTCTTTTAACATTAAACAACGTACCTTTGCAATAGTTGAAGATGTCCGTTTTTTCCTTGGATACTTATTGTTTGGAATTTTTGTCCCACTTGAGGCTCCAATTTGACGTTTTTTTCCTTTCTTGTTGACGATATTACCTATCGACGCTTTAGATATCACAAAACCATGACTCTCACATCGTTTTTGGATAATGGAGTACACATATTTCTCTTCGGAAAGAGCATAAATGTAGCCTTCGAACCACTGCTTTGTTAAAAACGCCATTTTGAATAAAAACAAAACTTTCAAGCCGCAGACGATAATTTTGACTTTTAAAAACATAGTACAATTGCAATTATTTCTTTTATTTTGGTAAGCGGAATTTTTATTACCGCTTACCAAAATCGTCTAAAAAATGTGCGAACAGCCTCTGTAATCGAGACAATGTTCGTGCAGGTGGAGTCGCAATATACCATAACTCTGAAGATACCGCCCACATTTGTACAGAAAATATGAGAAGATTTTTGTCTAACATTAGTGATTTGAGTACTAGGCATTCATCAGTTGGTGACATTTGTTCAGTTGTTTGTGAAATGGGAAATGATGTTAAAGTAGTTATAGTAGCTATTTATATATCCCCAAATCCAAAGATTGAGGATATAACATTATTTATCCATCGATCGCTGTTAGAATATACTGAGGGAGGTTCTAAATTACTTAACCAAAATTTTCATAAACTTCCACTCATATTGGCTGGAGACTTCAATGTTAACTTCAATGATAAAGAAAAATTGGAAAAGCTCACATCTTTTTTATCAGGTACATTTGATTTAAGTATTAATAATGACCCATCGCAGTTCACAACGAAATACTGTACAACCGTTGATGCTGTTTTTTCGAGATACTTGGATAACATTGAATCTCAAACGTATGCATCTTATTATAGTTACCATAAGCTAATAATTACCATGATACAATATAATGATAATAAAATTAAAAAAAAAATTTTCTTATTTAGAATTTATGTATAATTTATAATTCACTATTTTATACTTAAATTTTAATAAATGACTATTTTTCCTAAAATATTAAATGAAATTTATTGATTTAAATCCTTACTTTACAGTTTTGCTTTGAAAAAATGATAAAAAATAAAATAAAAAATATATTCAAATTAGAGAGAGAGAGAGAGTTGGTTGAATAAAAGAGGGCTGCGCTTTTTGGCGTGACCAAAAATACACCAATATAATCAATAGAAATCTACATATTAAATCACGTTTAGAGTTGAAAAAATAACGTAAGGAACTTTGTTCCTGACGGGGGTCCCCCGACAGCACAATTTTTTACTGAAGCTAACATTACCGAAGATATACAAGCAGAAAAGTGTTCGTGGATTTTTGATACCGCCGCGTCTAGTCATTTCAGTAATAATAGAGCGTTATTTACTGACTTTAAGAGAGTTAATAATACTAACTTATCACTTGCAATTGGTGGTGTTAAAGGCAGTATTGAAGGAGAGGGTACAGTAAAAATGTATTTTCAAACAGAAGGGGAAAAGAAAGAGGTTATTTTACATAATGTAATGTACTCTTCGAAATTAAGACGAAATCTATTTTCGGGACCTGCCTGGGAAAAAACTAGGAGGAAAGTTTATAGGAGCGAAAGGAAAAATAGAAGTTTTCGACAAAGACGGGGAGAAGCTATTTTTCGCCCAAAGGCGTAATGGATTATATTATTTCATTCCCCAATATTTGAAAAAACAAATAAAAAATGTTAACTTAACTATTTCTCAGAAAAAGGGATTAGAATTATGGCATAGGCGTTATTGCCATATCAACAATCAGTATATTGTAAATACTAGTAGTAAAGAGTGCGTAAAAGGATTGCCCAAACTAACTCTCGGGAAAAGCGATTTAATGTGAGATTGCAAGTTAGCAAAGTCGAGGAGTATTTCTTTTAAATATTCATCAAAAATGAATTCACAAAAACCCCTGGAGTTAATACACATGGACGTGTGTGGACCACTCCCAAACGTATCCTTAGGGGGAAAGAGATATTTCCTCTCTATTACGGACGATATGTCCAAAAAGGTTACGGTGTACCCGATGAGGCAGAAGTCTGAGGTATTTGAACTTTTTAAAAAATTTCAAACGCGATCTGAAAGATTCCTTAATAAGAAAATTTTGCGTGTACGCACAGATAATGGCATGGAATTCTGCCATAAGGAATTCGAAAAATACTTAAAAGATCAGGGAATCGTATGGCCCGTTGCACACACGGCGTAGGCGGAAATTTTCCATCGGACGTCGTTCAAAAAGTAGAGCTTACACACACGGCGAAAAACTCCGTCGCCGGGGAAAAGGCCCACCCCTACTTTTCGAATCCTGCACGTGTTCAAGAAAACCAGAGGGGTCGCACCTACGCCCCCCTCCCCCCAGCCGGGATCGGAGGAGCCCTCCTTTCGAATCCCCTTTACGATTCCAAGAAAACCAGCGCCCCCCCCCCCCAGCAAACCCCAAACACTCATCTCGGAAATGACCCTACGACGGTAGAATCAGGTGTGTGTGTGTAAGCGTGCATAGGGTCACATGGATAACTAGTTCAATCTGGCGTCAACGAATCCGCCAGCGCACAGTGGCACTCGACAGCTGCATAAGCTACCGTCGAAGAAAAATTTCATTTTCCGCTGTGTGTGCAAGCTCCAATTGACTTCTGTGGTCTACTGTTGGAACGACGTCCGATGGAAAATTTCCGCTAGAGATAAAAACGCTGTGTGTGCAACGGGCCTATCAGAGAGGACGAACATTTATACCCCCCAACAAAATGGCCTAAGTGAGCGTTTCAGTTATACGGCGTTAGATGCTGTAAAAGCAATGCTCAAAAGTAGTAATTTGAGCGATGTGTTTTCGGCTGAAGCGTTGCTCTGTTTTACCTATGTATGGAACAGAGTAGTACATTCAAAGCAATTAAAAACCCCTTTCGAGTTAAATGGTGGTCGGAAACCGTCGGTCACTCATTTAAAGGTTTTTGGCTGCACAGCCTATATCAGGATGCCTAAGCAATTAAGGAATAAGCTTCAAATGCGGGCTAAAAAGGGGATTATGGTTGACTACGCTACAAAGACTAAGGGATATAGAATATGGGTCCCTGAAAATCATAATGTCCTAGAAACTCTAAATGTTTCGTTTAAAGATGTGGGGGAGATAGAAAACGTACAAAGCCCCGAGTTAAATCAAAATATTAGAATAACCCCTGAAGAAATTGAGGATTCAGATTCAGAAAGTGAAACAACCCAGGAAAAGGCAGAAATTAGTGAACCAACCTAGAAGAAGCAGAAATTAGTGAACAAATAACCCTAGAAAAAGCTGATAGTAGTAAACATAGGGTGAAAGATAAAGGGACAAAGAACCCTGGTCGAATCCCATGTAATCAAATTAATTGGATGAGAGAAGCCATATTGCGTAGAGAGGGTTCGAAAACGGATATTTATTATCGAATCAATGGAACAAGTGTAAGACTTCGTTCACCTAAAGATGCCCAAAAATATTGTAATGATAATAATATAAATTATGAGGAAGATTTCTTCAATTTTAGAATTACAGATTACTATACTGGCCCTGTAGGAAATGAAAATGCAAGCAGCAGTCTGTTATCGGCTTTTCATGTAGAGGTAAAGATACCTAGACATTACAGGGATGTTTTGAAATATCCCCAAAAGAAAGAGTGGGAAGAAGCAATGGGGGAGGAGATGAAGGTTATGAAAGATAGAAAAGTATGGGAATTAATCCCGAAACCCAAAGATACGAAAATACTGGGAAGTACTTGGGCGTATACACTAAAACGGAATGACAAAAATGAGATTATGCGTTACAAATCGCGTTTAGTAGCCCAGGGTTTCAGGCAGCGTAAAGGGGAGACTTATGAAGTTTACAGCCCCGTTATAAGTTTCACCCTAATAAGAATGTGGTTTGCATTATTAGTATGCTTACTTGGCTGGACACATCTCCAGCTAGATATAAAATCTGCATACCTGTACGCTGACCTTAATGAAAGGATTTACATTTATCAGCCACATGGATTTAAAGACGAAACTTACCCCAATCATGTTTGCTTGTTACGCAAAGCTCTTTACGGCCTACACCAAAGTGGGCGAGAGTGGTTTAATGAAATCCACACTGTTTTACAAGATCTAAACTTCGAAAAGCTAGACTGGTGCAATTGCACGTACATCTTTGAAAAACGTGTTCTACTACTCCTTTATGTAGATGATATCGTTTTATTCGGTAAATCAGACCTTCACATAAGGGAAGTAATTAAGCTTTTAAAAGAAAAATTTGATTTGAAAGTGCTGGGAAAAACCCGAAAATTACTAGGCATTGAATTTCTAGAAAAGTACGGAAAAATATATATACACCAAGAAGGTTATATTAATAAAGTTTACGATACTTATAAGAACTATAAAATTCCGATAACATCATTACCCATAAGTAAGGGAACGCTCCTTTCAAAGATAGACTGTCCTAAAACGCACGCCGAAATGGAAGAAACGGAACGATTACCGTACCGAAATGTAGTTGGATGTTTATCATTTTTAGCGGGGAGGACTCGCCCCGATATCAGCTATGCTGTAAACATCCTGTCCCAGTTTCAAGAGTACCCTGGATTAGTACATTGGAACTGCATTCTAAAGTTGTTAGGGTACGTACATGCCACAAAGAGTTTAAAGTTGAATTTGGCAAATATAGATGAATTAAATATCAGATGTTACAGTGACTCAGATTCTGCGTCAAATAGAGATGACCGAGTATCGGTAGGCGGAACGATTTTGTTTTTTTGATAAGGTTCCTGTCTCCTGGCGAACTTTCAAACATAAATCAGTAACTCTGTCTACAATGGAAGCAGAATTCATCTCTTTAACAGAATCCTCGAAAGAACTAATGTGGATCTACCGTATTTTAAAAGAATACAAAGAAATCGGCTTAGAAATCCCTGATATTAATTCAAGTGAACTTCTTTGTGACAACCAGGCAGCGATTAACTTCTCGAATTCACCTATCGAAAACTCACGTTCTAAACACATAGACGTGAAGTTCCATTTTATCAGAAACCTGGTAAACGAAAGAACTTTTCAGCTTAAGTTTTGTACCAGCAAAAGCAATTATGCAGATGTGCTGACGAAGCCTTTAACTAAGGAAGGTCTTCAAAAATTTGTAAACGAACTGTTTATCTAGTAGTTTTTTTTTTCCATTCTTTAAATGTTCCCGTTTTAAGTTTGTTTGTGAGATTTATGTCGTGCTGAAATGAAGTACTGATATTTTGTTAACACACTTATACTAGATGTGTCGAAAGTTAGTCATCGGATTAAAAGGTAAAGTTATACCATAGGGGTATTAAAAATTGCTTGTTGAAGTGTTCTTCATCGCAAGGGACGAAAGTTTCGAATCCCAAAATTTAAAATAGAAAGTCGTATTTTTTTTGTTACTCTGATCTCAGCCTGACTAACCAGAAGCTATATTCGTTTTGTAAATATATATATTTTTAGGTGCGTCTTGCTCGCCTTTATACTTGTATAATGATTATATTTTAAAAGGTTAAAATTTCTTGCTAGAAAAATCATAAAGTTTATGAATAGCATTACAAGTATTAGAACAAGTATTAGAATGTATTTTACAAATATTAGAATTAGAATGTATTTATACAAATATTAGAATAGAAATTTTCTGAACAAGTGTGGACATATTGGATTTAGTTTTTCATATGTATTAAGTATAGTTTCACGTTTATTCTGTAATGTAATTCGAAAGCGTGTTTATACTAAAATAGTAGCAAGTGCGTTTATTCCAAAATGTAATTGGAATCGCATTACTTTAATTGAAAAGTCTTTTTCATGTTATCAGAGTATGTTCCAGTGAAAATGTCTATAAAGCGTAAGTGTATAAACATCCATTAGGGCTTTCGCCACGAGAGCGGTTCGCAGAAACGAGAAAGGGGGGCCGATGTTAGCAATAGCGGATGCATTGGTTATTTTGTTTACCGTGCGTTCTCGTATCTGCGAATCTTTCCCGAAGCAATCGCCGCGGGGTTAAACGTCATTAATTATGCATGCGTTTTTCTGGGCACTCGTAACCTGCGGCGCATGCTCCGTGGGAGCGACTGATAGTATAAATGGAATGAGTTTTCAGCTTTCCAGCCAGACAATTGACATTCATTTTTGAGGAAGGACGTGAGTGAAGTTTGCTGCGTTAAGCCTCACACGTGCTTGCACTTGTCTATAAGCACAGTTATTTTTGGCCAGCGACCGCATGGGGATTTTATAATCTTGCGTGTGAGTAACCGACCCCTGATAGCAGTGTCCCTTGTTTTCCTCGTCTAGCTTTTCTTCCTAAGTTGTGCTTCATTATGAGCAACTTAGACGCACCAGCACGCAACATCCAACCTACAGCTACGCTTCCTGCTAGCCCTACAACTATGGAGAATCCAACTGAGACGCTCAGACCGCTGCCATCTTTCGATGAACTCTATGTATACTACGATGTCAACTACAGAGAATGGGAATACTTCCGTGTCGTAAAGGCTTTCCTGGACTACGCCGGCAACAACCTTATCAACTCACCTGATGCTCCGTTGGTGAGTAGATTCTTGTTTTCACTGGCGGAAGTGCTCAATGATAGGTCTAGAGATATTAACGATTTCCTTAACTTACTTTGATTACTTTTACACGAACCAGTGGGTTCAGATTAATGAATACTTGGCCCCTCTACATTTATCACTTATCATGATAACAAGATTTCCCTCAGAAGTAGATCCAAGCGCAAAGCTAATACTACCTCTGAATCAGAGAATGAAATTGAAACTAAAAACAGATTTGCAGCTCTTAGCAGTAACGATAACGAAATTGACGGAACCCAGCCATTCGAACCGGCGACCGAAATGGAAACCGGAGGGCAGGCTGAAGGTTCAAGTAATAATTCTCAAACGGCATCTAAGCGATGCCAAGTTTTCTTTGAGATAAATAATAATTGGCGAAATATGCTGAAAACTATTAGCGAAATGGCCGACGATGTGGAAGCATCCCTGACGGGCTCCCTAATCAGAATTAACATCAATAGCACCGAGTCCTATAGGAAGATTCAACACTTCTTGGACGAAAATAAAATTCCTTTTAGAACGCTCGATCCTCACTCCGAGCGTCCTAAAAAATATATTATTCGCGGTCTCCCCGTCAACACGCCGGTGGAGGACATAGAAAGCACAATAAAGGAAATAGGACCCGAGCCGATTAAAACGGCCTATCTTACTAATAGGTAGACTAAAAGGCCCATGCCTTTGTTCTTGGTGGCTATTAGACCATCACCAAACTTAGACAACCTAATTAGCATTAAGAAAATCAACTATTTAGAAGTGAGCTTTGAGCATTATACCCAAACCGGTGTCAGCCAGTGCTACCGGTGTCAAATGTTCGGGTACTCTTCATTAAACTGCAAATTATCTCCGCGTTGTGTTAAGTGCGGAGGTGACCACACAGCGAAAGAGTGCTCCTTACAGGCGACAGATGGCAGCACATGCTGCGCCAATTGCAAGGGCAACCATACGGCTAACTTCCATGGCTGCTCAATGAACCCCAAAAATAAGCAAAAATTAAAACTTAGACCCAAATCCCAAGTCTAATAACCAACAGAGTAAGACCCCTAAGCCTGCTCAATTCATTCACTCCGAGCCACCAAAAACATCGGCATGGAAGACACCACTTAACTTTAACAAAAAACCAACGGAACCGGCCATCGATGCTTCCCCATCCAGCGGCAGCCGAACTCTGAGCGCCGAAATTCAAAGTGCCGAGGTAACCCCCCGAGCGGATCCAAATCCAGCCATTCAGAGCGCGGCTAGGAGGTCCAATCAGAATACGCGTCCCACGCCCGCGCCTTGCGCTGCCTCGACTGTTGCTGCTTCATTTCAGAGCAACTCCAATACGAATGAACAGCCTTCCTCGGGCTTCTCTGATTTCAACTCCATAGTCAAAATGTTAAGGGAATTCATGTCGGCTTTCAACATCTCCGACATTATGCAATTGTTCAAAGCACTTGCGAACATTATCAGGAGCGATGTTGACTTTTATTCTAAATTGGAAGCCATAGTTGTTGAACTTGGCAACTATTTAGGTCCCGCTCTTGGTCATGAGTAATTCCCATCATTTTCCTTCACTGCGGGTTCTGTTTTGGAACGCTAATGGTCTCACCGGTAAAATTAATGAATTCAGGCAGTTTTTGGAAAACTTCAATATAGACGTCGCCTTAATTCAGGAAACCCGCTTTACTGCACCTTGGCGGTTTAATATTTCTAATTACACCTTATATAGAAATGATCGCCCCCCCCCATCCCTAATTCTCGCAGGAATCCCGGTGGTGGCACTGCCATTTATATCCGTAGGGGACTTAACCACTATAAAATTAATAGCATTAATACTACCGCTGTTGAGAACACTTCGATAATACTTCTCCCCAACAGAGCAACCAAAATTCTAATTTCCTCCGTTTACCTTCCCCCCTCTAGATACTTTCTCAACGCGGACTTTTCCAAATTATTCAGCTCGTGTAACTTCTGTATTGTGGCTGGTGACTTGAACGCACGCAATACAGCCTGGAACTGTCGCAACATCAACGCTGCAGGCAGAGCCCTTTTTAAGTACGTCACCGATAACCATGACATTAAACTTATCTCCCCCCCCCCCACCCCTACCCATTTCTATCCCACGGGCTCTAGCACTATCGACCTAGCTCTAACTAAAAAATCCCTTACCCCCACATCATTGAGACTCTCGACTTATTCCGACTCCGATCATCTGCCTGTCCTAATTACTTTTGATCAGCAGGTCGACATTCAAAATCCTAGCCCCCCTACCCGCACTAATTGGAAGCAGTTCCAGGACAATCTAAAATACTACCCCTTCATCCGCTGCTCTGAGGAGATAGAACGTGCCACCAATACCTTAACTAACGCCATCGTCACCGCCAAGGCTAACTCTACTCATGCTATGAAAAAACCGCGTTATCATAACCTCCCTGCCAATATTGTTAATTTAATTAAAGAGCGTAACGCGGCTCGTAAACTTTTTCAGTTCTCCCGTCTCCCCTCTCACAGGAACAATTATCACTTCCTGCGCGCGCGCGTTTGGCGGGCTATTAGAGTTTTCCGTGATTTAAAAACTGGCTGAATTCATTAATAGTCTTTCTCCTGAAGATAACTCCCTCTGGAATTACATGAGACGACTCAAGTCGCAGCAAGTTCAATTTCCGCGAATTAACGGCCCCCACGGAGTTGCACTTACCGACTCGGACAAGGCTAACGCCATCGCCGACACGTACAAGGGGCAGTTTTCTCCTAATACGGACTTGGTTGATGAAGACAACGACCGTCTGGTTATCAGCACTGTCGAAAGCTTTCTCTCCTCCCCCCCTCCGAGTTTACTCTCCCGACCTCCATGCACGAAATTAACGACATCATTTCCAGTCTTAAAAATAAAAAGTCCCCTGGTAACGACCACATTAACAACTTCACCCTAAAATTCCTCCCTAAAAACATCATCTTCTACTTTACTGGCATAGTCAATGCTATACTGAAGTTCAATTATTTTCCTGAGTGTTGGAAAACTTCGATCGTCTGCCCCATCCCCAAACCGGGGGGGGGGGCCGCAACGACCCCAGGAGTTACCGACCAATCAGCTTGCTGTGCTCCCTTAGTAAGGTGGTGGAACGCGTTATTCATAACAGAATCTCCTATCGCCTTGACCAGCACGATATCATTATTCCTGAGCAGTTTGGCTTTAGGTCTTCTCATAGCACGACGCAGCAGCTTTTAAGGGTAGTTGAATTTGCCCGTGATGGGATTTTAGCTCGAAGACCTACCGCTGCGCTATTCCTAGACATAAAATGCGCTTTTGACAAAGTCTGGCATCCGGGACTGATTTTTAAGCTTATTCAAATTCACTTGCCAGACAGTCTTATTCATTTAATTAACCACTACCTACTTAATCGAAATTTCTCCGTCCGCATTCATAAGGAATTGTCCCGGAGTAACTTTATAACCTCTGGAATTTTACAGGGATCGATCTTAGGACCGACCCTGTTTAACATTTACATAAACTCGATTCCAAGAGGTGAAAATACTCTTCTTGCTCTTTATGCGGACGATACAGCTATTCTTTCCACTGCTAACAACATCAACTACCTTACTATTCAAATTCAGCGTCACATTGACACTCTTGAGAATTGGTTTAAGTGCTGGAAAATTAAAATTTATCCCTCGAAGTGTCACGCGATCTTTTTTAGTAATAGCTATCTGAATCCTCCTCGCCTCTATCTTCATAACTCCCCACTCGAATGGGAAAACACAGTCAAGTATCTTGGGGTAACCCTGGATCGCAAGTTAACCTGGAACGCTCATGTTAATAATACTGTCAGTAAGTGCAATGCTGCGGTAATGCAACTCCGAAGTCTTCTCTACGGTGGTCACCTTAGTATGAAGAATAAGGCCCTTATCTTTAAACAATGCATCCTTCCCACTGCCCTTTATGCTATTCCTGTGTGGTTTTCTGCTGCAAATAGCCACATTAATAAACTTGAGAAACTCCAAAACAGAACTCTCAGGTGAATTCGCCGAGCTTTTCGTTACATGTCCAATGTGACTGTTAGGAGAGACCTCGGCACTTTATCTTTCTCACAACAAGCTCATAAAATCTCCAAGAGATTCTATGAGAACTTGCCCAACCTTCCAAACGAAATAACTATGGAATATCCGGATTGCGATTACTCTAGCAGAGCTAATCGTAAGCGCCCTCGGGCTTGCCTCCTTAAAAGCTAACTTTAATTCCCTACCGTGCCATTAATCGCACCTTGCTACTCTCTCTCGTGCTTATCATAGGACAGCGCGTTCGCTCCGGCACGGAATCGCTCTCGTTAGGCCAGGACTCCACTTCACCAGAAACAGAAAACAGAACAGAAAACGGAATTTTTTTCTGTTTCTGCTGAGATTCCGTTCTTTCTGTACTCCACTTCACCAGATTCCGCTCAGCTGGCGCCATCTGTCGTCGTTTTTTGTTTTTTTTTTTGCTTATTGTTTTACATTGGCTGTGATTCGGACATAAAATACTTAAGCTCAAGAAAGTATGGAAAACGACACAGATTTTGCTATGGCGAGTTTGCACTTCCTAAGTCTGCTGTCTTTAATTAGAACCTCTGAAGCAAAAAAAAAGAAAACATCGATTCTGGGTTCGAAAGATTTTCCAAGAAAGGGAAAAACATGGTATTCACAACACCTTAATTAGAGATCTTTGAACTACCGATCAGGAGTTCTGAAAAAACAGTCTTGTTGAAAAAGCAGTAGTGCATAACAAATAGTATGTAATAGAAATTTCGACAAAATATTACTGAGGGTTTTAGTTGTCATGTTTAGTGTATATCATCTCTATAACATTTGGATAGTTAAAAATATCAGACCTTTACAAAGTGACATCTTAGGATTACAGATCAGTTTGCACTAAATCCATTATCTGGTAATAGAAAATCATTATTCCAACAAATTATTCTAGTAGAATTTACTGTTTGACTTATGTAGCTTGCAGTTATGGAGGTGATGTTCATAAATAAACGCTTCCATGTCAAACCGAGACGCCATTGCTGTTTTGTGTTTCGTGGATCAAGACGCATTCCTATTGGCTGTCATACACGCGGAATCCGCGGACGGAAACAGTAAAGTTCAACATTTTCAACTCTGTTTTCCGCCGTCATTCTGCTGGGCAGAAACGGAAAAAACCGGAAGTGCGTAGATTTTCCGATTCTGATTTCTGTTTCTGTCGCGTTTTCTGGTGAAGTGGAGTCCAGGCCTTACGGGTTCGATCCCAGCCGGAGTCATTTCTTTTTTCTAAATCTCAAGCTACATTTAGCTGTCCCAATGCATATGCCATAGTTATTTCTTTTCGAAGTGTATGGTCCTGTGGGCCCTTTTTTTTTTTTTAACTGCAGTTCTCAACTTCGAGAAATCACATTAAAACTTGAAAAAAAACAAAAAAAAAAAGGAAAAACTTATAAAAACAAAACCAAAAAAATTTCTGTCCTGTACGATGTTATTCTGGCTTTCTTGGGGCCTCTTACTCCTTATTTAATATTTCTTATCAATTTCTTTACTATTAATTTATTTTCTTTTTTAATTATTTATTTTATTTTTTACTTATTTATTTAATTATTTAATTACTTAATTATTTTTTATTTATTTTTTTTATTTAATCGCGTATTCTTATTCTTAATATTATTTTACTTTTAATTTTTAACTAATGAGCACTCCCACCGTGATTACAATTATCTTACTTACAGGAGATAAAGCCGTCAGGCCAAGGTACTCCGCTACCAAAATCAAATTCTGCTTAGTTTCCAGCCAGACCAGAGCAGAGCAGTTCGACGACGTTCCAGAGCTACGGACGTGCCTGTTAAATATGTTAAAGGTAACAAATCTTGTCTCTAGTTTTAAATGATTTTAAATAAAAGGAGTTAGATGCTCATTCGCCTGGTCTTCATTTCCCGTACTCACCTGAGCTTTGCTACACCCATTTTTTATTTTTAGAGGAAGGCAGTTACACCTCACGTAACAGCGACTACATATAGTTTTGGCGTTAAAGACTGATACTTGAAAATAACTTTCTTTTATCGGGCAAAACATATTTTATAACTGCTTCCAAACAGTTATTCACCAGTTCACCATCCGCAAATGGTTTCATTTTCTTTGCAATCAACATGGCAACAGAATAACTTGCTTTGACAATGGTAGATGGTTGTTGTAATAAAGAACCAAACATCGTTTGCTGTGTTTTCAGATGCGATTTAAGCGCAGTTAACGTAGAACTTTTTACTTATTTACTGAAATTTACATATTCAGCATGTTTTGTCTCATGCTGCCGTTTAATGTTATGTTCCTTATATACAGCGACTGTTTCCCTATAAATTAAACACATTAATTTTGAGTTCTGCATTGTGAAAAAATATTTTCCCCAACGATCATTGAATTTCCTGTTTTCATCAACAACTTTTTATTTTTAATTCCTCCTGAAGGGTTAAAAAAATGTTCAAATACTGTTAGTTAGAAATATTGGTATACTAGCAATTACACAGAACAACAAAATTTACTTTAAGTAAATTTAGCATTCTTGTTTTCTAATCATGTATTATAATTATGCAAAAATACCAGCTGATGTCTTCAGATGTCACTTTTATTCAACTATCTGCACCATGCACAAAACAACTTAGGTTTGTTTTTGACTTACTGGCGTGTTTACTAACACATAAACAGAGATTTACTTGAAATAATAACTCCAATCATGCAGTGAATAACGAACCGATGACGGTCCCAAAAGTGTGCGTACTGGACAACATTGCATCGGTTCCTCACGGACAACCCCCTGCCCGCCGCCCGACGTCATCATTCCACCCTCCTACATTACTAAGAGCAAAAATGTCTGGATTGGTTCTTTATTGCATAATTACATTGAAATTACAGATGAACGTTACCGATGGTTGACTAAGGCCGTCTGCACGCGGGGCAACTCAAAAGAAACGGATAACTGACTCAAATCACAAACCAGTCCGTGATGAGTCGTAACCTATGTAATTGAATGGAGCCACGCACACGGCCCAACTGGTTACAAACCCGTCCGGACGTGTGCGTGGCTCATAACATGGGTTAAATGAATAATTTATAAAATAATAACATAGGTTACGACTCATCACGGACTGCTTTGTGATTTGAGTCAGTTATCAGTTTCTTTTGAGTTGCTCCGTGTGCAGACGGCCCTACGAAACCGATTCTTTCAGTAACATTTGGCATTCGTGCACTTGCTCATTATAACAATGACTTATGCAAATTTTCAATTATTTATTATTTTTTGTGTACATACAACGATAAACAAGTTTCAATAGAAATATAAAATCGGCCGGCGGGCCGCACAATGTAACGCGACGGGCCGCGTGTTGGCCAGGCCTGTGCTAGGGTATCTGGAATATTCTTCTTAGTACTTTTCTAAACACATATCAGCAAATGCTTATTTCTAGATTCTGTGCTTTTTTTTTAACGTACGAAAGTAGACGTTTAAATAAAGATCGTGTGATTTTTAAAACCTTAAAATTTTAAGGTATTACTTTTTTATAGGGAATTAAATTTTTGAGAGCTATCCATGCAATTTTAATTTTTTTAATAAAGTGGAAATAAAATCGAGACTTTTGATAGAACAGAAATAGCAAAAATATGCATTTGCTAATAAAAAGTACTGAGGGGAAATTTTCCAACCGATCTGTGATGTCAACTGATGAGGGGCTGTTCAAGTATTACGTAAGTATATTTTTAGTCATTTTTAAACCCTTTCTCTCCACTTTCAAGAATAAATAAGCAGATATCCCCCACCCCCATTTCGTCGGCCAAACGACTTTTTTTCAGTCAATAAAGTTATTGTATATTTCTATGTAAAAATGTATGATATTAAATCATTAACAGTAAAATCAGAACAAGTCATTTTCAGTAATGGTTGGTAGGGGAGTTGGAGTAATCAGGAGCAAATTGCAGCGCCCTCTCTTTCGTGACTATTTTCTGTTCTACGTGAGTATTGCTCTGATACCCCCCCCCCCTCCTCCTTGTCAGTCAAAATAAGCAAAGTTTTACCCCCCCCCCCCTTGAAAGCTTACGTAATACTTGAACAGCCCCCGAAACATGCAAACTGTAAGGGGATAGTGGACATTACAAAGCTATCTTTGAAATGTTTACCTCAGACATATGAAATGTTGCATATATATATATATTCATTAAAGTATAAACATATCAAACGCCTTATAAAATTTTATAAATACTTAAATTTTTTTAATATTTTAAAAATTGAAATTTTTATTTTGTTTTTTTAAAATGCTCCTTGTGATCCAATTTTTAATTCCCCCCCCCCCTTAATTTTGCATTTAAATTACTCATACATACATTTCGAACAGAGTTATATATTACTTTGTGCTGTCGTTGAATAGTCAATTTTTAGTAAGTATTTTTATGCTTGTATACTCTGAATTTTCGTAAAATTTTTGTACTTTTCTACACTACAATTAAACTTTGATAATATGAATAGTATCGAAACCTGAAATGGATGCATAACTTTATTTTGATCTATTAGAGGAATTTTTTATTATAAATCTTATAAAATTTAGTCAAAAATGATGACGCAAGAAGCATTTCAAAGACTTGCAAATCTGGAAATGACGCATTTTGAGAAAAAGCCATTCAAGATATTTTTTCACCTACCTTTAATATTTACTTTTCTAAAGCTACCAAGTTTTCATTTTAATCTTCATTACATATTTTAAATGCATTTTATTCCAATATTTATTTTTAAAATATTAATACTCCCCCCCCCCCAAAAAAAAAAAAAATAAATAAATAAATAAATAATTTTTGTTCGAATTTTGGTAATTTGAAAGTCCACCATCCCCTTAAGCCTTAAGGTGACAATGGACCTTCAGATTGACAAAAATGTCCCAAAAACGATTTTTTTTTCTTTTAGAAAATGATTCTGCAACTCATCAGCTTTAAATTTAAAAAAAGTATGTTGATCCGATCATTATTAACAGAGTTATAAGTATTTTTTTCAAACGTAAACAATGGAAATGTTAGTCAAATTAAAACTTTCAATGCCATTTTCTCAAAACAAGTTTTCATGTCATTTCGGTAAGTTCAAAATGTTCCATGCGTCATAATTTTCTTGAATTTTCATAAAATTTCATAAAATGATTATTTATATATGTTAGAATAAAACTTAGTAATCAATTCATTATACTATTTTAAAACAACTTAAAATTTTTACAATAAAAAAAAATTTTTGCATAAAATGACCTATTTTTATCGATTTATTTTCTAGTTTTTATAAATATGACGTAAATCAAATATTGCTACTAACTGTTATTATAACTATATAACTATATAAATCTAGCTTAAGAAATAAAATTAGATATCTGAGACAAAATTTGATGCTCATGGAGCATTTTTAAATAGAGTAATTAACAAACTGATTTAAATTAATATCTTAAGTAATTACATTCTGATTTTTTTAAAGTTCAGAATTTTCATCCCTAAACAACACTGTATAAGTATACAAAATTTCATAGCAATTAGTTGAGAAATAAAAAAAAGTTTTTCATGGTCCATTGTCGTCTTAAGCAAGCAGAAATCGACACATTTATGCTGACTGGAAGCGTGTATCACAATATCTAAGGCTGAGATATTGTGATACACGCTGAGATCACAAAACGAGAGAGTGAGAAGCAGGTCCCCAGAGGCACCTGTTTATAACATTCCTGCCACTCTCAAGACATACTAGGGCAAAGAAGGGTCCTGCCAACACCGACTCAAACACAAAGCCTCGGCGCACAGTCCGTGACGTCACATACCCCGGTCATTCGAATCGTCCGGTTTCGGCTCATGAGCGTACATTTAAAAGCCTGATATTAGCACTTTTTGCTACTTCAATCAATATCTATATGTGTGTGTGTGTGTGTGTGTATAGATATATATGTGTGTGTATAGATATATATGTGTGTGTATAGATATATATGTGTGTATATATATATATGTGTGTGTGTATATATATATATATGTGTGTGTGTATATATATATATATGTGTGTGTGTATATATATATATATATGTGTGTGTGTATATATATATATATATGTGTGTGTGTATATATATATATGTGTGTGTATATATATATATATATGTGTGAGTATATATATATATGTGGGATGCCATCCATACAGCCCCATGCATGCCACTCTCATATGGAGTGCGCCCCTGTAACCCCAGCGAGCGCCACCTAGCGGGCGCCGCGAAGAACAGAAGAGAGAGACGATGTTTTGCTTCGGACGAGCGTGCACGTGTGTGTGCCGCGTTGCTTGTTTCCCCCCCCCCCTTTAGACGTTAGTTCCCCCTGTACATAATGCCTCTCTTTAAATAAATGTTACTTATGTTAACACTGTTTGTGATTATTCCCCCCAAAACCCCACAGATGGGGGCTCTGGCCTCCTTTTACCCTTTAATCCCCTAGATCACCCATGCCTGCCGTATCAACTCTCCATTTGACGTGATAGTTTCAAAGACGTTTACAGCTGATATTTACCGATTTTACCTCAGACGTATAATTCGAGACGGTTTGAACGAAGTATTTTGCTGATGTGACTTTTCCACGGATTACTTATCAATTTTTCATGACGTGCCGAGGACTGAGTTGAGTGAGATATACAAATTGTTGGATTATTCTGTTTAGAAGTCTGCATTCAGTGAGTACCATTTTTTTTTTTTGTTTGTTGTGTCAATATGTGTTCAGTTTCACTAAACGATATTGTGCCAATCGCACAAGCACTCAGCTGTGCACCAACTAAAAGTATTAAGTTATTGTTTTCGATTTGTTTTGATGATACATTTGATAGATCATATCGATCTAAATTACGCAGTTTTCAGAATTTCCCTGTAACTTTCGATTTGAATTCGCGAAAGAAATCAATCCTTAAAACATATTCATTAAATGATTTTATCTGTGTTGCTAATATTTTGCATATTGATTCCGACTGTTCTAAAGACAAACTATGTGATTCCATTTTTGACGCACTTTCGAATTTAACTTCTTTTCAACCGATAATTGACTTTGATGAGAATGACGAAGTAGCGCCAAGTTCTTTCGCGCAGACACAACAATCAGAGACGGCTGATGCTCTTGCCACAGTCGAAAACGCTTATACGAATTCTTTTTCGCCTAAACAACAATCCGAAATTGACACTCCCGTTCCTTATTCTAATTTATGGCTTGTTTTGAGAGATGTTTCCTGTTCTATGCGAAAATTTACTGGTAGCAATTCGTATACTATTCAAAGTTTTTTGCGCGACGTAGAGGATAATTTATCTCTTTTACCAGAATTAACAGATCAGCATAAAGTGATTTTTGTCAAAACTAATCTTTCTGGATCCGCTAAATTATTTATTCAGAGCCAACGTAATCTAAACACTTTTAGTTCTTTAAAAGAAGCTTTAATTGAGGAGTTTGGTTCGAAAATTACGAGCGCTGAGTTACATCGACAGTTGCGAAATCGAAAGTTAAAACCAAATGAATCTCTTACAGAATATTTAATTGCTCTTCGCGAGTGAGCTTCGCAAGCCCTTGACTTTGCCGTGGACGACGCTAGTATAATTGAGTATTGCATAAATAATATTCCAGACGCTCCGTGTAATAAATTAATTTTGTATGGTTGTACTAACTTTACGGAATTCAAACAGAAACTCAAAATTTATGAAAAGATTTTTGACAGAAATAGATGTAAATCCTCAACTGACCATTTCGGTTCTAGTTACATACCTCATAAACGTGATGACGTGTATCATAAAATTTCAAACCCAAGACGTGAGATGAAACCAGAAGCATTTCGTCCTCATGCTCAAAGTAAACAAATGTGCTATAATTGTTTTAATTTTAACCATATATCTAAATTTTGTCCCGACAAACATCGCGGTCCAAAATGTATTTCTTGTGGAAATTTTGGCCACATCGCCGCAAATTGTTCAAAATCAAATGATTTACACACACAGAGAGAAACTAATGTTAATACGCTGAATTCAACTACTTCAAATTTAATGTACAAGGATGTTACACTTAACCATGTCTCTTTCAACGCGTTAATTGACACAGGTTCGATGGCTACGATTATGTTAAAGCGAGTGTATACTAAAATTGGATCCCCTGTTCTTAATAACTCTAGTACATTGCTTACGGCTTTTGGCAATGGAAAAATTAAGCCGCTTGGTTCTTTCAAATCCCAAATCGTTATTGATGGTCAATTGTTTACCGCTGATATTTGTGTTGTTGACGATAATACTATGCCAGTAGATTTGATAATTGGTATGAATGTACTTGCACAGGCTGAATTCACTATCACTAAAGACGGACTTTCGATTCATAAACCTTTAGATTTTGACGCTATAGACGAAGACGTTACTCTTATTAGTAATATATTGGTAATAGATGATTCTAGCCCTGACATAGGCCCTAGTGCTACTAAACAACAGAGAAATACCATTCAACACCTCGTGACCAATTATAAACCCCATAAAATCAAAACTACTAATATCGAAATGCATATACAAGTTGATACTTCGACTCCCATCTGCTACAGACCACGACGTTTACCATTTACTGAGAGAGATATTGTAGATAAACAAGTTAATACTTGGATTCAGGACGGCATAATAGAACCCTGTTCATCAGACTACTCGAGTCAGGTTGTTCTTGTTAAAAAGAAAGACGGAACCCCACGACTTTGCATCGACTATAGACAATTAAATAAACATATAGTTAAGGATAGATACCCTTTACCTCTCATTGACGACTTACTCGATAAACTTCAGAATGCTCGTGTTTTCAGTACTCTAGACCTTAAAAATGGATTTTTCCATGTTAATGTTCATAAAGACAGTCGACGTTATACTTCCTTCGTGACACATTCAGGTCAGTTTCAGTTTCTTAAAGTTCCCTTTGGTCTTTGTACATCACCTTCCGTATTTCAGCGATTTGTTAATACAGTCTTTAAAGATCTCATTTTATCAGGTCAGATATTGTTGTATATGGATGACTTAATCATTCCTGCTAAAGATGAAGAGGAAAATATTGAAAAAATAAAATCAGTCTTTTCTGTCGCTTCTGACTACGGTCTTGAGATAAACTTTCGAAAATGTAAATTCCTTCATACACAAATTGAGTTCCTTGGCGATATTATTAAAAACGGACAGTTATTTCCCTCCCCTCTTAAAACAGCCGCCGTTCTAAATTATCCGGAACCAAAAAATCAAAAAAACGTCCAATGTTTCCTTGGTTTGGCTGGTTATTTCCGTAAATTTATCCAAAACTTTTCAGTTATCGCTAATCCTCTATCTAACCTTCTAAAAAAATCTACTATTTTCCATTTTGGTGTAAACGAGAAAAATGCTTTTTATCAATTGAAGCAATGTTTGGCTAATAAACCCGTTCTTAATATTTATAATCAGAAAAGCGAAGCTGAATTACATACTGACGCTTCTATCCATGGTTTTGGATGCATTCTTCTTCAGAAGTCCACTGATGATAACTATTTTCACCCTGTATATTTTGCAAGCAAATCTACCTCCGACGCTGAGAAAAATTACTCAAGTTATGAACTCGAGATGTTAGCCGTAATTCATGGATTACAAAAATTTAGAGTGTATCTACTTGGTCAACATTTTACTATAGTTACAGACTGTAACGCCTTTAAACTCACTATGAGCAAGCGCGATCTCAGTGCTAAAATTGCTCGATGGGCACTATTATTAGAAGATTACAATTATACAATTCAACATCGAACTGGAGCGAAGATGGCTCATGTTGATGCGCTAAGCCGCTATCCGACGATGTTCATTACCGCCGATTCACTGACTTTCAAAATACAAAATGCTCAGTCACACGACCCTAACATTCAAGAAATTAAAGAAATTCTTAAAACTAAACAATATCACGATTATTTTATCAAAGCAAATGTTCTCTACAAGTTAGTTGACGGTTACGAAGTTCTAGTCGTTCCAGACTCTATGCAAGACGGCATTATCAGAGACGCACACGAGAATGGACATTTTGCTACGAAGAAAATTGAGGAGCAGCTCAAACAACAGTTTTACATACCTAATTTAAAAGAAAAAATTGCCAGGTGTATTGCCAACTGTGTTCCATGC